>JASVEL010007595.1:0-406820 GCA_032618575.1 Nicotiana noctiflora
CACGGTAGATATCGGCTATGATCATTGGTGCCAAGGTAATATCATCTTATACGAGCAAAGTGCTGGCCACCCCGGCGACTCTTTTATCAATGTGCCCATCTTTTCTTGGGAATATGATTAACCTGAGAAACGCCACCAGAAAGGCGAATCGTCTATGTTCCTCCCATGTGGCTCGGTTTGACTCACTACAGAGTTTGTTCGTAGGGTCATTGAAACCCCGACATGTCCATATCTACTGTAGATGAAATTGAAGGAGCAAAACCATTAGCCAAATCCTCGTTGTGGACGTTCCGAGCGATCTTCAGAGAGTCGAGGAATTGGGGCACCGTTATCGCTCTCGGAGCCACCAGGTATTTCTCTTTTAGGGGAACCTCATTTTTCCCTATATAGTAAGCAACTTCCTCAAGAGAGGAGTAAGTTCAAAGTCCGAGAAATATAGGACGTTATGTGTAGGATCTCAGCATGTGACAAGTGCTCGAATTATATTGCCTCGGGGAATTTTATCCATTAATCCCATAAGGTCCTTCAAATAACATTTGACCCAATCTTGTCCTTCCTGTCCCATGTTGTTCCACCGTAATCTTAGCTCCAAAGGGATTTTGTTCATTAAAGTGAAGGGTTCATTCTGTATCGTGCTCATCCTGCATATTTATTAAAGGCGATTTTATTCAGAAAAAGGAAAAAATATTTTTTTCAAAGCCAATTTTCAGGTTTTATTTTGAAAAAGAAAAAGACACGGTTTTCAAAGTGGCAATTTTTGCCAAAACAGCCTTCCGGCGCCCTTTCGGAACATTCCGCCATTTCCAAAAATAGCGATCACCTCGATTATTTGAAACCAAAAATATTCTTTGGTCATTTTCTAAAAGGGTGGTTGGACCCGTTCAGGGGTTGCCTACGTATCCCACCTAATGGCGAGAATCAAACCTGCGTAGTTCGGTCAGATTATTTAACCAATTATTTCAACAACAATGTTTTCTATATTTTTTGATTTTCTTTTCGATTTTCTAACAACTCTTTTGCTAATATCTCAATATCTCTCTTTTTTTTAGAATTTTCTCTTTTTGTTTTTTTTTTCGGGAATTTGCCGGTCCGCGTAATGATCTAAGACAATTAAAATGCAACACATAATATGCTCGGTCTTCAATTGTCGGGTCACCTAACCTAGATGGACCCAACCCCTGTGTTGAGTCCCCTAAGTCAGTTATGATGCAAATAATTGTCCTAGACCTATGTTCAATATCTTATAGTTTCATAGAGTGCTAGACCGTGTACCCGAGTGGACAACTCGGATCGAGGAGGGGCCTACGTACCGGTGACCCGCGGGGTCATTCGGCTTTGTAGCCCCTATTTCTTATTTTTGGGTATAAATTAACAGAAAGGGGAGTCTCAACCAGTAAGCACATCCCCGGAGGTAAAGAAGAGAAGGGTTTCGGCACAGTTTATATATACAATCCACATAATATCAAAGCGATAAAATATGTAGCATGTTGATCAAACCATGTAACAAAGTCAAATAATACCGAGAACGGCAATTCTAACGAGCTCGAATTCTTAAACCCTGAACCGAAGTTCTGGGTTGCTTATCCCCAGCAGAGTCGCCAGAGCTTTCCCACCTCCCTTTTCACTACCTTTTTAGTTTAATTCCGGATTAAGAGAATAAGGTATACCTCAATATTATAAATACACCGGGGAGGATATAATAACAACGAGGAAGGAGTTTTTCCAAATAAAGGACAATTGGTTCGCAATTTTATTTATAATTTCAGAGTCACCACTTGGGAAAATAATGGTGTCCCAAGTCACTGGTTAATCCCGAATCCGGGGAATTTGACTCTGTTTTTATCACTCTGCGCAGCGAGAAATCTGGATAAGGAATTTTGTTAACCCGGGAAAAGGTGTTAGGCAATTCCGGATTTCGTGGTTTTAGCACGGTCGCTCATTTGTCATTCTTGGTTTTATATGACTTATTACATGCCTTTTAACAATATGTACGTGTTTCAACTTTAATATTTTACAGATTTCGACGTTGCAAAAACGTATTTCGAGTCACACCGCAACCAGTACTCCTGTGACCTCTAACACGTTTCGGCTTCGCCGGGATTTACGATTTTAGTCACATCAAATTTGCACTCGTATTAAGGAAAGTATATTTTAAGCCGTGCCTAATTCGTCTATCGTCTTCTTTAATATTTTGGAAAGATTGTGAAATAATCTAGCAACATTCCCAAGTCTAATATATATAACTTATTTGTTTATTTGGGGGCCCCGCTGTTTTGTTCTCAATGTGAGGCTCGTCCCAATTTAATTTTATAGTCAGATCCTAATATATGTATACTATATTTTTCTATTTTTGTTTTTCCCCCTAGTTCATTGCTTTTTAGAATTTTAAGTCCAGGCCTTATTTCTATTGACATGGTCCGGGACTTTGGGCTTGATACATATCAATTTACATTCCTGGGTATTAAAAACCCAGGAATTCGCCGAAACACGTTCAACAGAAGCCCAACGTAATATTTACATATCTCTGGGCCTTCGTAACTTGTTAGGCCCAGATCAGACTCAATCATAAAAGAGTAATAAAAATCAGAAATCATTGCACGCACAAAGGATCAATATTCAGAAGTTTATAAGAATTCAAATTATTTTATTCAATAAGAAGAAATGAAATACAGAAACTACAATAATGAGTCCGAACGTTAAATGACCAATGTGAATAAAGTCTAATTAACAGGCTATTTTTGTTTTTATGTTTGACAGCTATTTAAACTACTGAATCTAATTATTTAGTATCTAAAAACGTATCAGTATTATCATTTGAACAGGTTCATCTCGACTACTTGCAAATTTCAGAGAAACTACTGAGTGTATTAAGCTTTAAATTATATTAACTATGTAATATGTGACTTTATACTAAAATACCAATTAGTCGAAGTGTCTACTTATTACCAACAATGTTCAGATTAGATTAAATATCACTGAATTAAGCTAGCTACTGCATGTTAATGTTGTCAATTACTTACCTGTTTGCAGATTTACTTTGTATCAGATTTAATGATTAACTTATTCTAATTAGCTAAGTGATTATGATTACCACTACTATACTAATCTACTTACTACACTATTACATTGTTCCATGTATATCTCATATGCGTCAATTACAATATTTCCTACACAAATTACAATTTCAGCTAAATAAAAATCTAACTACAAAAAAAAAACAGATCAAGAAATCAGTAACGAAAACTTGTAGCAAATAGATAGTTTATTTCTTCAATTCCAATTGTAATTACATGGTTCAAGCCGTGTACCTGATTCAACAACAAAAACCAATGAGTCTAAGGGGAGATAAGGCAGGAAATAGCAGGTAGACCACAACAAATAATACAATAGCAATAGGAGAGATTGAATCACAGCAACACGAGTGAGTTTCAGCAATTATATTGAATCCCAGACATAGCAAAGCGATATCCAGCAGAAGACAGTAGAAAACCAGTAAAATAGCAATAGATTCCCTACAACTTCCAAAAATAAGCTTCGACTAACCCAGGCAGAATTGCTCTATGTATCTATATGAGTATATCTTTTAATTTTTGTTCAAAAATCCAGCCCTTAATCAGGCTTTAGTAAGGTCTATTTATAGGTTGGATTGGTGAAGATTTTGGGGGAAAATTGGAAAAGTTATTTCTGATTTCCTCCCTTGAATTCTTTTAATTGTTACACTTTAATACCCTTTTCAGATTTGAATTTGCCTTCCAGCATGTGCTGGAAGGTTCTATTTGATTCTATTTGGGGTGTATTACTAGTATACTCCCACTTGCTAAGGTTATTTACTGAGTTGCCTTTTATTTTGGTCTGTTATGCCCTTAGTTTTGTGCAGTATTGACGAAATCATAGGCCTGAATGCCTTAAATGTCCTTATAGGCTCTAGTAAATCCACAATTATGCCATTTTCTATTCCTATTATAACCTTAATGGCAACTTCTATTTACCCGACCTTGTCCGGGTCTAGGTTTTCTGTTTCAGCTCTTATTTAATTAATGGCCAGTATTTGTATCAGTCTTTAAGACTTGGCCATTTTTGATATCAATTTTATTTCAATTTTAGCCTCTTTTCTTTCATTTTCTGTATTATAATTGATTTGCAGGACTAGCCTGCTTATTTACCTAAGTCTAAATCTATTAAAGTTTAACCAGTTCAGTGTTTGGACTTGGCTTTGCAAAATTAGTCAATTATCTATCACTGGCCACTTAGGATTAGATTAAGACTTGTAGAACTTATCTAGTGTTAGATTTAAGTATTATTATTATACAATTGGCCATTTTCAGAATTAGCCATTTGAATTTAAACCTAAAGAATTATAGAGTTGGCCAGTTTCAATACTGACCACTCTATTACTTATTTCAATTGTAACCATTTTTATGTTATTGTCGATTTTAGCCTATTAAACTATTTGACGTACTTTCAGACTTGGCCAATTATCTAATACTTCTATATTATAGCTATAACCAATTTCCCCTTAGCACATTAGGCTTAATAGCAGTCAAGTAACACGAAATTATTACAGATACACCCCTTTCATAGTGAATTATATACACAACCACAAAAATCAAAATCATTTGCCATTTAACCAAAACTTAGAGGGGAAATTTGAATATTGTTGAATTTCAATCAAACAACTTCATAATTCAGACTTCAAGCATGGCATGTCAATTTAACACAAAAAGGCATAATCAGAATATTTTTCATATCAAAGGCTAACAGAAACCCCAAAATACTCGATTATATTTAATCAAGTGTAATAGGCAAGATTATCAAAGAGGACAATGAAGCATGTTATTAAGAGAAAGAAGAAATTAACAGAAGACATATCAAAGAGGAAACTAATCTAAAAATATGCAACTGATTAATCAAAGAAACAAGACTTAAACACAAAAAGCATGCTGAATCGAAACAGAATCAAAGAGATAACGACGAAGAGAAAACTCTAACATGCAAATCAGAAAATAACAGAGAAGAACGCAAAAATCAAAACAGAAAGTAAAGGGTAGGGAACTTAGCTCGCAGGATTTGTCTATTGAGCTATTCCCCATTTTTCTTTTCTTTTTCTTATTCTTTTTCTTTTTCTTTTTCTTTCTTTTTCCAGTTTCTTCTCGGACTTCAAGTTGAAGTCTATTATTTTCTTTTATCAATAGAGACGGGTTCAGGGGTGTTTAAAAGAGGGTTTTGATTTGGGGTTAGGTTTTGAGTCGGCCGGAGTTAGGGTTCCGGCAACTTATTTTTGAAGATTCAAGCAGTTGGGGTGAGATTCGAGTGAAGTGGCTTATGTGGGGTGATAGATCAGGAGAAGGTGGCTTTATGGTGTTAATTTGGGAACCAGTTTCATAGGTTGTGGTCACCGGAGAAGAACTCCGGTGGCCGGAATTTCAAGATATTGGGGCTTTTGGGTTTTCTTGGGTTATCTTTGGTGGTCTAGGGTAGAGAAGCAAGAAAAGAGAGGTTTGGGGGTAGAAGATGGCCAGAGACGGCCAAGGAAATAGGCCAGTCTCCATGGCCGGTGAGCTTGAGACAAAGAAGAAGGAAGAAGAAGAAGAAGTACAGGGCGGCTAGGGTTAGGGAAATAGAAAAATGGCCGGTCTCTGAAGAGACCGGGCCCTTATATATTTGTAACGCTTGACTGATTCCTGGCCGTTGGATCATTGATGATCAATGGCCAGGATTGATTGCTCCAAAATGACAACGTTCCACTAAAAATGAAGGCTGATTCATATCCGTCAGATCTCATAGATGGACGGCTCAGACTTGATCTTAAAAACTTTATTGATTTAATTAATTCCGGATTGATTCTCAGCCATTGGATTTGATAAATGGACGGCTGAGATCAGTGTTATTTATAGAACTGGACCGTACTTCTTCTTTAATTTGGGCCAATATGTATTTGGGCTAGTATTTGGCCCAACTATGTATTTTTTGTGTATTCTCCTTGTATTTTAATTATTTCCTTGGTATTTTCTTTTGTATTTCATTTTCTCTTTTTATATTCCTCTTCAATTATTCTATTTCTTTTTATTTCCAATTTTCTCTAATTTTTCTGATATTGTTTTGACATTTTCTGCTATTTTTCTTTAATTTATGGTATTATTTTATTTTTTGTTAATTTTCTTTTAATTCCTTTAATTGTGATATTTATACTTAACCTACTGTTTTTTTAATTTTCCAATTTTCATTTTTAATTGTTCACACACACAAAATGCATCTTATTTCAAACAGACATATAATTGCACACAAAAATATTATTTATTTTAATTTTGGAATTTTATTGCTTCAGGCAAAAATCACGTGCTATGTTCTCTGAGCCCTGTCGCCTTTCACTTCTAGGTCAGGACGAAAGTTGGTTCGGTTTGGATTTCTGTAGGTTTTTTATGGTGGGTAGGCATTTTGGGCATGGCAGACATTCTGAGGAGCTGGGGTTCGCCATGAAGGTGGAGATGGTGGGTAAGATTGAGCATGCTGGACAGAAAATTAGGGACCGGTTGGAGGATAATATTATATAAGTAGATTATATGGTGTTGGTGGATACGGTTGGTACGGGCGAGGTTGGTGATGATATGGATTGGGGCCTCGGGACCAAGATCTTCCTTCAATAACCGCCACTTCTTCCTTCTTCTTCTTTCCAATCGACCCTCATGTTCCCGTCTGAATTGCTTGATTCGTAGCCTTGATGGTTGAGTAGCTCATAATCTTGTTCGTCTTTAGACCTTCTTCCACAAAACTCTCCATCTTCACTACCTCATTAAAGGTCTTTCCGATCGCAGACACCAAATGGCCGTAGTATGTTGGCTCCAAAGCTTGTAGGAAACAATCTACCATTTCTCCTTCTTTCATTGGTGGATCCACCCGGGCCACATGTTCCCTCCACCTGAAACCATACTCCCGAAAGCTTTCTCCGTGTTTCTTTTCCATCTTGGTCAATGACAATCTATCAGGGATGATTTCCTGATTATATTGAAAATGGTTTGCAAATGATTGAGCAAAATCATCCCAAATGAACCATCGGGTATGGTCTTGACGAGTGTACCATTCCAATGCCGAGCCAGTGAGGCTTTGACTAAAGTAGGCCATAAGTAGTTCATCCTTTCCTCCAACTCCACGTATTTTACTGCAATACCCTCTCGGATGGGCCACTTGATCACCCTGGCCATCATACATGTCAAATTCTGGCAATTTAAACCCGGCAGGTAGCTGTACCTCAGGGAACAAACATAAGTCCTTGTATGCCACACTAACTTGGCCTCCCAGACCCTGCATATTGCGAAACGACTGCTCAAGGCTATTCATTTTGCTAGCCATCTCCTCTTGTTCAGGGTTTCTAGCAGGTTTCTGCTCCTCCATCATATCGATAAGTGGGGTATAAGAATCATGTTGTCTGAAAGTGGGTTCTGGTGGATAGTAATGATTATCCTGGACATGAAATACAGGCTCGCTAGAGAATTTATGTAAAGTGACTGGTGGCGGTGCCACATATACGGGAGCGGTATAGGGTGGTAGTGGTGGAGATTGTTTAGGCAGGGGTAGTGGTACTTGTGATGTAGTGGTGTAATAGTGTGGGTAAGTGGGATATGTTGAAGATGAGTTCATGGTGGGTGGTTCCTCGTTTGGGTTTGAGGGTGGAATATATGTAGGGTTAGCTGGGTAAGAAGGTAAGGGTTGCCCCCTTGACCAAGCCTGGTACATTTCTGACATCTGTTGTTTCAACTTATACATTGCTTCCTGAGCTATTCACATCTATTACTTCCTCCTCTTGAATGGGATCCATGATTGTCGGCTCAATTTCTTGGGTTACTACTTTTGTCATGCTTTTAGAACGAGTGTTGTAGTTGTGATGTGCCAGAATGCCAGTTGCTAATTGTTTTATCTGATACACATCAACAACAAAAACTTGTTAATAGTCAGATCATAATAGATAAACATCACAGGTTTTAAAAACACAACTTTCGCCTAACAATTATGCATCATCCCGGCATTATTATTCTTCTTTTAATTTGCCAATTTTCTTTTTCCTTTTTTTTCTTTTCTTTCTTTTGTTTCCATCCTTCAATGCTTTCATTGTTTCTTTTTTCTTTTTTTTCTCTTTTTCGTTTTTCGATCCTATATGTTTGCCTATCGCTCAAGCAATTTGCATATATAAGAGAAAATAATAACAATTTCTTTGAATTTTCATTGATATTCAAACATTGATTACAAATGATAATGTTGTACTACAACCTTCTAAATGCGGAAAAATACAAATACAAAAATGCATGCCCTATGAATACATCAAAGCTCCTAGTGCCCGCGAGACATTGTTCGGTCTTACCGCGGGCCTATATGCTAATCCCTTTTGGAGTTTGTCTAGGTCCGTCATTACATGTGACGACCCAAAGGGTCATCACCTGCTTTCCTCATTTGTTCTACACTTCTGAGGCCTTGAAAACCTCATTCTATGATGCCTCGATTTACGTGCACGATCTGGGCATGTAGCCGGAAAGATTTTTGTGATAGAAAATGTGAATTCTATGAGAAATTTGAAGAAAAATGATATTAATATTGATATAGTTGACCTCGGTCAACATTTTTGGTAAACGGACCCGGACCCGAGGTCGGACGGTCCCGGAAGGTCCGTAGGAAAATATGGGACTTGGACATGTGTCCGGAGTCGAATTCTGAGGCCTAGAGCCCAAGTTATGAATTTTTCTGTGAAATTGTTTTTGCTGTAATTATTAAAGGAAGATGAATTAAATGACCTTGGTATCGGGTTCATATTTTGGCTCTGATGCCCGGTACAAGTCTTAAATATTATATGTGTGCCTTCTTCAAAGTTTGGTGACAATTGGATGTCGTTTGATTTGTTTTGGACCTTGAGTTCCAAGTTTGAATGTTTTGAAAACCAAAAAAATGAAAATCATGAACTTGAGGCTTGATTTGATGAAAATGATGTTATATTGGCGATGTGATCGCACGAGCAAGTTTGTAACGTGTTTTTGATGTTGTGTACATGTTTGGTTTGGAGCCCGGGGGGCTCGGGTAAAGATTTGATAGGCCGTTTGTTCAAATTCTGAATTTTTACACTGCTGGTTTTTAACCCAGCTGGTGTCTTCGCAAATGCGAAGAATTTCTCGCAATTGCGAAGGTGACAAGTCAAGGCTGGGTTCGCAAATGAGAACTCTTGATCGCAAATGCGAAGGGGGTCCAGGCACGCGTGGGTTCGCAAATGCGAACTTAACCTCGCAAATGCGAGGCCTTCACTCATTTCACCTTGGTTCGCAAATGCGAATCCATTGTCGCAAATGCAAAGCCCCACTATGCCAGCCAAGTTCGCAATTGCGAACTCTTTCTCGCAATTGCGAGAGCAGCAGACGCTAGACATGTAGTGTTCGGAATTGTAAACAAATGTTTGCAATTGCGATATCTGCATTTGTGCAATTTTATACTTAAAGGAATTTTTCAGTTCTTTCTTCATTCTTTCAAAAACCCACACACCACACACGAACCCTCAAGGCCAAATTCACTCCAAAGCAAGTGTAAGTCACTTTTTACTTAATTCTTTCAATTCCTAACAACATTAAACATGTTTTTCAATAGAAATCAAAAGTTTTCATGGTAGAAATTCGTGTTTTTGGGTAGAACCTAGGTTTTTCATGAATTGGGTAATTGGACCTCGAATTGAGGTCCGATTTTGAAACAAATCAAATATTTGAACTCGTAGGGGAATGGGTAACCGGATTTTGGTACGAACCCCGAGTTCCGACCACGTGGGGCCAGGGGCGTTTTGGGAAATTTTGGGCTAAACTTAGAGAAAACCATCTTTAAGCATTCAAACCAAGTTAATTAGTATTTATTAATATAATGGTATCAATTATGATTAGATTCGAGCTAGTTGAAAGCGGAAATTCGGGGAAAAGGCTATAATTGAAGAGTAATTTAGACTTCAAGGCTAGAGGTAAGTGTTTGTTCTATCCTAGCTTGAGGGAATAGGATTATGTGCTATGTGCTATGTGATCGAATGCGGTGTATGGGCTGTGGTGACGAGCATCCATACACTGGCATCTTGCATGACCGTGAGTCGTTGTTAATACTTGTTGTGAGACATATTTAAAGATAAATTGTTAAACCCTTGTCGGGTTGTAGAATTGTTATTGTTCTCCCTTGCCGGGACTTGTTGTGAAGTAAGATATTGATTTCCCTTGCCAGGACTTGTTGTGAAGTGAGATATTGATTGCCCTTGCCTGGACTTTGTTGTGATGATTATTGTGTCACTTGCAGGGACGGTTCATGATTTACCGTTTTCATTCTCTGCCCTTAACTGTGATTGTTATTTGGGTGAGGAAGAGTGATAATGCACGAAGGGTGATGTCGTGCCTTGATTTATTGATTATGCATGAAGGTTAATGCCGTGCCTTGTTATTGATTATGCACGAAGGTTAATGCCATGCCATGTTATTGATTATGCACGAAGGATCATGCTGTGCCTTGTTATTGAACCATGCACGAAGGATCATGCCGTGCCATGGATGTGAGGATGAGAGTAAAAGCACGAAGGGTGATGTCGTTCACTTTATTTCCTTATTTGGTGAGGATGAGAGTAAAAGCATGAAGGGTGATGCCGTGCAACTATTTGCTATACATTGACTTGATATTACCTGTTTTCTATTATACTTTGTTTTCCTTGTTGATTTAATAACTGTTGTTAACTGTTGAGGTCTTCTGTGATATTCCTCGTTGAGTTGTTACTTGATTATTTCTCATTATCTTGTGGTGTACATATATATAGAACTGCACAGGTTTATGTGGGTGTCTGGTCCTAGGATTGTCACTACTTCGCCGGGATAGGCCAGGCACTTACCACCACATGGGGTCAGATTGTGCTGATACTACACTTCTGTCCATTTTTGCACATGTCCAGGTTTCGATCAGGAGCAGCAGCAGTATATCTTTTGCGTGGGAGTTGAGCATATTGAGATCGAGGTAGCTTGCAGGCGTCCGCAGGCCTGGCGTCTCTTCCTTTTACTTATGTTACTAGTTGTAGTCTCTTCGTTCCGAGACAAACAGAATATGTTATTTTCTTTCAGACCTTTGTGTAGTATTCAGTAGTAGTTCGTGAGTTGGTGACTCCACGTCTTGGGTAGAGGATTTCAGTATTTTTTTACCTTTAAACTGCTTATCTCTATTTTGATAAAGTCTTCCGCACTTATTTAATTAAGGTTATGGTTTTATTGATAAATCGAGTATGAAATATTGCTAAAAACAAGATAGTGTGCATATAGTGGCTTGCCTAGCTACCACGAGTAGGCGCCATCACGATCCCGATATTGAGGGAAAAATCCGGGTCGTGACAAGTTGGTATCAGAGCTCTAGGTTACATAGGTCTCACCACTCACGAACAAGCTTAGTAGAGTTTGAGAGGTAGGTACGGAGACGTCTGTACTTGTCCTCCAGAGTCTATTGAGTTAGGAAAGAGTCTCTCATTTGTTCCTTCTTGTCGTGCGATTTGTTCCTCAAATACCGATCGAACTTCTATTCTGTCCTTTTGCAGATGGTGAGGACACGCGCTCTTCGTCCGCTGACCAGCAGCCCGAGCCCCAGGCAGCTCCCGTGAGGGGCAGGGGCCGAGGCCATATTGGAGGTCGTGGTAGGGGCAGAGCTCAGCCCCTGACAACTATTCCAGAGGTGGAGCCTCATATTGAGACTGGCGAGGAGGTTCCAGTCCCTGCAGCTCCAGTGGGCCCAGCTCAAGTCCCAGGAGAGGCCTTATTTACCTCGGATCTTAGGGACGCTTTGGTTAGGATAGCGGGATTTATGGACAGCGTTGCCAGAGCAGGTTTATTACCAGTTGCACCAGCCACTTCTCAGGCTGGAGGAGGGGCCCAGACTCCTGTTGCTCGTACTCTGGAGCCAGTAGCCCCTCAGCCTCAGGCACCAATGGTTCAGCCAGCTGTGGCCACTCAGTCAGGTACCACAGCTCAGGCCGGAGATGGAGCAGCCATGACTTCTGATTCTTGATCGGTTCTACAAGCTGTTTACCACTACCTTCAGCGGTGCCACATCAGAAGATCCTCAGGATTTCTTATTCAGTTGCCATGAGATTCTCAAGATTATAGGGATAGTAGAGTCCAATGGAGTTGACTTCTGTACATTCAGGATTTCAGGATCCGCCAAGACTTGGTGGAGGGATTATTGTTTGATTCGACCAGCAGGGTCCCTGGCTTTATCATGGGATCAATTTGCAGAGTTATTTCTGGAGAAGTTTCTCCTTGTTACTCAGCGGCATGCACTTCGGAGGTAGTTTGAGCGCCTCCAACAGGGCACTATGACTGTCACTCAGTATGAAACGAGATTTGTTGATTTGGCACGTCATGCAGTGGTGATACTTCCCACAGAGCGGGAGAGGTTCCGCAGGTTCATAGATAGGCTTAATCATCCAATTAGACTTCAGATGGCTATGGGAGTGGGGAGTGATATATCATTTCAGGAGGCAGCTAATGCAGCACGTAGAGTTAAGATGGCTCTTGCTCGGAGAGGTGGTTATTCTTCAGAAAAGAGGCCCCGTCATTCGGGCAGGTTTAGTGGTTCTTCTTCTGGTGGAAGGGAATCTTTTGATAGGCGCCAGTCTTCCAGGCCTTTCCATTCCGCCCTTCAGGCTTCACAGGGTGGACCAGGTGATCGTGGGTTTAGTGAGCAGTATTTAGATTAGTTTCCTATTAGTGCCCAGCCTCTTCAGAGTGTTCGTGGAGGCCATTCAGGTCGTCAGGGCCAGCGGCCCCATCAGCCTAAGAGTTGCTTTGGTTGTGGTGACCCAGGTCATCTTGTCAGATTCTGCCCTTGAGCGACGGGCAACACTCAGCAGCGGGGCCCTCATCCTATGATTCAGGCCCCAGCTAACCCACAGCCTGCCCAACCAGCCAGAGGCGGGGGTAGAGATCATAGAGGTGGAGGTGGAGACCGTCTAGCCAGAGGCAGAGGTCAGCCAGATAATGACCGTCTGAGGGATGTAGCTCAGAGGGGAGGTGCTGATCCCCGATTCTATGCTTTACCAGCCAGGCCAGAGGCAGAGGCATCCGATGCCGTGATTACAGGTATCATTCTTGTTTGTGGAAGAGGCGATTTGGTATTATTTGACCCTGGGTCTACATATTCATATGAGTCTTCCTACTTTGCACTGTACTTGGCCGTATCTAGCTGTGCTCTGGATATTCTAGTTTATGTGTCTACACCGGTGGGCAACTCCATTGTAGTCGACTGGGTGCATCGTTCGTGCGTAGTTATCCTTGGGGGTCTTGAGACCCGTGTTGATCTGTTGCTTTTGGACATGGTGGATTTTGATGTCATATTGGGATGGACTGGTTGTCCCCATACCATGATATTCTAGATTGTCATGCCAAGACTGTGACCTTGGCCTTGCCAGAATCACCCCGACTAGAGTGGAAAGGGACCTCAGGCCACTCCGTTCGCATCGTTATTTCCTATGTTAAGGCTCGACGCATGGTCGAGAAGGGGTTCCTAGCTTATTTGGCATATGTTCATGATTCCAGTGCGGAAATTCCTTCTATTGATTCAGTTCCTATTGTACGGGAGTTTCCCGAGGTTTTCCCTTTAGACCTGCCGGGCATGCCACCCGACAAGGACATTGATTTGTGTATTGATCTGGCACCGGGCACTCACCCCATCTCTATTTCACCCTATCGTATGGCCCCACCAGAGTTAAAAGAGTTAAAAGATCAGTTGCAAGACCTTCTAGAAAAGGGCTTTATCAGGCCCAGTGTTTCCCCCTGGGGAGCACCTGTATTATTTGTAAAGAAGAAAGATGGCTCAATGCGGATGTGTATTGATTACCGACAATTGAACAAAGTGACAATAAAGAATAAGTATCCACTGCCGAGGATTGATGATTTGTTTGACCAGCTCCGGGGAGCGAGGGTATTCTCAAAGATAGACTTGAGGTCAGGCTACCATCAGCTGAAGATCAGGGCGGCTGACATTCCTAAGATAGCCTTTCGCAGTAGATATGGGCATTATGAGTTCTTGGTCATGTCCTTCGGGTTGACCAATGCCCTTTCAGCATTCATGGAGTTGATGAATCGGGTGTTCAGGCCTTACTTAGATTTGTTCGTGATAGTCTTTATAGATGACATCATGTTATACTCCCGCAGCCAGGAAGAGCACGAGCAGCACCTCAGAGTGGTTCTTCAGACTCTGAAGGATAATCAACTATATGCCAAATATTCGAAATGTGAGTTCTGGTTGAGTTCGGTAGCATTTCTGGGTCACATTGTATCAGTGGAAGGTATTCGGGTGGACCCAAAGAAGATTGAGGCAGTCCAGAATTGGCCTCGACCAGCTTCAGTGACTGAGATCAGGAGTTTCTTGGGGTTAGCAGGTTACTACCGTCAATTTGTAGAGGGGTTTTCTTCTATTGCAGCCCCGATGACCAGGTTGACCCAGAAGGGTGTCCAGTTCCAGTGGTCAGAGGAGTGTGAGGCGAGCTTTCAAAAGCTCAAGACAGCCTTGACCACCGCACCAGTGTTGATACTACCTACGGGTGCAGGGCCTTATACAGTTTATTGTGACGCATCCCGTACAGGGCTTGGAGCGGTATTGATGCAGGATGGTAAGGTTATTGTTGCTTATGCTTCGAGGCAGTTAAAAATACATGAGAAGAATTTTCCAGTTCATGATCTTGAGTTAGCAGCAGTGGTTCATGCCTTAAAAATCTGGAGGCATTTTCTATATGGTGTGACGCGTGAGGTGTACACTGATCACAAAAGCCTACAGTACTTATTCAAGAAAAAGGAGTTGAATCTACGACAGCGGAGATGGTTAGAGTTGCTGAAAGACTATGATGTTACTATCCTATATCACCCAGGTAAGGCCAATGTGGTGGCCGATGCATTGAGTAGAAAGTCCGCCGGCATGGGTAGTCTTGCCATTCATTCCAGTCAGTCAGAGACCATTTGATCTAGATGTCCAGGCCTTAGCCAACCAGTTCGTGAGATTAGACATTTCTGAGCCTAGCAGGGTGTTAGCCTGCACGGTCGCTCGTTCTTCTCTATTAGAGCGTATCCGTGAGAGGCAATTTGATGATCCTCATTTATGTGACTTGAGAGATACAGTACAGCGGGGAGGTGCCACAAAGGTAAATATAGATGATGATGGGGTATTGAGATTGCAGGGTCGAGTTTGTGTGCCCAATGTTGAAGGGATTCGAGAGTTGATCTTAATGGAGGCCCTCAGTTCGCGGTATTCTATTCACCCGGGCTCCGCGAAGATGTACCAGTACTTACGGCAGCACTATTGGTGGCGTAGGATGAAGAAAGATATCGTTGCGTATGTCGCTCGGTGTCTAAATTGTCAGTAGGTAAAATATGAGCACCAGAGGCCTGGTGGTGTATTCCAGAGAATAGAAATTCTCGAGTGGAAATGGGAGCGGATCACTATGGACTTCCTTACTGGACTTCCTTTGACTCGGAGGAAATTTGATGCTATTTGGGTCATTGTTGATAGGCTGACCAAGTCAGCATACTTCGTTCCAGTATCCGTCTCTTACTCGTCGGAGAGGTTAGCGGAGATATACATTAGGGAGATTGTTCGTGTTCATGGGGTGCCAGTATCTATTATCTCTGATCGGGGTACGCAGTTTACCTTGCGGTTCCGGAGAGCGGTCCAGCAAGAGTTAGGCACCCAGGTTCAGTTGAGTACAGCTTTTCATCCTCAGATGGATGGCCAGTCCGAGAGGACTATTCAGATTCTAGAGGACATGCTTCGAGCCTGTGTCATTGATTTTGGAGGCTCGTGGGACCGGTTTCTGCCATTAGCAGAGTTCGCCTACAATAACAGCTACCACTCCAGCATTCAGATGGCCCCGTATGAGGCGTTGTATGGTAGGCAATGTCAATCTCCAGTCGGATGGTTTGAGATGGGAGAGGCTCGGTTGTTGGGTACAGACTTAGTTCAGGAGGCCTTGGATAAGGTCAAGACTATCCAGGAGAGATTGCGTTCAGCTCAGTCCAGACAAAAGACTTATGCGGATCGTAAGGTTTGAGATGTAGATTTCATGGTTGGTGAGCGAGTATTGCTCCGAGTGTCGCCTATGAAGGGCGTGATGCGATTAGGGAAGAAGGGCAAGCTCAACCCTAGGTATATTGGTCCATTTGAGATTCTAGACCGAGTGGGAGGGATCGCTTATAGACTAGCTCTGCTGCCTAGTTTATCAGCTGTGCATCTAGTTTTTTATGTATCTATGCTTCGGAGATACCATGGCGACCCCACACATGTGTTAGACTTCAGTACTGTCCAATTGGACAATGATTTATCCTATAAGGAGGAGCTGGTGGCCATTCTAGACCGGCAGGTTCGACAGTTGAGGTCGAAGAGTTATCCTTCTGTGCGTGTTCAGTGGAGAGGTCTGCCTCCTGAGGCATCGACCTGGGAGTCCAAGTCTGATATGCGGAGCCGCTACCCATATTTGTTCCCCGACTCAGGTACTTCCTTCTCTTATCCGTTTGAGGACGAACGATTGTTTTAGAGGTGGAGGATGTGATGACCCAAAGGGACATCACCTGCTTTCCTCCTTTGTTCTACACTTCCGAGGCCTTAAAAACCTCATTCTATGATGCCTCGATTTATGTGCACGATCCAGGCATGTAGCCGGAAAGATTTTTGTGATAGAAAATGTGAATTCTATGAGAAATTTGAAGAAAAATGATTTTAATATTGATATAGTTGACCTCAGTCAACATTTTTGGTAAACGGACCCGGACCCGAGATCGGATGGTCCCGGAAGGTCCGTGGGAAAATATGGGACTTGGACATGCGTCCGGAGTCGAATTCTGAGGCCTAGAGCCTAAGTTATGAATTTTTCTGTAAAATTGTTTTTGCTGTAATTATTAAAGGAAAATGAATTAAATGACCTTGGTATCGAGCTCGTATTTTGGTTCCGATGCCCGTTACAAGTCTTAAATAGTATATGTGTGCCTTCTGCAAAGTTTGGTGACATTTGGATGTCGTTTGATATGTTGTGGACCTTGAGTTCCAAGTTTGAAAGTTTTGAAAACCAAAAGTATGAAAATCATGAACTTGAGGCTTGATTTGATGGAAACGATGTTATATTGGCGATGTGATTGCACAAGCAAGTTTGTAATGTGTTTTTGATGTTGTGTACATGTTTGGTTTGGAGCCCGGGGGCTCGGGTAAAGATTTGATAGGCCGTTGGTTCAAATTCTGAATTTTTACACTGCTGGTTTTTCACCTAGCTGGTGTCTTTGCAAATGCGAAGAATTTCTCGCAATTGCGAAGGTGACAGGTCAAGGCTGGGTTCGCAAATGCGAACTCTTGATCGCAAATGCGAAGGGGGTCCAGGCACGCGTGGGTTCGCAAATTCGAACTTAACCTCAAAAATGCGAGGCCTTCACTCATTTCACCTGGGTTCGCAAATGCGAATCTATTGTCGCAAATGCAAAGCCCCACTATGCCATCCAAGTTCACAATTGCGAACTTTTTCTCGCAATTACGAGAGTAGCATACCCCAGACCTGTAGTGTTCGCAATTGCGAACAAATGTTCGCAATTGCGATATCCGCAGCTGTGCAATTTTATACTTAAACGAATTTTTCAGTTCTTTCTTCATTCTTTCAAAAACCCACACACCACACACGAACCCTCAAGGCTAAATTCACTCTGAAGCAATTCTAAGTCCCTTTTTACTCAATTCTTTCAATTCCTAACAACATTAAACATGTTTTCAATAGAAATCAAAGGTTTTCATGGTAGAAATTCATGTTTTTGGGTAGAACCTAGGTTTTTCATGAATTGGGTAATTGGACCTCGAATTAAGGTCCGATTTTGAAACAAATCATATATTTGAACTCGTGGGGGAATGGGTAACCGGATTTTGGTCCGAACCTCGAGTTCCGACCACGTGGGGCTAGGGGCATTTTGGGAAATTTTGGGGTAAACTTTGAGAAAACCATCTTTAAGCATTCAAACCAAGTTAATTAGTATTTATTAATATAATGGAATCAATTGTGATTAGATTCGATCTAGTTGAAAGCGGAAATTCGGGGAAAAAGGCTATAATTGAAGAGTAATTTGGACTTCAAGGCTAGAGGTAAGTGTTTGTTCTATCCTAGCTTGAGGGAATATGATTATGTGCTATGTGCTATGTGATCGAGTGCTGTGTATGGGCTGTGGTGACGAGCATCCATACACTAGCGTCTTGCATGATCGTGAGTCGTTGTTAATACTTGTTGTGAGACATATTTAAAGATAAATTGTTGAACCCTTGCCGGGTTGTAGAATTGTTATTGTTCTCCCTTTCCGGGACTTGTTGTGAAGTGAGATATTGATTGCCCTGGCCGGACTTTGTTGTGATGATTATTGTGTCCCTTGCAGGGACGGTTTGTGATTTACTGTTTTCATTCTCTACCCTTGACTGTGATTGTTATTTGGGTGAGGAAGAGTGATAATGCACGAAGGGTGATGACGTGCCTTGATTTATTGATTATGCACGAAGGTTAATGTCGTGCCTTGTTATTGATTATGCACGAAGGTTAATGTCGTCCATGTTATTGATTATGCACGAAGGATAATGTCGTGCCTTGTTATTGAACCATGCACGAAGGATCATGCCGTGCCATGGATGTGAGGATGAGAGTAAAAGCACGAAGGGTGATGCCGTGCACTTTATTTGCTTATTTGGTGAGGATGAGAGTAAAAGCATGAAGGGTGATGCCGTGCAACTATTTGCTATTCCTTGACTTGGTATTACTTGTTTTCCATTATACTTTGTTTTCCTTGTTGATTTAATACCAGTTGTTAACTGTTGACTTCTTCTGTGATATTCCTTATTGAGTTGTTACTTGATTATTTCTCGTTATCTTGTGGTGTACATATATATAGAACTGCACAGATTTATGTGGGTGTCTGGTCCTAGGCTTGTCACTACTTCGCCGGGATAGGCCTGGCACTTACCAGCACATGGGGTCGGATTGTGCTGATGCTGCACTTCTGTACGTTTTTGCACAGGTCCAGGTTTCGATCAGGAGCAGCAGCGGTAGATCTTTTGCGTGGGAGTTGAGCATATTGAGACCGAGGTAGCTTGCAGGCGTCCGCAGGCCCGGCGTCTCTTCCTTTTACTTATGTTACTAACTGTAGTCTCTTTGTTCCGAGACAAACAGAATATGTTATTTTCTTTTAGACCTTTATGTGTAGTATTCAGTAGTAGTTCGTGAGTTGGTGACTCCATGTCTTGGGTAGAGGATTTCAGTATTGTTTTACCTTTAAACTGCTTATCTCTATTTTTATAAAGTCTTCCGCACTTATTTAATTAAGGTTATGGTTTTATTGATAAATTGAGTATGAAATATTGCTAAAAACAGGATAGTGTGCATATAGTGGCTTGCCTAGCTACCACGAGTAGGTGCCATCACGATCCCGATATTGGGGGAAGAATCCGGGTCGTGACATTACTTGTTTCACAAAGATCATTGCTGCTGCGATAAACGTTGACTGAGTCATATCCTCGCACAGTTGGCAATTCCGCGTAATGTGTTGAGCAATGTTGACAATTATTTCCCTGATGACCCATTTCTCTTGAAGCAACCTACCAATCTGTTCGGCACGAGCATATAGGGTTTGCTGGTTCTTCTTTTGAAGTTGTTGTAGCTCCAATTCTAACCGAGCCATGGCCATGTAGCAATGTTCTCTCTCTTCATCAAATTCTTTGGTTTGTTTGTTACTTTTGACCTCGGCTGTGATGATCTTCTTCCTCAATCGGGCTACTTCAACATTGTGTTCATCTTTTAGCTGTCGAGCCATCTGAGCTCTTTCTTCGGCATTCTTGGCCAATTGTTTCCGAACCCCAACTAGTTCTTTCTCAGCTTTATCTAGATCAAAACTAAAAGCATTTACCTTGCGCCGTAGATTTTCAATTAGCTTCTCATTCTGGGCAAGTCGAACTGGGGTTTCGGTTGTCGTTTTTATTTTCACAATCTGAGACTTCAATATTTCATTTTCTTTTCTCAGTTGTTTCTTTTCACCCTTATCGGTTGCTGCATGTAGGTTGCTTTCGAATTTTAGGTCCTGAAATTGTTTTTCCAACATGCTGATTCTGGCTCGATATTCATTTTCCTTGGCCATCCAATCTTTTTGTTCCTTAGACTGCTCGAACAATTCTTGAATATGAGGCCTTTTGTCTATCTCTCATGCTCAACATCTATACGGTACGATGCAGAATATCCCGGTGATACTTCTCCTCTAGCCCGATCTCTCACATAGGTGTCCATTTTCAGACATTGGCATTCATTCCATATTCACCAAATTTTTGCTTCCGGGAATTGCATATCAGGACTGATTTCTATTGCTTGAAGGCTAAGGTCCCCATCTTTCGACATAACCTGATACCTTCTGAGTTGCCTTAATACACAGTATGGCGCATAAGGTTGGAGGCTCTTAAGACCCATTAACAAAAAATACGACCCTTCTGCTGGCATATATATAACTTCATTGAGGGGCAACCATCCATATGCCCATTCTATCTGGCTAGCAGTCAATGATTGTAAATATATAATCCAATCCTTCGACCCTTCTGGTAACTTGGACTCTTTTGTCCTCACGTAGAATTCTTCGATACATGTCTTTTCAGATGATCCATAGCTTGAAAACTGAGGGTGGCGGCATAAATGCTCTATCATCCACATTTGAAGAAGTAAATTACACCCATCGAAGAAATCTTCTCCCGCTTTGCAGGCCATGAGGGCACGGAAGATATCGGCCACTATCATTGGTGCCAACGTACTATTGTCCTGTACAAGGAGAGTACTGGAAATTTCGGCGACTCTAATGTCGATATTCCCATCTTTCCTCGGAAATATGATCAACCCCAAAAAGGCTACCATAAAGGTGAAACGCCTGTGTTCCTCCCACTTAGCCCGGTTCGCTTTGCTGCAGAGTTTGTTTGTTGGATCATTGAATCCTCCAACGTGGCCATATCTGCGGTATATAAAGTTCATAGTGCAGAACCCGTGGACCAAGTCTTCATTGTGAACATTTCTGGCAATCTTTAAGGAGTCGAGGAATCTATGCAAAGTAATAGCCCTTGGAGCAACCAGATACTTGTCTTTTAAGGGAACCTCGCCCTTCCCGATGTAGTTAGCAATTTCTTCTAATATCGGAGTGAGCTCAAAATCCGAGAAATGGAGCACATTGTGTACGGGATCCCAGCAAGCAACTAGAGCTCGGATAATATCACCCCGAGGTACTATGTTTAGCAGCCCAGTAAGAACTTTTAAATATTAGTTGACCCAATCCTGTCCATCTTGGCCTAAATCATTCCACCACAATCGCAACTCCAAAGGGATCTTGTTCATTAGTGCAAAGGGTTCATTTTGTATTGTGCTCATCCTGCACATTTATTAAAGGCTATTTATTCAAAAGAAAACAAAATCTTTTCAAGGACAAATTTCATTATTTCAAAAGAGTCAACCTTTTCCATATTTCATTTGAAAATTTCAAGGCTATTATTTTAAAAGAAAAAATGACTTCAAAGCGGCCATTTTTGCACAAACAGCCTTCCGGCGTCCTTTCGGAACATTCGGCTATTTTCAAAAACGCCATCACTTTGATTTTATTGACAAAAATAAAAATTAAACACATATTTTTTTTAATTTTTGAAAAGGGTGCTTGATTCACGTCCAAGCAATGGTCGTAGTCAATATAACTTGGTCTAATAAGTCCAAGATCGATCCCACAGAGAATTAACCTATCAATCACAACTTTCACAACCCAAGAGTACTTCCGAATCAAGTTCCCAAACTTTAGAATATTTTTGTGTAAGATTTTCGAACTACTACTTTGCAATAATTAAGAATGCTTGAAAGAAAGAATTGAATATAGAGTAAAAATAATATGATGAGAAGGACTATGATATTGATTTCCCCTATTGATGGAATCCCTTATCGTTATGCTCATACAAATTGTTAATATTTTCTATCTGTCACGACCCCAAATCCGGTCGTGATGGCGCCCAGCACATTGCTAAGCCAGACTGACCAATCAATATCAACAACGGAGCTAGAAGCTCTCTTTAACCCATTTAAGCATTTCCAAATATGAAACAATAGTAATACTTATACCAACAGCGGGGAAACCAAGTCCCAAAATAAGCTAACTCCCATAGACCGAAGGGTCAAGAGTCATGAGCCTCTAAAGAACATAAGTGTAATAAAGTTTATAACAACTCAGTGCGGAAAAGAAAGACAACAAGATAAGAAATGACAGCTAGAAGGGGAGTCAGGTCCTGCGGACGCTGCAGCTACCTCGACTATCCCGCATAATGCCTCCAAGTAGCTACCGAATCATGTCTGCTGAGAGGTACCTGGATCTGCACACAAGGTGCAGGGAGTAAAATGAGTACTGCCAGACTCAGTGGTAATAGACAAGGGTAAGACATCGCAGATAAGAAATCCACAATAAAGCACTATGTAAAACTATAATCAGCTACCCTGTCATAGAATCAATATTCACTGTACCTGTACCAACAAATACCAATAAATAGCATAACAGCTAGCAGATGTAGCTAAATGCAATGCAATGCATGATATGACCGCTACGGCGCGTAGCCCGACTCCAATTTTTTTGGGTACCCGTGCTCACTGTGGGGGTTCAGACTCCGGAGGGGCTCCTACAGCCCAAGCACATCTCATAGAGATATTCCTGCGGCGTACAGTCCGATCCAACCTATATCTCGCTGCGGCGCGGAGCCCGATCCACTACTAGTCAGCTAATATGCAGATACAGCCTCGTAGGCTCAAAAGTAGTTTTTGAAAACTCTTTTATCATTTTTTTTTCAGTTGGAAAACAGTAATATCAAGTTCCAGATATTGGAATTAACATAATAACAGAAATAGCTGCGGACTAGTAGTAAACTAGCATGTCTATATGATAAGACCATGATAACGATCCTCGCGGGATCCAATAACCGGCTCACGGCCCACAAGTATACTCAACCGCCCAAGAAGGGGGTTCAACGGCTCGAGAATAGCCAATAATAGAGTATCAACAGGTCGGACTAATATATAGTCTCCAGTTCATGATCCACCCCGCACTCTCAGGAGTGTGCGTGTCTCGCCGCTATACAGCGTCACAAAGTGGTATACCGGGGTTTCGAACCCGCCGGTCATCACCCACATCTATTACTCACCTCAATACGGCGCGACGACTACTCCGCAATGCCCTTGCCACGAGAATCAAGCTCCGCACGCGTAGAATCTGATCAAATACAGTAGAAACACAACAAATTAGGCCAATGGGACAACACCCAATCAATATAACCCAATTTACATCAAAATTCCCAAAGTTGCCAAAACCCGACTTTCGGTACGCTTGTCGAAAAATCACGAAAGTCACATATTCGGAACCCTCATCTCAATACGAGTCTAAGCATATCAATTTTACCAAATTCGGACTCCATTTGCCCATTCAAAACCATGATTTTCTAAAGTTCAAGCCTAGGGCTAAATCCTCCATAAATTACCCCAAATTCCTCCATTTTCATGATATAATTGCATAATATTACCAATACTAATCATAGTTTAAGTCCATAGTTGATTACCTGATGATTTCCCTTGAGTTTCTCTTCAAAATCGCCCAAATCGCCTCTAAAGCCGAGACCCAAATGTGTGAAATGTTCTGAAATTTTTCTAACTTCCGATACACTTAACTCACAGCGATTTTCGCTTCTGCGGATACAATTCCGCCCCTGCGGAACCGCTTCTGCGACCTTTTGGTCGCTTCTGCGAACCCAGGCCCTTTTTGGCCATTTCCGCACCAGCGATCCAAGGACCGCCCCTGCGCATCCGCTTCTGCGGAAATTAGTCCGCTTCTGCGGAATGATCCGCTTCTGCGACCAAGAGTCCGCTTCAGCGGACTCGCCTATGCGGTCGACCTTCCGCTTCTGCGGACTTCCCATCTCTTGGCAAATTCCGCTTCTGCGATCTACACTACGCTTCTGCGACGCTGCTTCAGCGGAATGATATCCGCTTCTGCGAAGCCAAGCGCTCCTGCGCCCTTCGTCCGCTTCTGCGGACTCGCTCCTGCGCCCCCAATTCCGCAGGAGCGGAAACAACAGAAACAGAATCCCAACCAGCAATTTTTCCACATTTTCTCCCGTTTAGCCACCCGAAAACACCCCGAGGCCCCCGAGACCCCATCCAAACACACCAACACATCCTAACACCTTATTCAAACTTGCTCAAATCCTCAAAACACGTCTAACAACATCAAAACCCATAATTCGCATCGAATTCAAGCCTAAATTCCTTAAAACATTCCGAATTACACATTCAATCAGAAACCCGACCAAACGACGTCCGAATGACCTGAAATTTTGCAGGCGCATCCAAAATCACCTAACGGAGCTACTGCAACTGTCAGAATTCCATTCCGACCCCCGGATCAAAATCTCACCTACCGTTCGGATTTCGCAAAAATTCAACCTTAGCCAATTCAAGCCTATTTCTACACCGGGCCTCCAAATTCAATTCCGATCGCTCCCCTAAGTCACAAATCACCTCTCGGAACTAACCGAATCATCAGAACCTGATTCCGAGCACTCTAACCAAATAGTCAACTCCGGGTTGACTTTCCTTATTCAAGTGTCCTTCAAAAAGGCTATATGCCTCATTTTCAATCCAAATCACTCCTAAATCACCCGATAGACTCTAACACTAATATAAAAGCATGAAACATGAAATTGCAACATAACGGGGTGGTAATTCCCGTGACGACGAGCCGGGTCGTCACATTCTCCCCAACTTAAACAATCGCTCGTCCTCGAGCGGACTCAGAGTTGTACTGGAAGCAACCCAATAGCCGAATGACCTTACCAAGCATATATCCGGGCGATCATACGTCACCCTATCTCACATAAGTCCGAAAAAAAACCATATAGTCGGAATTTCACAGACCATCTGAACCATAAATCACATTGCACTTTCTGAAATCATATGCCAAATGCAAATCCCATGCCTATACTCGGGATACACTTGAATCCACTACAATAACCCATATTCACTACTCCGGTTGAGATCATATGCTGTATCGACAACCCAAATCACTCGCGACGATAGTCTCTAATCACAACAACTGGCCACAATAACCAAATACTAGCTGAAAACCTCTTTCATTAGATAGAGTCTTATTCCAACACCTCTATATCCTGCCCACGGCAGCTGAAGCACGCGATATACCGAACCCATCTCTCAGGTTAACCATTCGTGAATCTATTTCCCTTTTAAAACTGGTGCCACAAAATGTTTTGGAGCCAAACCTCGATTTTTTTACCTTTCTAACAAGCTAAGATCCAATATGCTCGTATTCATTAATGACTCCAACGGTCATTTCGATCATAACACACCACACTGGTGACATGACATCTCAACCATCGGCCTAAGCCGTGACGAGCACAACATAGGCTCCAATAGAAACGTCTGCACACACTCGAATCATGACAGCTCAAATCATGATAACTGTCTCCAGCAAAAGAGCTGCAATTCAATTCCTCCGTGCCATCATAACATATAACTGAGATCGCGTCTCGCATTATAGAAATAGAGTACCTGAATCCTTCTCGAGAGGTCATAACATCACGTGGCCTTGCCAAGACTCGTGATTTTATCCCAACATTATTACTCATGAAGCATCTCAAGCCACTAAGCTCAAACGGTTAGCCACGCACAGATCTAGGTCTTGAACCCAAGAAATCAACCTCACCCACGGTGAAACAATTAACGTATGCTATTAAATCCCGAAAGGACACAACCGATGTGCCATTCGCCAAGCGATACTCAAAACGGACTTTTCCTCAAAAGCGAGGAAGTAGTGTATACCATGTAGCTTATAACTAACTATATTTTCACAATATTCTGTTGCGGTGTGTAACCCGCTCCAATGACATACCCGTGGCGGCGTGCCACCCGATCCGGATACCATACCTGTGGCGGCGTGCCACCCGATCCACGCATAAATCTCGCAAAAAGAAATGCATATCGAGTCGAATTTTCTCATTACAGCAAACATATATATATAGCCTCAAGCTCAGCCACATGAAACGCATCTGACAACGTTTCTCAATACTGGAACTGAATCAATGGTAGATACCTCTACACTGACATCCGCCACTAAGGTCCAACTGACAAAGCAATGCCTACCAGCCGTCCGCTGGTCCTGGGTACAACTACTCTGTTGGAGCATACTCCGATGCTCTCTGCTACGCAATTTGTGCCATTTTTCGAAATAGTCCATATCACATTAGTCTAGACGACCTGACTTATGTCAACCAGTATGAAATAAGGTATTATAACCCAAATTCATCATATCAAGCTAAGAGAGAGCCATTAGGGCTTCCAATTTTCCAATAACCGCTAAACGGTGCTGATACACACGATGTACAACCACTGCATAGGCGGATTACGAGAACTTCCAGTCTCCAACACATATATAACACATGAATTACCATGCTTGATTCCGTACTTCACCATACAAATACATAACGCACATCAAGCGTCCATTCATACCACGAAAGCCATTCAGAAATTTCACTATGCCATCAAAGACTCAATTATTATGGTCGATCCAACAAGAGAATACCACCATACCACTGGATATCATCAATTTACATTACCTTGTCCTTTTTGGATCATATTCCCTGCCAAATTACTAGAATAGCAGTACCATTTTCCTTAATCGCCAGAAAGATCAATTCTTTAAATCACCCGCAGCTGCCCGCGCTGCTCAATAATTTTAATGACTCCCCATATATTATGAACTGATCTCAAAACCTTGAATATGTCATTATCAACTTTCCATCACACATCGCATATGCCACACCACCCTAAGATAACATGGAAATTCATATTCCTTTCCTACGCCGCAAACATCGGCGCACTCAAGTCAAGGGCTTTCATGATCCCATATAGAGAAAACTCATTACATATTCCACGCTCCGCATATCGACAGGAATATACTCATTTTCAAACCATGATGAAACACATCATAAACTCTTTCTCCCAATTACATTGCATAAGTTAAACTGCCAGGACTGAGTCCTTATACCCATATCAAGTTACACAACTGTCAGCACTCCAGAGCTTTGCTGCACAATATCTCCAAGACTCATTACTTCAACCACATACCAGGAATCAATCGCATTCCCCTTTTTTTTATACCATTCTGGTTTATTAACAAGTTGTTCCATTTACCCAGTTTCCTTTCTGATTCATCTCTAATTTCATATCAGTCTTTACTGTAGCACGACAATGCCTCAACCCTTTTTACCACACAAGACTCGTACACAAGACTACACGGTCTAAGACCCATAGGCCGCTGAATACTCTCTCAGTGTTCCCAGAAGTACTACATTCCACCACTCTTTACTTTGATGAACTCCCCGCGATTTTTAAATTGTTATCATTACTTCCCAATGCGGATACGTAGAATCCCATCATTCACATGATATAACACAAGCCTTGATCTTTTCTAACGAAACCGCCATCTTTAGCCACATACACAATCTTAAGGCACCTGATTGTTACAAGCAAAATCTTGAACACTGCAAAACCATTCTCGGGCATCATTCACCCTTATTCAGCTGTAATTCAACTGTCCTATTGAGTAGAACCACTCGTGTTTTGTTAGAACTTCTGACATCGCAGAACATGACTACTTACAGACACTATTAGCTATCACTCTTTTCTATACACCAAGCATTCCTTACCAATATCAGTTCAAAATACCCTAGTATTTCTTCACATCTACGAAGCACCATAACCTTTATCAGAATTTTCCAACATACTTAGAGACAGAATCAACATAGCACACAATAGTGCAATCGGTTAATCAATAGCAACCTCCCCAACTTAGCTCGAAGCCATTCATCAAAGCACTTTCAACCACTCATATCAGTATTACTCAAGTGATGCCGAAATGTTAGTATGATATTAAACTCAAGTCATTTACAAGCTTCGGCGGAGATTCGAATCATCGGAAATATTAACTCTTTTGCAATTCTTGCATTCATTCACACACAACAGTTACGCCCCCTATTTAGGTGACAAAATCTTTTCTAAGTCCCGAATTTTCCAAAAATTTCGGCAGAGTTTCCTTTGTAAATTGGCCTATCCACCTGCCAGAGAATCACCAAACCATCCTAGCTATACTTCCACAACTCAACAAGATATCACAATGTATTTCAACAACATTAAATCTCAATACTACACGAATTATATCATCACAATTTATACTTGAACCTGCGATGTATCTGCTCGAATCATAACATATATCAAATACCATTCAATTACACATCAGAATCAACCCACCTATTTTTCCTCAATCTAGTATTTCAGTACAACACCTTCTACCAGGATATACATAGCATAATCATTTTAGTCTTCCTGAGTTTAAACTTGTTCCACTACTAATAAGGCATTTTACCTTCCAATTACGAGATATGATAAATATTCACCACGCCCATAGCTCGGGGCTATACAACAATTTAGATAAGAGTCGAACAATTAACAACTCATCCATTAGTAAGCCTCCATAATACTCTACAGATCGGCACAAGGCCCCAAACATGGCTACTAGCCCAAGTACATAGATATAAGCCCAGTCTTAGTCACTTTACACAGTAATTTATCAATTGGGAAGGATCAAGTCCAAATCCCCGGTCACAATACCACCACGCTCGTCACATGACGCGTATTCCATCTCAGCACAGCACTGTATAGTGCAAAAATACGGGATTTCAAACCCTCGGTACATTATCTATTGCCACCACTCACAAAATCAGCACCTCAATGCTCAAGTCATAAACAAGGTCCAGCCTCAAGTCATCCTGACTGGCCCAACATGAACTCACCGAGATTATATCTTGCCCCTCGTTCGAGGAAATCATAAGCCATAAGGCAATTAAATTACTGAGCGCTCGATGCGTACACATACGTGTAGAAGGAATTTCAAAAATTATATCTCAAGCTGAATCAAGTACGCACGATAAGAATTCCAAGAAATGTGAAGTGTTTCCTAAAGGTTCGCAGCCTCCCGAGGATAAGTACAGGCGTCCCCGTACCGATCCACAAGACTCTACTAACCGGCTCAAGACTCATGAGGCCTAGTAAACCTAGGCTCCGATACCAACTTGTCACGACCCCAAATCCGGTCGTGATGGCGCCCAGCACATTGCTAAGCCAGCCTGACCAATCAATATCAACAACGGAGCTAAAAGCTCTCTTTAACCCATTTAAGCATTTCCAAATATGAAACAATAGTAATACTTATACCAACACCGGGGAAACCAAGTCCCAAAATAAGCTAACTCCCATAGACCGAAGGGTCAAGAGTCATGAGCCTCTAAAGAACATAAGTGTAATAAAGTTTATAACAACTCAGTGCGGAAAGGAAAGACAACAAGATAAGAAATGACAGCTAGAAGGGGAGTCAGGTCCTGCGGACGCTGCAGCTACCTCGACTATCCCGCACAATGCCTCCAAGTAGCTACCGAATCAAGTCTGCTGAGAGGTACCTGGATCTGCACACAAGGTGCAGGGAGTAAAATGAGTACTGCCAGACTCAGTGGTAATAGACAAGGGTAAGACAACGCAGATAAGAAATCCGCAATAAAGCACTATGTAAAACTATAATCAGCTACCCTGTCATAGAATCAATATTCACTGTACATGTTCCAACAAATACCAATAAATAGCATAACAACTAGCAGATGTAGCTAAATGCAATGCAATGCATGATATGACCGCTACGGCGCGTAGCCCGACTCCAATTTTTTTGGGTACCCGTGCTCACTGTGGGGGTTCAGACTCCGGAGGGCTCCTACAGCCCAAGCACATCTCATAGAGATATTCCTGCGGCGTGCAGTCCGATCCAACATATATCTCGCCGCGGCGCGCAGCCCGATCCACTACTAGTCAGCTAATATGCAGATACAGCCTCGCAGGCTCAAAAGTAGTTTTTGAAAACTCTTTTATCATTTTTTTTCAGTTGGAAAACAGTAATATCAAGTTCCAGAGATTGGAATTAGCATAATAACAGAAATATCTGCGGACTAGTAGTAAACTAGCATGTCTATATGATAAGACAATGATAACGATCCTCGCGGGATCCAATAACTGGCTCACGGCCCACAAGTATACTCAACCGCCCAAGAAGGGGGTTCAACGGCTCGAGAATAGCCAATAAAACCCGACTTTCAGTACGCTTGTCGAAAAATCAGGAAAGTCACATATTCGGAACCCTCATCTCAATACGAGTCTAAGCATATCAATTTTACCAAATTCGGACTCCATTTGCCCATTCAAAACCATGATTTTCTAAAGTTCAAGCCTAGGGCTAAATCCTCCATAAATTACCCCAAATTCCTCCATTTTCATGATATAATTGCATAATATTACCAATACTAATCATAGTTTAAGTCCATAGTTGATTACCCGATGATTTCCCTTGAGTTTCTCTTCAAAATCGCCCAAATCGCCTCTAAAGCCGAGACCCAAATGTGTGAAATGTTCTGAAATTTTTCTAACTTCGGATACACTTAACTCACAGCGATTTTCGCTTCTGCGGATAAAATTCCGCCCCTGCGGAACCGCTTCTGCGACCAATTGGTCGCTTCTGCGAACCCAGGCCTATTTGGCCAATCCCGCTCCTGCGGTTCATGGACCGCCCCTGCGCGTCCGCTTCTTCGGAATTTCTCTCGCTCCTGCGGGTTTTCCCGCTTCTGCGACTAGGCGTCCGCCTCTGCGGACTCGCCTAAGCGGCTACCTTCCGCTTCTGCGGACTTCCCATCTCTTGGCAAATTCCGCTTCTGCGATCTACACTACGCTCCTACGACGCCGCTTCAGCGGAATGATTTCCGCTTCTGCGAAGCCAAGCGCTCCTGCGCCCCTCGTCCGCTTCTGCGGACTCGCTCCTGTGCCCCCAATTCCGCAGGAGCGGAAACAACAGAAACAGAATCCCAACTAGCAATTTTTTTCACATTTTCTCCCGTTTAGCCACCCGAAAACACCCCGAGGCCCCCCGGACCCCATCCAAACACACCAACACATCCTAACACCTTATTCAAACTTGCTCAAATCCTCAAAACACGTCTAACAACATCAAAACCCATAATTCGCATCGAATTCAAGCCTAAATTCCTTAAAACATTCCGAATTGCACATTCAATCAAAAACCCGACCAAACGACGTCCGAATGACCCGAAATTTTGCAGGAGCATCCAAAATCACCTAACGGAGCTACTGCAACTGTCCGAATTCCATTCCGACTCCCGGATCAAAATCTCACCTACCGTTCGGATTTCGCCAAAATTCAACCTTAGCCAATTCAAGCCTATTTCTACACCGGGCCTCCAAATTCAATTCCGATCGCTCCCCTAAGTCACAAATCACCTCCCGGAACTAACCGAATCATCGGAAGAACCTGATTCCGAGCACTCTAACCAAATAGTCAACTCTGGGTTGACTTTCCTTATTCAAGTCTCCTTCAAAAAGGCTATATGCCTCATTTTCAATCCAAATCACTCCTAAATCACCCGATAGACTCTAACACTGATATAAAAGCGTGAAACATGAAATTACAACATAACCTTATCGTTATGCTCATACAAATTGTTAATATATACTATCAATCATGAACGCTATGTGTATCGTAACCCTCTCCCGAGCAATTACAATAATTTACTAGTGCACTCTCCCGAGCTACCCTAGCTAGCTTTAATTTGAATAGTTCACTTAAGATTGCTCCCAAGACTTCGTTATTCCTAACCCCGTCTTTACGCCTAAAATTATAGATTCCTCTAATAACCTAGGTGTGGTGTTGTTCAACAATAAACCTAAATATGCACTCTTTTCCAAGTTATGCACACTAAATAGGCACAACTAATTGGGGATCCTACTAATTAACTACAATAAGAATGAAGTTGAACAAATAGAAATCTAAGTCACAATTTGTAATCACATAAACGATAAGTTCATCACTCAATAGGTTCCATCAAAACCATAGAAAAGAATTTAGCTACTCATGCTTGAAGAAACAAGAATAATAATTGAAATCATAAAGAAATAATTGATATAAAATAAAAGAAAGAGTTTGAGAGGATTCTCTCTTACTAAAAACCTTGCAAAAGTAATGAAATAACAATTACATGCCTCCATGGGGCAAACTAGGAGTTTATATAGAGGTTTTAGGGCTAAAAAAACTATCCCTAAAAAAAACTAAGTTTGAGTACAATTCGGACTTCTGCTGCGGCGACTTCCGTGGTTCGTTCGTGGTCGCGGACGGACCGCGAACAGTAAAACTTCAGAGAGCCTATTTTTCCGCGGTTCATCCGCATTCGCCGAGACACCACGATTTTTCACCCTATTCCGTTGGGAATTTGGAAACTCTAAAAACATGAAAGTTGTAGCCCTTTGAATTAGCTTTCCAACCATATATTATGAAGCCAAAATGGAGTTCGGAGAAAAAAGGTATGTCCAATTTACTAAACAGTGCATAATATGCCTCATCCATTCTTTGCTTGTTCTACACTTATCAAATTTGACCCCCGAACTCGATCCCGGCTTAATTCCATGAGCTTTTACTCAGACTTCAAAGCTCCAAATCACTTAAATTCATTCCATAACATCCATATAGCTCGGAATCACACCTTCCCGGCTACTTTCAACATAGGTTCTTGACTTGTACCACATTTTGGCCTTTTTCACCATCTTTTGACTCCAAAACTTGCTCTTTTAGTCTTCATTAGCTCAAGTGTACCTATAACACACTAAGAACACTAATAAAAGCATTTTTTCATCATAAACAATATCAAAATAATAATAAAGCGTGATTATTTAGGGCATAAATATAGTCAAATTCACCTATTATCAATACCCCACACTTAAACCTTTGCTCGCCCTCGAGCAACTTTAATCCCACTTTAGGCCAATTTTATTTATGTCTCCCCCAAATTATATCACAAAAGCTATTATACATGAACAACCTAAGATATGCATAATCTTTACTTAACAGCAAATTCTCATGCCCGCACATTATTACTTACTCTACTTATTACCAAAAACTTGCAAATTCACCTTCTTCCTTTTGAATTACATGCCCTCGCACAATTTATTGAGAGAAAATCCCACACATTAACCATTCAAATACATGGAACTTATAAATGTTGAAAACAATTCACTCACTCTCAACAAAGAACATTCGTATGAATACAGACACACCATAGGCTTGCCCCTAGTGTAATACTCCAATAATTGAGTTATTCAATCATAGATCAAGAGGTCTTTAAGGGTTGTCATGTAGGCTATGGGACGGGTAGGATACTTTTGGTTATAGTGACTAGCCTCCCTAAGCACTTTTCTTTTCTTTTTCACAACTTTTCCTTTTTGTTTACTTCCTTATGTCTCCCATAAACATACCTTCACCTTCCTTCACTTTTACCCCCACTTTTCTTTTATTGATGTAGTTGGCCTTTCTAAAATTTTATTCAATATAGCTCTTTTTCTCAGAATATATTTTTTTTCTTTCATTGCTTTGCAATACATTTACATTATTTTGGCCAGCTCACTATTTTCTACCATTCATTCTTGATTTTCCCTTTTAAATTTTCCTTCACCCCACACTTAAACTTTTGCATATTCATTACAATATAAGTGCTTCTAGGAGGTAAAGTAGAACAAATATAATAATTTGAAGAATATTCAAGGGTTATCAAAGAATAGGCTTTAAGCTCAAAGGGGTTAACTAGGATATAATGTACGGGTGAATTCATGTTTGTTGGTATATGGGGTTGCACAAAGAAATGCCTCTATCCTTTCTACAACCGAACAACTTCTATTTCGCTTTGCAAACACACAGGGCAAGTTCTAGACATCATGTACAACATACAATGTAAGTAAAAACCTCACACACACATGGCATGCAACTCATTTGCAATCCAGTTTATCTACAAAGTCCTATCGATGTTCAAGCAAGCATTATTGTGCAATTTAAGGCATATTGAGATTCTACAACCAAGCTTAGAAGATACATTCTCAAGTTCAATTTACGCTTTTGCTAATGTGCATAATCGGGGTTACATGTTGCCCTTTTACCTCTAATCCTAAGAAAAAAAGAAAGAAAGAAAAAAAAATCTACCTAACCCGGTTCAATAAAAACCCTTGAAAAAGAACCGTGGTCAAAAGAAAAACCAAGGGGGAGATGATACATTACCTAGAAAAAGAAAAATAAAAGAAAGAAAAATTCCTACGTGGACTACTTCCCTCAAGAGTACTTGTCCTAAATAGTCCGTCATCGGGAAGAGTCCTCTACTCATATTTTTGGATTTTTAAAATTTTATGATTTTTTTTTGTATTTTTATTATTTTATATTACTTACTACACTAATATATACATTATGTACAAGATAAGTTACCCACCCCACACTTAAAAATATGTCATGTCCCCATGGCATAAATAAAAATTAAAGCACAAGAGGGGCAAGAAAACTTACCTGTGACTCACTCGGAGTCGGAGACGGTGGATGGGTCAACATGGCATGCTCTCCCAAGTGCTCTGAACCATGCCATAAACCTATTTTCTGACCGGGCTTGCCTAGTGGACATGGCATCTAGCCGTGTGTGTAAGCCATCTACGGAGGTGCGCAGAGCACCAACCTCCTCCTCCATTGACCTTAACATAGGTCGTGTGGACTCGGATCTAGACATGCTTGCTCCACGAGGAGCAGGCCTTGAACGTCCGACTGAATCTGTGGAGTGCCTGGCCCGTGCATCCAGTACAGGATCGTCCTCCTCATCTAAGTCACTAGGGGTTGTGTCTCGTCCAACCCGGATAGTAGCAGCTCTAAATGGAACTTTCGGTAGTAGCTCACCGTCAGCATCAGTAACTGGGGTGTGGTTGAGGAAACACAACGTAGTGACAAGAGATGGGTAATAAAAACCCTTGGCAGTGAGGGATCCCCTCAATACCATCTCGTCACTAATAACTCGGGCAATATCAACATCCCGACGTGTTACAAAACAACAAGTCAAAACAGCCCTATTAAAGTTAACATCCGTGGTGTTACTTGAGGGCAAAATACGGTTGCAAATTATGGAGAACCAACATTTGGCAGTGTGTGTAAAATAGTTAGAGTGCAGAGTTTGATTTCTAATCCATACCTGGGATGCCATCTACACATAAGGCCTCTATTAGCATGTCCCATGTGACACCAGGCCTATCATGGTAGTAATCAACATCACTAGTGTGCAATGACAGACGAAGTACCCGCTGAATAGTAGGAATATGAGCATTGACCCGCTTACCTTTGACGAAAACTTCTCTGACCATAGCATAAGGAGCATTGACGTAGAATTCCCGGACAAGCATCTTGTTCACCTTAGGAGGTGAGTCAAAGAGGAACTCCATCTCGCGCCTCCGAATCTCATCATAAATTTTCGGCTTCTCCGAGCGGATAGCTATCCTGTCAACTTCTACCTCTTGGAGCCACTTCTTGTTTGCTTTAATGTGAAATGCATTTTCGGCTCCTTCATCAACAAACCTAGACTCGTCATAAGTCGGTTGCCTAGATGAGCTAGCACCATATCGTGCTCTCTTTGGGGCTATGATCCTGCACAATTAAGATAGCCAAAAAGTTTGTAAACCGTTAGTCATTGGAAGGCTACTCAGACTTCGCCATCCTTGAAAACTCACAATTGACCATTCTTGTTGTGCAATTCCCTCATACTCCTATATTAAGATTCTTTATCTAACTATTTTACACATGCCTATTTGAGCACCCCACACTTATTTCTTTGAACACTTCTAATATTACCTAATTGACTTAGTCCATCCCCAATAAAATATACCATTATCAATTCATGAGTTGGGCATTATTTTTCCTAAACTACATTAATACCTTATGAACAAGTATAATTTGCCCAACTTAGCTTACTAATCAACATACATGGTGTTCATACTATTTTAGGTTTCCAAATCATAAAATTAGCATCAACAACACAATTGAAAACCCATAAACCAATTCTTTACCAAACTTCAACTATATGACAAGGTTCCTTAGTAAAAATTCATGGAAACATGTATAGTGCAAAGAAAACCACATCATATTCAAAAGATATCCTAAACTAACAATATCTAATTACTTCTACAAACTAAATAATCAAGAACTAAGAATAAATACAAAATAAAAGAGAAGAGAAGTAGAGAAACTTACAAGTAATACAATGAAGAAGTAATGGAGGAAGAATGGGCTGAATTGGAGAAGAGGGTTTTGGGAATTTTTAGAGAAAAGGGGGAGAGTTTTGAGTTAGAGAGAGAGAGAGAAATTGGGAGAGTGGGGGGCGGCTGAGTGTTTGTGAGGGAGAGAGGGAGTGATTTTAGGGTTTTAAAGAGGGGAGGGAAAAGAAAAATAAAAAAAAACTGTCATTTTCGCCGACCGCGGAACTTACCGCGACTGTTCGCGGTTCGTTCGCGGCCGCGGATGGACCGCGAACAGTCGAGATTCAGAGAGGTCATTTTTTTGCGGTTGGTTCGCGGCCGCGAATGGACCACGAACAGAGAAAGTTCAGAGAGGGCATTTTTCCGCGGTTCATCCGCGGTCGCGGATGGACTGCGGACAGTGCTCCTCCCTGAAAAAGTTTCTCGACTGTTCAGCAAAAATTTGTGTTTTTCTTATATTACTTTATTACTTACTACTAAAATAAAATTACTTACAACATGTTCGTGGGTTGCCTCCCACGTAGCGCCTGATTTAACGTCGCGGCACGACTCAACTTAGCGCATTTTACGGCTCGCTAGACCTTTGAGGTTCATCCAACCGCAATTCTACCTTGTCCTCCATGTCATCCAGGCCTATGTATTGTTTCAACCGCTGTCCGTTTACCTTGAATGTTCGTGATCCATCCATAGTTTGAATTTCCACAGCTCCTGACTCAAATGACTCAATTACCTTGAAGGGTCCTGACCACCTTGATTTCAATTTACCTGGGAACAGTCGTAATCTTGAATTGTATAGTAGTACTTTGTCCCCGTTTTTGAAGGTACGCTCAACGATATTTTGATCATGGATCCGCTTCATCCTTTCTTTATACAATCTTGTACTTGCAAATGCTAGATACCGAAATTCTTCTAACTCATGCAACCCAGTCAACCTTGCTTTACCTGCTTCATCCAAGTTGAGATTCAATTGTTTCAGTGCCCACCACGCTTTATGCTCTAATTCAACCGGTAAGTGACAAGCTTTTCCGAACACCAATTTGTAAGGAGACATGCCAATGAGTGTTTTGAATGTTGTTCTATATGCCCATAGTGCGTCATCAAGCTTCCTGGACCAGTCGGTTCTTGTGGCGTTCACTGTTTTAGTGAGTACACTTTTTATTTCTCTGTTGGAGACCTCAACTTGTCCGCTAGTTTGCGGGTGATATGGAGTGGCCACACGGTGTTTAACATTATACTTGGCCAATAATTTCTCAAAAGCTCGGTTGCAAAAGTGTGTGCCCCCGTCACTAATGATAGCCCTTGGAGTCCCGAACCGGGTGAAAGTATTCTTTTTCAAAAATCCCACTACCACCTTAGAATCATTGGTGGGTAATGCTGCAGCTTCCACCCATTTGGACACGAAGTCAACTGCAACAAGTATGTACTTATTGCCATATGAGCTAACAAAGGGCCCCATGAAATCTATTCCCCACATATCGAACACTTCCACTTGCTGGATTGGATTCATTGGCATCTCATGATGCCGGGAGATGTTCCCGGTGTGTTGGCATTCGTTGCAACCTTTCACCCACAAGTGCGCATCCTTAAACACCATCGGCCAATAGAGACCGGCCTCAAGTATTTTGGCAGCTGTACGTATTCCTCCAAAGTGACCGCCATATGTTGAAGCATGACATGCCTGCAAAATAGAAGATTGTTCTATCTCGGGGATGCATCTCCGGATCATGTTATCAAGACATATCCTAAACAAATATGGTTCATCCCAATAATAACACTGACTTACACGAAAAAATCTTTTCCTCTGGACCGATGAGAGGTTATGAGGAACAATGCCACTGGCAAGATAATTAGCGTAGTCAGCATACCATGGTGTTTCCAGGAGAGTGGTGGTGAGTAATTGCTCATCTGGAAAAGTTTTCCAGAATTTCGCCACTCTCTTTGACAAGTTCAGCTCCTTCAAGTCTTGACAAATGGTCAGCTACTTGATTCTCAGTACCTTTTCTATCTCTAATTTCCAGATCGAACTCTTGGAGAAGCAACACCCAACGAATTAGGCGTGGCTTAGAGTCCCTTTTATCAATTAAATATCTTAAAGTTGCATGGTATGTGTATACGATTACCTTTGATCCTATGAGATAGGACCGGAATTTGTCGTATGCAAACACGACCGCCAGCATCTTCTTTTTCATCATTGTATAGTTTAGCTGTGCTCCACTCAGAGTTCTACTTGCATAGTATATTGGATGCATCAGCTTATCTTTCCTTTGGCCCAGCACTGCCCCCACTGCATAATCACTTGCATCACACATTAACTCAAAAGGTTGCTCCCAGTCTGGGGCAATGATGATGGGTGTTGTGACCAGCCTCTTCTTCAGTTCCTCAAAAGCAATCCTGCATTCGTCAGTAAAAACAAAAGGGTGATCTTTTTCATGTAACTTACAGAGAGGGTTTGAAATTTTGGAGAAGTCTTTAATGAACCTCCGGTAAAAACCGGCGTGTCCAAGAAAGCTTCTTATGGCCATGACGGATGTTGGTGGAGGCAACTTTGCAATGACATCAACTTTAGCACAGTCTACCTCAATGCCTTTGCTTGAAACCCGGTGCCCCAGTACTATACCTTCTTGTACCATAAAATGGCACTTCTCCCAGTTTAGCACTAAATTTGTTTCCATACACCTTTGTAGCACTCTAGTCAGATTGGCAAGGCATTCATCGAATGAATTCCCTACCACTGAGAAATAATCCATGAACACCTCCATAATGTCTTCCACCATATTGGTGAAAATAGCCATCATGCACCTTTGGAAAGTGGCAGGTGCATTGCATAGTCTGAATGGCATCCTCCTGAAGGCGAAGATGCCGTAAGGGCATGTGAAGGAGGTCTTCTCTCTATCTTCGGGGGCTATGGAGATTTGATTGTATCCCGAGTATCTATCAAGAAAGCAAAAGTGGGACCTCCCTGCCAACCTGTCAAGCATTTGATCAATAAAGGGAAGTGGGAAGTGATCTTTGCGGGTGGCTAGATTCAACTTCCTGTAGTCCATGCATATTCTCCATCCGGTGACAGTTCTTGTTGAAATCAATTCATTGTTGTCGTTGTTCACTACCGTCATGCCTCCTTTCTTTGGCACACATTGGACCGGACTAACCCAGCTGCTGTCTGAGATTGGGAAGATGATTCCCGCATCTAGCCACTTTATTACTTCCTTCTTTACCACTTCCTTCATGTTGGGGTTCAGCCTTCTTTGATGTTCCCTAGAAGGTTTGTGTCCATCTTCCAGGAGAAGTTTATGCATACAATAGGCTGGGCTGATCCCCTTTATGTCTGCCATGGTTCACCCGATGGCAGTCTTGCATTCCTTGAGTACCTGTATAAGCTTTTGGGCCTGCACATCTAACAAACTAGATGAGATAATAACAGGTAACGTGGAGTCAGGACCTAGATACTCATACCTGAGATGTGATGGTAGTGGTTTAAGTTCAAGCTTCGTTGGCTCTTCTATGGATGGCTTTGCTGGTAAGCTTTCTCTTTTCTCTAAGTGTAGGGGTTCGAATTCGATCTCTCGCTTCCAGAATCCCTTGTCTTCCAGAGATAATACCCATTCGGCCAAACATTCTCCATTTACCTCTTCCATGTTCATCAGGCATGCTTGAAGTGGGTCTTCAATAGTCAATTCTGCATCTTCGGTCTCCACTATCACATCAACCGCATCAATTAGAGAGCAATTTGTGAACTCACTAGGACGCCTCATGGATTTTTACACATTGAAGATGATCTCCTCATCATTCAAGCTCATCTTGAGTTCCCCAATTTCACAATCAATTATGGCCCTCCCAGTGGCTAGGAATGGTCTTCCCAGGATTATGGGAATTTCTTCGTCGACCTTGCAATCAAGAATAACAAAATCGGCGGGAAACACGAACTTCCCAACCTAGATTAGCACATCATCTATAATACCAAATGGACGCTTAACCGTCCTGTCAGCAAGCTGTAAAAGCATAGAGGTGGTTCTGGCTCTCCCAATACCTAACCTCTTATAGACAACTAAGGGCATGAGATTAATGCTTGCCCCCAAATCACATAAGGCCTTAGTAAAGACATAATTCCCTATAGTGCATGGGATGGTGAAACTACCTGGATCAGATAGCTTCTCAGCAATGGGTCTAGAGACCACTGCACTACAAGTCTGTGTAAGTGTATATGTGGCCAAGTCTTGGAAATCAAATTTCCGCGACATCAAATCCTTCATCATCTTAGCATAACCAGGCATTTCTTTTAAAGCTTCAATTAATGGAATGTTTACCTGGATTTGCTTGAGCATGTCGAAGAACTTTTTATATTGCTCCTCTTTTTGGTGTTTGGCCAACCTTTGGAGGAATGGTGGTGGAGGCCTCTTCTTCCCGGTGACTTGGGATATATCTTTGTCTATCGCTTTCTCATCAATCTGCTGCTCGACCTTTTCAACTACTTTCTCCGTTCCCTTTTTTGCTTCTTTATTTTTAGCAACTGGCTGGACTGTGACTTCTGTCAACCCTGTGGACTCATCCAGTTCAATGGGCAATGGAGTAGGTGTCTCAGCCTGTCTGTCAATTTTCTCACTTTCATTCTCAGCATCAAGATCTCTACCGCTTCTCGGAGTCACTGCCATTATTTGCTTTGGGATTTGGTCCTTTGGGTTCGTTTTAGTATCTGCAGGTAATGTCCCTTGAGGCCGATTGTTAAGTGACATAGCAATTTGACCCACCTGTACTTCAATATTCTTGATGGCGGCATCATGTGCATCTATCCTCTCATTTGTTTTAGCATTTGACCCAACTACCTGCTGCATCATAGCTTTCAACTCTGCGAACCCATCGTCTTGTCTTCCCCCATGAGGTGGTGGAGGTGGATGATATCCCTGCTGCTGATTGCCGAAATTCTGAGGTCTAGGATATAAGAGCATGTTGTGTGGTGGCCTCATACCTGCTGCATTAAATTGGGGCTGGGGAGGTCTGTACTGCATTCGAGCCTGTTGGCCCAAGTTTTGGTTACCTTGTCGCTGCCCTCCATAGTTAGCCACATAGTTCATATCCTCATGCTGATGATGATGTTCTTGGTCTGCAGCCCATGGATTACCTATGGGTTGGCTAATGCAAGATGCGCATAAGCCACCATTGGTAGTATCTACAATGTGAACCTGCTGCTTCACTCCTGATTCTTCCACCTTCTTTGTTAGGATGCTCATTTGTGTCAATAGAGTTGCCATGTTCTCCTTCAGAGTGTTGGATGGATCCAGAGGTACAGAGTGTACCACTGGTGTGATAGGAGCATTCCTGGACGTCCACCCGGAATTCTGAGCCATCTTATCTAGCAAATTTTGGCCCTCTCTCCAAGTCTTGCTCGGAAAAACCCCACCTGCTGAAGCATATACAATGTTCTTCATGCTGTCTGAAAGCCCCATGTAGAATCTTTGGCCCAACATCTGCTCGGGAATCCCATGATGAGGACACATAACAAGCATACCCTTGAATCTGCCCCAAGTTTCATGTAATGTTTCCATTGGTTTCTGCTTGAAGCTCACGATATCATCAATTTGTTGAGATGTCCTGTTAGGTGGATGAAACTTGTTGTGGAATTGTTTGACTAACTCATCCCAAGTGGCAATGGAGTTTATAGGGAGTGAGTTTAGCCATATCTGTGCTGCTTCTATAACTGAGAATGGAAAAAGTAGTAATCTGATAGCTTCCGGAGTTACATTCGGTTGTCTTTGTGTTTTGCATATTGATAGAAAGTTCTTGAGGTGCTGCTGTGGATCTTCAACCTGAGACCCAGAGAATAATCCCTTGTTTTGCAACAAGTGAAGCATGTTGTTGGTAATCTGGAAAGACTCAGCTTGAATTGTTGGCACAACGATGGCAGTTGCCAAATTATCCGCTGTGGGTTGTGCCCAATCGAACAATGCACCTTCTTGTGCCTCCTGTGCCTCTTGCATATTTAGCCCGGCTTGCTGGTTTTGAGGGTTTATGTCACCCATGTCGAAGTCTAGTTTGATTGGTTGTTGAGATTGTTGAATTTGTTTGATGGCTTTCTTACGTGCCCGGAAGGTTTGCTCGGGGTCTGAGAGTCATTTAACTAGTTCTCCAGTCCTTGCAAATTTTCTAGGCATGCACCTGAATACCCAAATCAACAAACATCAAAATATTCAATGTAGAGTGTAGAAAGAACCTGAATACACAAGAATCTTGAAGTTCTGGCAATGGCAATTGATAATTCCATTAAGTCCTCGGCAACGGCGCCAAAATTGATTCATGTCCAAGCAATGGTCGTAGTCAATATAACTTGGTCTAATAAGTCCAAGATCGATCCCACAGAGAATTAACCTATCAATCACAACTTTCACAACCCAAGAGTACTTCCGAATCAAGTTCCCAAAATTTAGAATATTTTTGTGTAAGATTTTCAAACTACTACTTTGCAATAATTAAGAATGCTTAAAAGAAAGAATTTAATATAGAGTAAAAATAATATGATGAGAAGGGCTAAGGTATTGATTTCCCTATTGATGGAATCCCTTATCGTTATGCTCATACAAATTGTTAATATATTCTATCAATCATGAACGCTATGTGTATCGTAACCCTCTCCCGAGCAATTACAATAATTTACTAGTGCACTCTCCCGAGCTACCCTAGCTAGCTTTAATTTGAATAGTTCACTTAAGATTGCACCCAAGACTTCGTTATTCCTAACCCCGTCTTTACGCCTAAAATTATAGATTCCTCTAATAACCTAGGTGTGGTGTTGTTCAACAATAAACCTAATTATGCACTCTTTTCCAAGTTATGCACACTAAATAGACACATCTAATTGGGGATCCTACCAATTAACTACAATAAGAATGAAGTTGAACAAATAGAAATCTAAGTCACAATTTGTAATCACATAAACGATAAGTTCATCACTCAATAGGTTCCATCAAAACCTTAGAAAAGAATTTATCTACTCATGCTTGAAGAAACAAGAATAATAATTCAAATCATAAAGAAATAATTGATATAAAATAAAAGAAAGAGTTTGAGAGGATTCTCTCTTACTAAAAACCTTGCAAAAGTAATGAAATAAAGATTGCATGCCTCCATGGGGCAAACTAGGAGTTTATATAGAGGTTTTAGGGCTAAAAAAACTAAGTTTGAGTACAATTAGGACTGCTGCTGTGGCGACTTCCGCGGTTCGTTCGCGGCCGCGGACGGACCGCGAACAGTAAAACTTCAGAGAGCCTGTTTTTCCGCGGTTCATCCGCGGTCGCGGAGAGACCGCGGTCTTTCACCCTGTTCCATTGGGAATTTGGACAACATCAAAACGTGAAAGTTGTAGCCCTTGGAATTACTTTCCAACAATATATTATGGAGCCAACATGGAGTTCTGAGAGAAAAGTTATGTCCAATTTACTAAACAGTGCATAATATGCCTCATCCATTCTTTGCTTGTTCTACACTTATCAAATTTGGCCCCCGAACTCGATCCCGGCTTAATTCCTTGAGCTTTTACTCAGACTTCAAAGCTCCAAATCACTTAAATTCATTCCATAACATCCATATAGCTCGGAATCACACCTTCCCGGCTACTTTCAACATAAGTTCTTGACTTGTACCACATTTTGGCCTTTTTCACCATCTTTTGACTCCAAAACTTGCTCTTTTAGTCTTCATTAGCTCAAGTGTACCTATAATACACTAAGAATACTAATAAAAGCATTTTGTCATCATAAACAATATTAAAACAATAATAAAGCGTGATTATTTAGGGCATAAATATAGTCAAATTTACCTATTATCAGTGCTTTGACCCGTCATAGGTTGCCTACGTATCTCGCCTAGTGGTGAGAATCAAACCTGCGTAGTTCGGTCAAATTGTTTCTGACAAATTATTTTGACAAAATTGTTCCGACTGTTTTAAAATTTTGATAGAGTTTTGTCAATAGTTCGGTATTTTATTCTAAAAATTGCTATATTTTTTTTCTTTCTTTTTTGTTTTCAGGTATTTAGCCGGTCAGCATAATAATCTAGGACAAATAAATGCAACACATAATCATGCTCGGTCTTGGATATCCGGGTCACCTGTCCTAGACGGACCCAACCCCTGTATTGAGTGCCCTAAGCAGATATGATGCAAATAAATGTCCTAAATCTAGGCTCAATATCCTAATTTTTCACGGTACTAGACTGTGTACCCGAGTGGACAACTCAAATAGAGGAGGGGGCTACGTACCGGGGACCCGCGGGATCGTCTGGCTTTGTAACTTATCCAGCCACTGTTTCTTATTGGGTATGACTTAACAGAAAGGGGAGTCTCAACCAGTAAAACATCCCCGGAGATAAGAGGAGAAGGGTTTTCGGCACAATTTATATATACAATTCACGTAATATCAAAGCGGTAAACATGTAGCACATTAATCAAAGCATATAATGAAATCAGATATAAACAAAAATAGCAATTTAACTAAGCTCGAATTCTTAAACCCTGAACCCAAGTTCTGGGTTTCCGGTCCCCAGCAGAGTCACCAGAGTTGTCACACCTCCTTTTTCTTATGCCGAAAATGTCCTAACTATTTACTATTACACCCCGGAAAGGGACATAACAATAGTAGTGGGGAAGGAGTTTTTCCACTTAAATGACGATTAGAACGGGATTTATTGATTAGATTTCAGAGTCGCCACTTGGGAGAATAATGGTGTCCCAAGTCACGTGGAGAGGCTACTTGGGAGATTGAGCAGGAGATGCGGAGTAGATATCCTCACCTATTTGAGTCTCCAGGTATGTTTCTTTTTTGACCCGCTCGAGGACGAGCGTTTACTTAAATTGGGGAGAATGTGATGACCCGGCCTGTCATCATGTGAGTTATCACCCCATTTACCCCGCTATATGCTTGTTCATGTTTCAATATGTATGTTTGGTGAGTTTGAGTCAATTCGGATTGAGTTTGGTTGGAAATGAGACAAATAGTCTCTTAGAAGAAGGAATAGTTGGGAAAAGTTAACTGGATGCTGACATATGAGTTAGAGAGCTCGGAATCGAATTTTGATGATTCGGTCAGCTCCGGGAGGTCATTTGTCGCCTAGGAGAGCGACCCGAATTGAATTTGGAGGCCCGATGTAGTTTTAGGCTTGAATTGGCTAAGGTTGAATTTTGGCGAAATCTGAATGGTAGGTGAGATTTTGATCTGAGAGTCATAATGGAATTTCGACAGTTGCAGTAGCTCCATTAGGTGATTTTGGATATGCCTGCAAATTTTCAGGTCATTAGGACATCGTTTGGTCGGGTTTTTGATCGAATGTTGGTTTCGGAAGTTTTAGATGAAACTTAGGCTTGAATTCGCTTGGATTCGATTATTTCCGTGCTTAAGGGCGTGTTTTAATGATTGGAACAAGTTTGGATCATGTTTTGGGATAGGTTGGTGGTTTTCGTTGGGGTCCCTGGGTCCTCGGGATGTTTCCGGGAGGTTAAACGGGAGAATTTCAGAGTTAAAACAGGGCTGAGATTTTTGGCTTCTGGTGTTTTAGCTTCTGCGGGTGGGAACCGCAGATGTGGATGCGCATGTGCACAATTATCCTCGCAGAAGCAAGTTTGGGCCAAGGCCGGGCATCTCCGCAGAAACGGCTAAAGGCGCAGGAGTGGGCTCGCAGAAACGAGCCCAAGGTCGCAAAAGCGGAACAGGGGTAGCTGGTGGACTTTCGTAGAAGCGAAGCCTTGTCCGCTTATGCGGTCTCGCAGGTGCGAGACCTTGACCGCAGAAACAGAAGCGGATGGTTAAGTATAATGTCGCAGAAGCGCCGAATTGGACGCAGAAGCAGACTCACAGGTGCGAGTCCAGGACCGCAGAAGCGGAAATCGCGTCTGTGATTAAGAAAACAGAAGGGTGAAATTTCATAAGTCATAAAAAACATTTAGGGCTTGGTTTTGAGAGACGGCTTGAGCAATTTTGAGGAGAAATTCGAGAGTGTTCTTAAGGTAAACAACTATGGACCCAATTTGTGATTTTACATTGATAAATTATGAATTTAACACTTGAAAATGGAGGTATGGGGGTGTATTAATGGGGGATTCTTGCCCTAAGCATGGGCTATGGTAAACCATCGATTTGAATGGGCAAACGGAGTCTGATTTTGATAAACATTATATGTATGGACTCGTGTTGAGATAAAGATTTCGAAAATGTAACTTTTGTAATTTTTCGAGAAGCGTACCAACAGTCAGATTTTGACAACTTCGTGGGTTTTGGTGTAAATCGAGTTATTTCGATTGGCTTATGTCCAATTAGCCTATATTGATGAATTCTTATTGAATTTGACCAGATTTGGCATCCAAGGAGATTGATTTATGAGGCAAGCGCAAAGAGAGCTAGGACTTCTATTGGTTCGAGGTGAGTGGTGGTAGTAAATGATGTACTGAGGGTGTGAAACCCCGTACTTGCACTATACAGTGCTATGCTAAGATGAAACACGCGGTGTGTGACGAGCGTGGTGGCATTGTGACTGGGGATTTGGACTTGGTCCTTCCCGATTGATAGTCATACTGTGTATTATGACTGAGATTGAGCTTATAACTGTGTAATTAGGCTGGTAGCCATGTTTGGGGCCTTGTGCCGATCTGTAGAGTATTTGGGTAGCCTGTAGAGCTAGGTGACCCTTATATCATGCGGGATACATACACTCAGCCATAATTATAGTTGTATTGCATATCATGAGCCAGTACTAGATGTGTACTTTGAGAGAGACTACCTAGGGTGGGATTCCTTGTTCTAGCTGAGTGGGCCTGAGAGGCCAAGTCTATATTGACTGAGATAGGGTCGAGGACCTACTGTGAGATATTATATATATCTATATTGGATCGGGCTGCACGCTGCATCACTATATGTATTGGATCGGACTGCACGCCGAAGCAATATATATATGGTTCGGACTGCACGCTGCAGTAATATACATGTGGATCGGATTGCACGTCGCAGTATTATTGCGCTTGGGCTGTAGGAGCCCCTTCGGAGTCTGCACACATTCCGAGTGAGTGCTGCTATATATTGTTGGATCAGGCTGCACGCCGTAGCAGTATATCTATATAATATATATATATATATATGTGGATCGGACTGCACACCACAGTAATATATATGTGGATCGGACTGCACGCCGCAGTAATATATATGTGGATCGGACTGCATGCCACAGTATCATAGTGCTTGGGCCGAGGGAGCCCCTCTAAAGTCTGTATACACCCTAGTGAGCATCGTCGACGTTAAATGGAGCGGGCTGCACGCCGCAACGTTATATATATGGAGCAGGCTGCACGCCGCAGCATTATAAATATATATATATATACATATATATATATATATATATATATATATATATATATATATATATATATATATATATATATATTGGAGCGGGCTGCACGCCGCTGCATTATACATATATATACATACATATATTTGATCGGGCCGCACGCCGCAGTAGTATGAGTGAGCACTAGGTCAGTGTGGTACCGTTGTGAGATGGATATGGACTGGAAATGATATTATTCACTGTAGAGATGACTTACCTGTGAGGTTACACTTAGAACTGTTTAGTGATAGTACAGATATTCTTACTTTCAGTTGTTGTTTTTTATTATTACTCACTGAGTTGAAATATAATCACCCCACTCCCCTGCACTTTTTGTGCAGATACACAGGTTCAGGAGGGCAGTTGAGCTATCGCAGCTGCTTTGTTATTACTATTCCGAGTATATTGGAGCGGGCTGCACGCCACTGCATTATACATATATATACATACATATATTGGATCGGGCCGCACGCCGCAGTAGTATGAGTGAGCACTAGGTCAGTGTGGTACCGTTGTGAGATGGATATGGACTGGAAATGATATTATTCACTGTAGAGATGACTTACCTGTGAGGTTACACTTAGAACTGTTTAGTGATAGTACAGATATTCTTACTTTCAGTTGTTGTTTTTTATTATTACTCACTGAGTTGAAATATAATCACCCCACTCCCCTGCACTTTTTGTGCAAATACACAGGTTCAGGAGGGCAGTTGAGCTATCGCATCTGCTTTGTTATTACTATTCCGAGGAGACTTCGAGGTAGCTGCCGACGTTCGCAGGACCTGATCTCTTCTTCTCTATCACCTTGTTGTTTTCATTCTGCCTAGACTTGATTGTGTAGGATATCTCATTTGTAGAGGCTCAGACTTGTGGCACCACGATATGGTTGGGGCTATATTTTGTATGCTTCTACTTCCAAACTTATCGTTTTGATATGAAAATATGCTATTAAGGTTAATTGATCACCGTTAAGGTTGAATTTTGGCGAAATCTGAATAGTAGGTGAGATTTTGATCTGAGAGTCAGAATGGAATTTCGACAGTTGCAGTAGCTCCGTTAGGTGATTTTGGATATGCCTGCAAATTTTTAGGTCATTAGGACATCGTTTGGTCGGGTTTTTGATTGAATGTTGGTTTCGGAAGTTTTAGATGAAACTTAGGCTTGAATTCGCTTGGATTCGATGATTTCCGCGCTTAAGGGCGTGTTTTAATGATTGGAACAAGTTTGGATCCTGTTTTAGGATAGGTTGGTGGTTTTCATTAGGGTCCCGGGGTCCTCGGGATGTTTCCGGGAGGTTAAACGGGAGAATTTCAGTGTTAAAACAGGGCTGAGATTTTTGGCTTCTCGTGTTTTAGCTTTTGCGGGTGGGAACAGCAGATGTGGATGTGCATGTGCGCAATTATCCTTGCAGAAGCAAGTTTGGGCCAAGGCCGGGCATCTCCGCAGAAGTGGCTAAAGGCGCAGGAGTGGGCTCGCAGAAACGAGCCCAAGGTCGCAAAAGCGGAACAGGGGTAGCTGGTGGACTTTCGTAGAAGCGAAGCCTTGTCCGCTTATGTGGTCTCGCAGGTGCGATACCTTGACCACAGAAGCAGAAGCGGATGGTTAAGTATAATGTCGCAGAAGTGACGAATTGGACGCAGAAGCGGACTCGCAGGTGCGAGTCCAGGACCGCAGAAGCGGAAATCGCGTCTGTGATAAAGAAAACAGAAGGGTGAAATTTCATAAGTCATAAAAAACATTTAGGGCTTGGTTTTGAGAGACGGCTTGAGCAATTTTGAGGAGAAATTCGAGAGGGTTCTTAAGGTAAACAACTATGGACCCAATTTGTGATTTTACATTGATAAATTATGAATTTAACACTTGAAAATGGAGGTATGGGGGTGTATTAATGGGGGATTCTTGCCCTAAGCATGGGCTATGGTAAACCATTGATTTGAATGGGCAAACGAAGTCTGATTTTGATAAACATTATATGTATGGACTCGTGTTGAGATAAAGATTCCGAAAATGTAACTTTTGTAATTTTTCGAGAAGCGTACCAACAGTCAGATTTTGACAACTTTGTGGGTTTTGGTGTAAATCGAGTTATTTCGATTGGCTTATGTCTAATTAGCCTATATTGATGAATTCTTATTGAATTTGACCAGATTTGGCATCCAAGGAGATTGATTTCTGAGGCAAGCGCAAAGCGAGCTAGGACTTCTATTGGTTCGAGGTGAGTGGTGGTAGTAAATGATGTATTGAGGGTTTGAAACCCCGTACTTGCACTATACAGTGCTATGCTAAGATGAAACACGCGGTGTGTGACGAGCGTGGTGGCATTGTGACTGGGGATTTGGATTTGGTCCTTCCCGATTGATAGTCTTACTGTATATTATGACTGAGATTGAGCTTATAACTGTGTAATTAGGCTGGTAGCCATGTTTGGGGCCTTGTGCCGATCTGTAGAGTATTTGGGTAGCCTGTAGAGCTAGGTGACCCTTATATCATGCGGGATACATACACTCAGCCGTAACTATAGTTGTATTGCATATCATGAGCCAGTACTAGATGTGTACTCTGAGAGAGACTACCTAGGGTGGCAATCCCCGTTCTAGCTGAGTTGGCTTGAGAGGCCAAGTCTATATTGACTGAGATAGGGTCGAGGACCCATTATGAGATATTATATATATCTATATTGGATCGGGCTGCATGCCGTTGCACTATATATATTGGATCGGACTGCACGCCACAGTAATATATATATGGATCGGACTGTACGCTGCAGTAATATACCTGTGGATCGGATTGCACGTCGCAGTATTATTGAGCTTGGGCTGTCGGAGCCCCTTCGGAGTCTGCACACATTCCCAGTGAGCGCTGTTATATATTGTAGGATCCGGATGCACGCCTCTGCAGTATATCTATATAATATATATATATATATGTGGATCGGACTGCACGCCGCAGTAATATATATGGACTGCACGCCACAGTAATATATATGGACTACATGTTGCAGTATCATAGTGCTTGGGCCGAGGGAGCCCCTATGAAGTCTGTATACACCCCAGTGAGCACCGTCGACGTTAAATGGAGCGGGCTGCATGCCGCAGCGTTATATATATGGAACAGGCTGCACGCCGCAGCATTATAAATATATATATATATACATATATATATATATTGGAGCGGGCTGCACGCCGCTGCATTATACATATCTATACATACATATATTGGATCGGGCCGCACGCCGCAGTAGTATGAGTGAGGACTAGGTCAGTGTGGTACCGTTGTGAGATGGATATGGACTGGAAATAATATTATTCACTGTAGAGATGACTTACCTGTGAGGTTACACTTAGAACTGTTTAGTGATAGTATAGATATTCTTACTTTCAGTTGTTGTTTTTTATTATTACTCACTGAGTTGAAATATAATCACCCCACTCCCCTGCACTTTTTGTGCAAATACACAGGTTCAGGAGGGCAGTTGAGCTATCGCATCTGCTTTGTTATTACTATTCCGAGGAGACTTCGAGGTAACTGCCGACGTTCGCAGGACCTGATCTCTTCTTCTTTATCATCTTGTTGTTTTCATTCTGTCTAGACTTGATTGTGTAGGATATATCATTTGTCGAGGCTCAGACTTGTGGCACCACGATATGGTTGGGGCTGTATTTTGTATGCTTCTACTTCCATACTTATCGTTTTGATATGAAAATATGCTATTAAGGTTAATTGATCATCGTTAATTAATAATTGGCTGGTAAAATGAATAACATGGTCGGGCTTGCCTAGCAATGTGTTGGTCGCCATCACGACCGGGGTTTGGGTTGTGACAATTTTGCAGAAAGTCTTCTTAGTTTTTGTAATATTCACCTTTGTGAGGTCTATGAGGAAGCACTTTTTTTTCTTGCTTTAATGGCATTGAAAAAACCTTTTCAGAGGCCAAAAAGTAACATGGCCTTGCGGATAAATGACATGGTTTGCTGAAGTTCATTATCGATGGCAGTTATTTCCATGATCTTTTGGTTAATCTTTTGATTTTTATACTTTTTCCGGTATTTATTTTGTTATTTCCCTTCATTAATTTTCAATTGCTCAGTTAAAGGAGAAGACCTTTTCCAAGAGGTTTCATGTTCCAAAATGTAACGTTCCAGGTCATTAAGAAATGTAAGCCATAATTCTTCAATGTTTAATGTTTCTTTCATAAGTCCAGCAAAGACTTATGTAAATATAGTGAACATGCTATATCTATTCATCTTCCGAAGAATCACTTTTTATATCCATATTCTTTACTTAGTTTTTTCGATGAATGGAAAGTTCCGTCTATCTTTTTCCTTCTCTTTATTTTTTTCTGTTGCAAAGCCTTTGCGTCTATCTGTCTGATGTTTTCTCGGTTCTGGTAGAACTCAAATCAGATGTAAAAGACTACGATAGTATGATGGTAAAATTAATACTTTATTGTATTCAGGTCTTTATGTTATACCAATTTTTTATTTGCTTATTTTAAATGGAATACAATAAAACTTAAGTAACAATCAAAATAAATATTATATTAAAAGTAACAATGCGATGTAATACAATAGATAACAACCATCCAAACAAGCTGTTAAAATAATTCTTTCTTTTTTTATATATATATATTTTGAACCCATTGCATTTTTCATTTTAGGATGCGCCTTTTCCTCCTCAATTATTTTCCATTTTTTTGTGAAAACCTTTTCTTGGATTGTGAAAGCAATATCTCAATAATCATATTCCTTACGACATGTATGTCACACCTCTTTTTTATTATACCGAAAATATCCCAACTATTTACTATTACACCCCAAAAAGGGACATAACAATAGTAGTGGGGAAGGAGTTTTTCCACTTAAAGGATAATTGGAACGAGATTTATTTATTAGATTTCAGAGTCGCCATTTGGGAGAATAATGGTGTCCCAAGTCACCGGTTTAATCCCGAACCGAGGAAATTATGACTCTGTTTAACAGTCCGCGAAACTAGAAATGCGGATAAGGAATTCTGTTAACCCGGGAGAAGGTGTTAGGCACTCCCAGATTCTGTGGTTCTAGCACAGTCGCTCAATTGCCGTATTTGTTATATTTGATTTCCTTATATGCCTTGGTATCATATGTTACTGATGTTCCCCTTTTATCAATTTTAGGATTTTGCGACATTGCGAAAACGCATTTCAAGTCATACCGCAACCAGTACGCCTGCGACTTTAACGCATTTCAGCTTCGCCGGGATTTGGATTTGGGTCACATAAATGTGCACCCATATTAGGAATGTATATTTATTATAAATCGTGCCCTTAGGTGTCTACGTCTTGTTAATTTGGGGAGAGACCGTGGAATTCACTAAACGATCTTCCGATTTCTAACATTTTTATAGGAAATTATGGAGGGCCCCGCAACTATGCCTTTATGATTTGGCGAGGCTCATCTCTGTTTTTATTAAGGTTCTTCCTAAAGCATACTACATTCTCTATTTCTATTTTTTCACCCTAATATAATTATTTTCATATTAATTCCATGTTATCGTGTATCAGCATCCAGGCCATATTTATTATCGGGCCTAGACCAAGACCAGCTCAGCGATTTGCAGAGCGGTACTGGGCTTCTGCAGCCCAATACTTATTTCCCTTACCATTTACAAGCATAAGTGTCATCTCATTTTGATCAAGGTCTGATTTCATATTCAGGCCCAGATCCTTTACATGTGAAGTATGAGAATGGCTAATTATCGGTTTCATAATATACACTAATGAACATGCGACAACTGTTATTATTAACTAAGTATTTTGCAAATACCAGTTTTCATATAATCACTTCTAATTAACTAATAGTTCTAACACAAGGATTAACACCAATGCTATTATTCAACTGATCGAATTTGATAGAAAGTCACTACTAGAACGCTAATTGCAAAATCATTTTTATCATTTTTCATTTAACTGAAGAAAACAGTATTCTAGTTTTAATTGAACATGTTCGATTTACTATTATCAACTTGTAGAATCTCAAAACGAATTCACAATTAAATCAATTTAAGTATCACTAACACAGTTTGAGGTACGAAACTACTTATACTTTACAATTAACTGATCCAGATTCGAAACATAGAACATCCAAACATTAACATTTCATGTCTAGTTTATGCTAGTTTCAAATCTAAACGATATAACTAAACGTATACCAGTTTAAATCTTAGATTTAAGTGATTCTCCTCTACCTAGCTTATCTACCCTATCATTTATATCTCTACTGCTATTACTGAGTTAAAAGCATATATACAGTCCACTAATTATTACAATCAAGTCCTAAATGAATTACAAGGATCTAAGTACTTTTAACTATATAATGAAATAACATATACACGAAGATTTAGTTAAACATGATTATCATTTTATTTCTCCAATCAGCAGCTCATTTACAACTTCAGGTCATAGTAGTGTACCTGGTTCAAATAGCAAATTGATGAATCTAGAGTTGGAGAAGAAAAATAGTCAGCAACAGCAGTAAATGAATCAACATAGCAAAACCTACCAAAATTCCAGGATATAGAACCCAACAAATCAACCCAAGCAAATAAGAGAACCCAGCAAAAGTCGGAACAAACCTGTGAAGAAACGACCCACAGAGATTCTCAGGATAACACTTGAGTTAATTAGCTTTTCTAAATGTGTAAAACCCTTAGTTGCCAATTAATGTCTAACTCTAAATTTCAGAACCCCTTTTTCAGGATTATTAGAAGCCTATTTATAGAGGTATTTTTGGGGGGGGGGGGGGAATTTCAATTGTATTTCCCTCCCCTTATTTTTTCAAATAATTACAGAATGGTCTATTCAAAATGTATCGAACTACCTTAAGACCCCTGATAGAAGGTTCTGGGCAGCTCTATTAGGTTCTATTATGCATGTTTTACCTAACGGCCCTAACTTGCTAAGGTTTATTTCATTAGTTCCTTTTAGCTCTACCCAGTCTACCCTTTATTATCTAAGTAATTTCATAAATACCAAGCTTTAAAGTCACTTTTATCCCTATATGCTCTATTTAATCTACAGAAATGCCCTTTATTCTTCCCATTTTACCCATTTTATTTGTGTATATTTACCCGACCTGCCTTAGGCCTGGCGGGACTAGGTTAGTAACTATTTAACAAATAACCACTAAGCCTTGCCTTTAAGACTTAAGTAACTTCAGACTACACCGTTTCCATTGTTTGCCACTTTTACAAATAGCCACTAATCAGAACATAGCCACTAATCAAAACATAACCACTTAATCAAAAACCAGACTTAACTCACAAATGTAGCCACAATACATTTATACTCATGACCTAAGTAACATAAGCATTCAAAGGTTTAGAATGAACTCTCATACAAATCAAGTTACAAATATAGCAGATTCATGTTGTTTTGCACATAGAATATTAATCACGAATTAACTTCCAATTAATCAGAACTTAGAGGAGAAATTTGATAATGGTTGAATTCCAACTAACCAAAACCCAATCGAGACAGAATATAATGAACAATCACATAAAACTGGTTAATTAGCACATGCTTCATGAGTAGTTAATATCGAAAACCCTAAGAACACTTAGATAATTTTTAGGCATTTATAAGATTCAGGGCTCACATGAACAAGTATGAATGAAAAGCAGAGATAGATTCATATTTTTAGGCATGCATAGGATGAGATTCAGACAAACATAGTAGGCATGTAAAGAAGCAAATTTTCAGAACACATGACATCACTGAATGAAAGCAAAGGTGGGGATACTTAGCTTTTTTCAAGCCTTTTCTTTTTCCTTTTTCCTTTTCTTTATTTCCTTTCTTCTTTCTTTCTTCTTTGTTCTTTTCACTTTTCTTGATTTGCAGAGCTTCGAACACTGTTAGTCTTCTGAATGCTAGATCCTCCAAAAGGGCTTTGGGGGTTCGATTTAAGTATGTGAGGGGTAGTCTGGAGGCCTAGGGTAATGTTGTGGGTATGGGTTTGTTTTTGGTACTCGCCGGAGTAGGGTTCCGGTGAGTGTTTTTCTAATATTCGACGAGTTTGGGGTTTAGTCGAGGGAAACCACCTAGATAGGGTGGTAGATCGCCACAAGGTGGTCTAATGGTGTTATTTTGAGACTTTCGTTCACACTTTGGATGGTCACTGGCTAGGGTTCCGGCGACCGAATTTTCAAGAATAGGGAGGCTGTTGGTTTTTGGGTCGTGATTAATGGGGGTTAAGGGTTATTTGGTGGTGAGGAGGGTGTTTGGGGGATGGGCTTAGGACGGAGACGGAGACTGTACATGTCTCCGGTGGTCTCCATGGGAGACTGGAGAGGAAGGAAGAAGATGACCTAGAGGCGGCTAGGGTTGTAATGAGAGATATGTGTGTGTATAATGACGGACAAAACAGGGAGAGGGGAGTATATATATCAATCCCAGGTTGACGAATATTGGCCATTAGATCAACTGAAATGGATAGCCAGGATCATCTCTTCCTAAACGTCGTCGTGTAGATTAATAGGAGGTCTTCTAGAGTCCGTTAGATCAAGTTATTTGAACGGTCAATATTAGTTAATTAAACTACGTCTTTTCAATTAATTGGCTCATCAGCCTTGTCCGTCTGATCAAACGCATTGGACGACTGTGATTACTTCTAAGGACGACGTCGTTTCTTCCATAAGGTCACCGGCTTTCCTGGTCCGTTGATCAAATGTATCAACGGCCCAAATTTGGTGTATTGGACGGTGTCGTTTGGTTTCAAGCCTGGGCAGACTGGGTTCCATTCGTTTGGGCCTGGTTTTGTATTGGGTTGAATATGTATTTGGCCCAAATCTTGTATATTTGTATTTTTATTTGTGTTTTATTTAATTTCTGTATTTTTTTTATGTTTTTGTATATTTTATTTTATACTTGTTTTATATTTCTTTTACTTCTCATTTTTGCATTTTTTCCTTATTTTTCTGATATTTTTGCATTTTTACTCTATTTTCTGGTATTTTTTGCATTTTTACTTGATTTTCTAAATTTTAACATTTTTGTGATATTTTCCTAATTGATTTATTTTGTATTTTTATTTCAATTATATTTTCAAACAAAAACACCGGTATTTCAACTAAATCACACAATTGCAAACAATAATCATTTTTGTATTATTTTATATATATATATATACATATATATATATATATATATATATATATATATATATATATATATTGGAATGTAATTGCTCTAGGCAAAAATTATTCCTTATGACATGTATATATAGATAAACTATTTCAAGTATGTGGTTATTATATATATATATATATATATTTATATATATTTATATATATATATATATATATATATATATATATATATATATATATATATATATATATATATATATATATATATATATATATATGCTCGATTATTATTTTGGAAATGATTAAAAATGTATATTTCTTAAAAATATCAATATGATAGGCCATGTGGTGACTTGGTATTTTTGTAGGACCACAAAATCTATTTTTTCTCAAGTTTCCTCTTCTTTCTTTTCCACCTCATTTTAAAACTCAAAAGCAAGTGAAAAAGTAACTAATTAATATTTTTATACAATAATAATATCAGTTTGCATAACAATTATATAGGAATGGAAGCCAATAGGAGTTATCACCAACTTAATATTCCAGAACGAGAGTTAAAAGAACTCGAGAATGAGAGTCTAGAGTGAGAATCAGATAATTCTAGAAAGAGCAATTCTACAAATAAGTAGAAGGCATGATTCTAAAATTACACTTTAGATTCTTCCGTCACCACATACAAATAGAGGTAATACAGTTTAGTTGTGTGTACTCAAGTAAGAAAGGAGTATGCAAATTAAGAGTGGAAGCAAGAAGTGTGAAAGCAAATTTTTTTGAGTATAAGATCCAAGTCGATTCTTAAATTGCACTAATGAAATTCAAGTTGCGAGCAATCAGTTGTGCTCAATATAGGAATGTGTCAATAATTTTAACGGACTAATAAAAATAATGTTAAATAAAATAAAATAGTCTAATAAAGAAATAATGTAAACAAAATAAAATTAAGTGACTCACATTTATCTGTAAATATAATTGCTAATAAAGAATATTAATTATATTAATTAATATTATTTATGAATAATGCTAGAGGGCTTATGTCGAGTATATACTTTATTATATAATTGAGTATTAACCTCTCTTCCAAAAAAAAAAAAACTTCTCTTCCTTTATGTCGAGTATTGTCCTTTGAGAACGTTGAGATTATAAATCTACAAAACGTATGGTATGTTTATATTTGAATTACACTTACATATTTATTTGTTCCCATGATTTTAGTGTTTTATTTTTTTATCTATATGTGTCACATTATGTTTTACTTATTCATTTGGGGTATTATAAATGTTTTATTTTATCCTATGAACAATACTTAACTATCCAAAAAAATAAAATATACGTATCACCGTGCGAAGCGCGGGCCAATTAACTAGTTAATAAATATAAAGATTAGTAATGAAGATTAACAATAGCATAAAGTAAACCAGTGTTTCAATGAAATTCAGCCCTCGAGCTAGACTACCCTCAAATTGATTGGTGTAAGAACAACTAACTGCACCAACAAAAATTATGAGCAAGCTTTTAAAAATAATATAGAGTAAACTGAGAGTATTGTATTGCTTTGCTATACGTGAATGTAAAGTGATTACAAAATGATTAGAACCCTCTTTATATAGTAGAGGAATTCTATCTATGATACAATTTTAATTACATAAGTAAATTCCATAATAAGCCTAAACAACAACCCTTGATTTGATCTGTTCCGATATTACCATCGTGAACTTCGATCAGCCATAGATATCTCGTCTTTCCGTTATTATACACTCATCGATCTTGCCCGTTCTTTGTCCATGTAACAATGTGACCGATCGTTTCGTGAGTTACAGCCCCGCTTTCCCCATTTTTGCTTATACATGTGTTGTTAAGCTATATTTCATCATATCATGTATGTTAATCTATGTTCGGAGTGGTCTTGGGGTGGAATGAGACACTTAGTCTCTAATTTTAGAAGCTTAAGTTAGAAAAGTCAGTTGGATGTCAAATTATGCGTAGAAGATCTCGGATGAAAATTTTGATGGTTCGGATAGCTTCATTAGGTGATATTGTGCCTAGGTCCATGTTCGGAATATAATTTGGAGGTCTGTGATAGGTTTATGCTTGAATTGGCAAAATTAGAAAATTTGCATTTTTCAGTTGGCAGTGGAAATTTTGATATTGGGGTTGGAATGAAATTCGGATATTGGAGTAGGTCTGTTATGTCATCTGTAATGTGTGTGAAATATTTCAAGTCATTCATATGAGGTTTGATAGGTTTTGGAATCGTTTGTAGAATTCGGATGTTTGGAAATCCTTAGGCTTGAATCTGAGGGTGTTTGGTATTTTGATGTTGTTTTGAGTGTTTCGAAGGTTGGAATAAGTTGTAATGGTGATATATGACTTGTTAGTATGTTTGGTTGAGGTCCCGAGGGCCTTGGGATGGATTTGGATGGTTGACAGAAAGTTTGGCCTTGAGTTGTTGCTGCAGATGTGTGTTTCTTCTATCATTTCTACTCCTACGGATCGGGTACCACATGTGGGAGGGCACAGATGCGGTAAGGAGATCGCAAGTGCGTGCTTTATCCATCAGAAGGAGAACCGCAAATACAATTATTTGGACACAATTGCGACGCCGCAGGTGCGGTGACTGGGCGCAGATGTGGTCTCAGTCATTTAAGTGATTTTTGCTAATTCACACTTGGGACCGCAGGTGCGGGGAATTGTTCGCATGTGCTGAATCCTTGGGGCAAAATGTATAAATTGATCCTTTCGCGAAATCTTTCTCCATTCCACCATTTTTATAGTTGGTAGTGAAGCTTTTGAGTGATTTTGAAGAGGGATTCAAGGGGAAATACGTTGAGGCAATGTTTTTGAACCTAAAACACGATTATATCATGATTTTTAATTGATTACGCATAAAAATTGTGGGATTTAAGGGTGAAAATTGGGGAATTAGGGCTTGAAACTTGAGATATAAAATTTAGCAATTGAGTGGTCAAATGAAGTTTTATTTTGGTAAATTTGGTGTGTATGGACTCATGAGAAGGTAAGGATTTTGGTTTTACGATTTTTGTTGGATACTGATATATGAGCCTGGGGGTCGGGTTTGGAAAATTTCGGGATTTTTTATTTAATTTTATAATTTTAGCATAGGCTCTGTTCCTTTAGCATGTTTTAATGATGTAATACTAATTTTAGTTGGATTCAGAGAATTTGGAGGCCGAGTTGAGCGGCAAAGACATCAGTGGTTAGAGTTTAGTCTGATTTGAGGTAAGTAATCATTGTAAATGTTGTCCTGAAGGTGTGGAACCCAGAAATTCAATTTGTTTCACTATTCTGAGGTGACACACATGTTAGATGACGAGCATGAGGGTGTGAACCATTGGGGATTGTGACTTGGTGCGCCCGTAGCAGCTATTAAGTTGCATATTTGACGAAAACTACTTGACACTATCATATGCTAGAAAGTGTTACTATTGTTTGGGCTGAATGCCATATTTTGGCCTCGTGCCAAGTTTTTTATACCCTTAGGGGCTTTTTACTACTATTCCTCACTTTTTTGGTTTAATATCAATACTCAGTCATGCTACGCTTTTACTTATTTTATAACGCATTCTTATTTACTCCGTTCTTATATAAAAGTAATATTTTTGGGCTGAGTACCCTTTTTACTGTTAGCTTGAGTGGCTTGAGAGGTTTTTTAATGAATAAGGCCAAGGACTTGTATTGTGAGGATATCATAGGATTGGGTTGTGCACCGCAACATGTTGTACTATTTTGTGATATATGAGAGGTTGAGGGCCTGATGTATTATGCCACAAAATGGCTTGGATAGCGGTTGGGCTGTCGGAGCCCCTCTGGAGACTGTTGACCTAGTGAGTGTGGGTACCCAAATTAAGTGATATAATGTTGCACGAGGGCCTGTTCTTAATTCATGTTGTGCCCGAGGAGATGAGTACGGTGATTGTGAGTTTGCCCGAGGGGCTGATTCCAATTGATATTATGCTTGAAGGGCGGTTTATGATATATGCTTTGCCCTATGTGCTATTTATGATTTTACCATTTTACTCAAATTTCATTGTATCTCTGTTGGAATTGTTAGAAAGACATTTTTCAAAGGATTTTTATTGAAATTTGATTTTTAACAAGATAATTGATTTCTATACTATTTTTGAAACATATTGTACTTACTATGGTGCTAAGACGTGAATTTATGTGTTTTTTAACGGCCACACTTTATTTACTTTTATTACTTACTTAGTTGGTGTATTTATATTACTCCCTGCACCTTGTGTGTAGATCTAGTAGTTTCGGGGATGTGATAGCGATTATTGATCAATCATCCATCACGGATAGCCAGAGTCTGCAAGGTAGATGCGTGGTGATTGCAGCCTTGCCCTTCTCCCTCTTATCTCCCTTAAATTGTTTTAGTATTTTATTTCCAGAATATGATAGTCTTCGTTGTATTTAGACACACCTTAGCAGATGCTCGCTACTTGTGACACCCTGATGTCGGGATGTATTGTTTTCTGCACTTGTTATTTAGATTCAAGTTGTGGAATTTTATAAATTTATAGCTTAAAACATCTTTTTATGAAATGATGGTTTGATTTGGGATTTATGTCGGCTGGACTAGTTTCATGATAGTCACCATCATGATCGGGTCGGTTTGAGGGTCGTGACAAGTTGGTATTAGAGACTAGTTACATAGGTCTCACAAGTCATTAGCGGGTTTAGTAGAGTCTCGCGGATAAGTGCAGAGACATTTGTACTTATCTTTGAGAGGCTCCAGAACTTTTATGAAATACTTCACATTCTTGAATTCCTATCGTGCGAATTTGTTGATTCTGGTAACTAAACTTCTTTTATTCTATTTTCTCACAGATGGTGAGGGCACGTTGTGACGACCCAAAGGGTCATCAATTATTTTATTAATCATTTCGAGGTTCCTGAGGCCTTGAAAACCTCATTCCATGTTTCCTCGATTTACGTGCACGATCCGAGCATGTAGCCGGAAAGATTTTGTGATAGAAAATATGAATTCTATGAGAAATTTGGATAAAAATGATATTAATATTGATATGGTTGACTTCGGTCAACATTTTTGGTAAACGGGCCCGGACCCGAGATTGGATGGTCCCGAAAGGTCCGTAGGAAAATATGGGACTTGGACATGCGTCCGGAGTCGAATTCCGAGGCCTAGAGCCCAAGTTATGAATTTTTCTATGAAATTGTTTTTGATGTAATTGTTAAAGGAAATGAATTAATTGACCTTGGTATCGGGCTCGTATTTTGGTTCCGACGCCCGGTACAAGTCTTAAATATTATATATGTGATTTCCGTAAAGTTTGGTGACATTCGGATGTCGTTTGAGATGTTTTGGACCTTGAGTTCCAAGTTTGAAAGTTTTGAAAACCAAAAGTATGAAAATCATGAATTTGAGGCTTGATTTGATGAAAACCATGTGATATTGGCGATGTGATCGCACGAACAAGTTCGTAATGTGTTTTTGAAGTTGTGTACATGTTTGGTTGGGAGCCTCGGGGGCTCGGGTAAAGATTTGATAGGCCGTAGGATCAATTTCTGAATTTTTGCACTGCTGGTTTTTCACCCAGCTGTTGGCTTCGCAATTGCGAAGCATTTCTCGCAATTGCGAAGGGGCAGATCAAGGCAGGGCTCGCAAATGCGAACCCTGATCGCAAATGCGAAGTCCCCTCATGCCCAGCCTTGTTCGCAAATGCGAACAATAGTTCGCAAATGCGAACATCCCCATGTCCTGCCTATGTTCGCAAATGCGAACCATAGTTCGCAAATGCAATCATTTCCATATCCAGCCTTGTTCGCAAATGCGAACAATAGTTCGCAAATGCGAACAATAGTTCGCAAATGCGAACATTCCCCTATACTGCCTGTGTTCGCAAATGCGTTCGCAAATGCGAACATTCCCCTATCCTGCCAGTGTTCGCAAATGCGAACAAAAGTTCGCAAATGCGAACTTCCCAGCCTTAGCTTATTTTTCAAACTCAAGAAATTGGTCGGGGTTCGCAATTGCGAACCCATGTTCGCAAATGCAAACACAGAGACCTGTAAAACACGATTTTCAATTCATTTCTTCACATTTCACAACCCAAAAACACCCATTTGCGACTCTTCACGGATTCCTTCTTCTTCAAAACAATTGTAAGTCACTTTTTACTTAATTCTTTCAATTCCTAACATCATTAAACATGTTTTTCAATAGAAATCAAAGGTTTTCATGGTAGAATTTCTTGTTTTTGTTAGAATATAGGGTTTTTCATAAATTAGGAAATTGGACCTCGAATTGAGATCAGATTTTGAAACAAATCATATACTTGAACTCGTGGGGTGATGGGTAACCAGATTTTGGTCCGAACCCTGAGTTCCGACCATGTAGGCCCAGGGTCGAAATTCACTATTCCGGGCAGAATGTTGTAAAAGTTTTAATTGGTCTTAGGAATTAGTTTGTTGAGTAGTATTGATGATATTAAATCAATTGTGTATAGATACGATTGGATTTGAGCCAAATTTGAAAGGAAAAGGCATTGCCACAGATTGAATTGTTCATAAACATTCGAGGTAAGTGTTTGTTCTATCCTAGCTTGAGGGAATATGATTATGTGCTATGTGTTATGTGATCGAGTGTGGTGTATGGGCTGTGGTGACGAGCATCCATACACCGGCGTCTAGTATGACCGTGAGTCATTGAAAAATGATTATTTTGAGATACATTACAGATAAATTGTTGAACCTTTGCCAGGTTGTAGAATTGTTATTGTTCTCCCTTGTCGGGACTTGTTGTGAAGATGATTATTGATTGCCCTTGTTGGGACGGTTTATGAATTACTGTTTCATTCTTTGCCCTTAACTGTGATTGTTATTTGGGTGAGGAAGAGTGATAATGCACGAAGGGTGATTCCGTGGCTTGATTTATTATTTATACACGAAGGTTAATGCCGTGCCATGTTTTATTATTTATGCACGAAGGTTAATGCCGTGCCATGTTTTATTGATTATGCACGAAGGATCATGCCGTGTCCTGTTATTGAATCATGTACGAAGGATCATGCCGTACAATGGATGTGAGGATGAGAGTAAAAGCACGAAGGGTGATGCCGTGTACTTTATTTACTTATTTGGTGAGGATGAGAGTAAAAGCACAAAGGGTGATGCCGTGCAACTACTTGCTATTTCTTGACTTGATATTACCTGTATTTTCATTATTCTTTGTTTTCCTTGTGAACTTATTAACTGTTGTTAATTGTTGAGTTCTTTTGAGATACTCCTTATTTTGTTATTACTTGGTTATTTCTTGTTATTCTGTGGTATACATATATATTGAACTGCACAGGTTTATGTGGGTGTCTAGTCCTAGGCTTGTCACTACTTCGCCGGGATAGGCCAGGCACTTACCAGCACATGGGGTCGGTTGTGCTGATACTACACTTCTGTGCGTGTTTGCACAGGTCCAGGTTACGATCAGGAGCAGCAGCAGTAAATCGATTGGGTGGGAGTTGATCACATTTGAGACCGAGGTAGCTGGCAGACGTCCGCAGGCCCGGCATCTCTCTCTTTACTTATGTTACTAGCTGTAGTCTCTTTGTTCCGAGACACAGAATTATGTTATATTTCTTTCAAACTTTTATGTGTAGTATTCAGTAGTAGTTCGTGAGTTGGTGACTCCACGTCTTGGGTAGAGGATTTCAGTATGATTTTTACCTTGTAACTAGTTATTTCTATTTCGATAAAGTATTCCGCACTTAGTTAATTAAAGTTATGGTTTGTTGATAAATTAATTATGAAATTGTATTAAAAACAAGATAGTATAAATACAGTGGCTTGCCTAGCTATCACGAGTAGGCGCCATCACGATCCTGATGTTGGTGGAAAAATCTGGGTCGTGTGTCACGACCCCAAATCCTGGTCGTGATGGCGCCCAGCACATTGCTAAGCCAGCCTGACCAATCAATATAAACAACGGAGCTAGAAGCTCTCTTTAGCCCATTTAAGCATCTCAAAATATGAAACAATAGTACAACAACGGGGAAACCAAGTCCCAAAATATACTAACTCCCATAGACCGAAGGGTCAAGAGTCATGAGCCTCTACTGAACATGGATGTGTAAAGGTTTACAAAATACCAAGTGCGGAAAGAAATGTCAATACAGAATCAAAAGACAGTAAGAAGGAATATCGGGTCCTGCGGACTCTGCAGCTACCTCGAATATCCACAAACGTCGCCTCGCACAGCTACTGGATCACTGCTGAGAGGTACCTGGATCTGCACACAAGGTGCAGGGAGTAAAATGAGTACTGCCAGACTGAGTGGTAATAAACAAGGGTAAGACAGCGCAGATAAGAAATCCGCAATAAAGCACTATGTAAAGCTATAATCAGCTACCCTGTCATAGAATCAATCTTCACTGTACCTGTACCAACAAATAGCATAACAGCTAGCAGATGTAGCTAAATGCAATGCAATGCATGATATGAACGCTACGGCGTGTAGCCCGACTCCAATTTTGGGTACCCGTGCTCACTGTGGGGGTTCAGACTCCGGAGGGGCTCCTACAGCCCAAGCACATCTCATAGAGATATTCCTGCGGCGTGCGGTCCGATCCAACATATATCTCGCTGCGGCGCGCAGCCCGATCCACTACTAGTCAGCTAATATGCAGATACAGCCTCGCAGGCCCAAAAATAGTTTTTGAAAACTCTTTTATCATTTTTCGGTTGGAAAACAGTAATATCAAGTTCCAGAGATTGGAATTAGCATAATAACAAAAATAGCTGCGGACTAGTAGTAAACTAGCATGTCTATATGATAAGACAATGATAACGATCCTCGCGGGATCCAATAACTGGCTCACGGCCCACATGTATACTCAACCGCCCAAGAAGGGGGTTCCTCGGCTCAAGAGTGGCCATTATCACAATATATATATACATATATGCAACCATCCGAGAAGGAGGTTCGACGGCTCTAGAATAGCCAATAATACAATATCAACAGGTTGGACTAATATATAGTCTCCAATTCATGATCGACCCCGCACTCTCAAGAGTGTGCGTGTCTCGCTGCTATACAGCGTCACAAAGTGGTATACCGGGGTTTCGAACCCGCTGGTCATCACCCACATCTATTACTCACTTCAATCAATAGAACTCAATTTACATCAAAATTCCCAAAGTTGTCAAAACCCGAGCCCCGGGCCCACATTTCGAAAATTTACGAAATTCACATTTCTGGAACACTCGTCTCAATACGAGTCTAAGCATATCAATTTTACCAAAATCGGACTCCATTTGCCCATTCAAAACCTTGATTTTCTAAAGTCCAAGACTAGGGCTAAATCCTCCATAATTACCCCAAATTCCTCCATTTTCATGATATAATTGCATGATATTATCAATACTAATCATAATATGAGTTCATAGTTGATTACCCTGATGATTTCCCTTGATTTCCTCCTCAAAATCGCCCAAAATCGCCCTTAAGCCGAGACCCCCAAATGTTAAAATGTTTCTGAAATTTTTCTAACTTCTGATACACTTACTCACAGCGATTTTCGCTTCTGCGGAACATTTTCCGCTTCTACGCTTCCGTATCCGCGACCAAAGGGTCGCTTCAGCGGTTCCAGGCCTAGCCGGCCAAATCCGCTTCTGCGATATACGGACCGCCTCTGCGCGTCCGCTTCTGCGAAGCTTTTCCCGCTCCTGCGGGTTTTCCCGCTTCTGCGTCTAGGCGTCCGCTTCTGCGGACTCGCCTAAGCGGCTAGCCTTCCGCTTCTGCGATATTTCCCCCATAGCCCTTGGCCGCTTCTGCGGCTCAACACCCGCTTCAGCGGTGCCGCACCTGCGGGCTCCTTTCCGCTTCCGCGATCACAGGCGCTTCTGCGCTCCAATATCCGCTTCTGCGGACTCGCTCCTGCGACCACATTTCCGCAGGAGCGAAAATGACAGAACCAGAACTCTTCAACCTGCAATTTCCATGATTTTTCTCCCGTTTAACCATCCGAAAGCACCCCGAGGCCCCCGGGACCTCATCCAAACATACCAACACATCTTAATACCTTATTCGAACTTGCTCCAATCCTCAAAACACGTCCAACAACATCAAAACCCATAATTCGCATCGAATTCAAGCCTAAATTCCTTAAAACATTCCAAATTACACATTCAATCAAAAACCCGACCAAACGACGTCCGAATGACCTGAAATTTTGCAGGCACATCCACAATCACCTAACGAAGCTACTGCAACTGTCGAAATTCCATTCCGACTCCCGGATCAAAATCTCACCTACCGTTCGGATTTCGCCAAAATTCAACCTTAGCCAATTCAAGCCTATTTCTACACCGGGCCTCCAAATTCAATTCCGATCGCTCCCCTAAGTCACAAATCACCTCCGGAACTAACCGAATCATCAGAATCTGATTCCGAGCACTCTAACTCAATAGTCAACTCTTGGTTGACTTTTCATATTCAAGCTTTCTTCAAACATGCTATTTGTTTCATTTTCAATCCAAATCACTCCTAACTCACCCGATATACTCTAATACTGTTTTAAAAGCATAATATATGTAAATGCAAGGTAACGGGGTGGTAATTCCCGTAACGACGGGCCGGGTCGTTACATTCTCCCCAACTTAAACAAACGCTCGTCCGCGAGCGGGTTAAGAAACATACCCGGAGCATCAAACAAGTGTGGATATCTGCTCTGCATTTCCTGCTCGGTCTCCCAAGTTGCTTCCTCCACGGGACGACCTCTCCACTGCACTTTCACTGAAGCTATATCCTTAGATCTCAGCTTACGAACCTGTCGACCCAAAATGGCTATTGGTTCCACATCATAAGTCAAATCCTCATCTAGCTGTATCGTGTTGAAGTCCAACACATGAGACGGGTCTCCGACATACTTCCGGAGCATAGATACATGGAACACCGGGTGAACTCCCGACAAACTGGGTGGCAAAGCAAGCATATAAGCCACCTCCCCAACTTTCCTAAGCACCTCAAAAGGTCCAATGAACCTTGGGCTCAACTTTCCTTTCTTTCCAAACCTCATAACACCCTTCATAGGCGAAACTTTCAGCAACACCTTCTCACCTACTGAATAAGACACATCTCGGACCTTCCGGTCCGCATAACTCTTCTGACGTGACTGAGCTGTGTGAAGTCTCTCCTGAATCACCTTCACCTTGTCTAAGGCATCTTGGACTAACTCTGTCCCTAACAACCTAGCCTCGCCGGGCTCGAACCAACCAACCGGAGACCTACACCGCCTCCCATATAAAGCTTCATACGGTGCCATCTGAATGCTGGACTGATAGCTATTATTGTAAGCAAACTCCGCCAAAGGCAAATAATCAGCCCATGAACCACCAAAATCAATGACACAAGCACGCAACATGTCCTCCAATATCCGAATAGTACGCTCAGACTGCCCATCCGTCTGTGGATGAAATGCTGTGCTCAACTCTACCTGTGACCCCAACTCTCGCTGAAATGTCCTCCAGAACTGAGATGTGAACTGGGTACCTCTGTCCGATATAATGGAAATAGGAACTCCATGCAACCTCACTATCTCACGGATGAATATCTCCGCCAGCCGCTCCGAGGAATAAGTAGTACACACTGGGATGAAGTGAGCTGACTTAGTCAGTCTATCCACAATCACCCAAACTGAATCAAACTTCCTCGCTGTCCGAGGGAGTCCACTAACAAAGTCCATAGTTATTCTTTCCCACTTCCACTCCGGAATATCAATACGCTGGAATACACCTCCAGGTCTCTGATGCTCATACTTGACCTGCTGACGGTTTAGACACCGAGCCACATGGCTCACAATATCTTTCTTCATCTTTCTCCACCAGTAATGCTGCTTCAAATCCTGGTACATCTTCGCGGCTCCTGGATGAATAGAATACCGCGAGCTATGGGCTTCCTCTAATATCAATTCACGAAGGCCGTCAACATTGGGCACGCATATCCGGCCCTGCATCCGCAACACACCATCACTATCAATAGTGACATCCCTAGCATCATCATGCTGAACTCCGTCCTTAAGGACAAGTAAGTGTGGATCATCATACTGGCGCTCTCGAATACGATCATATAAAGAAGAACGAGCTACTACATAAGCCATCACCCGGACTGGGCTCAGAAATATCCAGCCTTACCATCTGGTTAGCTAACGCCTGGACATCAACTGCTAGGGGTCTCTCCCCAACTGGAATATACGCCAAGCTGCCCATACTAATAGCCTTCCGGCTCAATGCATCAGCCACTACATTGGCTTTCCCAGGATGATACAAGATAGTAATATCATAGTCTTTAAGCAATTCAAGCCATCTCCGCTGCCTCAAATTTAGATCTTTTTGCTTAAACAAATGCTGAAGGCTGCGGTGGTCCGTATATACATCACAAGATACACCATATAGATAATGCCTCCAAATCTTCAAGGCATGAACAATAGCAGCTAACTCCAAATCATGAACAGGGTAGTTCTTCTCGTGGGGCTTCAACTGACGAGAGGCATAAGCAATGACCCTACCCTCCCGCATCAACACACAACCAATGCCCACTCCTGAGGCATCACAATATACAGTATAAGAACCTGAAGCTGTCGGTAGAATCAAGACTGGTGCTGTGGTCAGTGCTGTCTTGAGCTTCCGAAAGCTCTCCTCGCACTCCTCGGACCATAAGAAAGGAACACCCTTCCGAGTCAATCTAGTCAAGGGTGAAGCAATAGAAGAGAACCCCGAAACGAATTGGCGATAATATCCTGCCAATCCCAGAAAGCTACGGATCTCAGTAACTGAGGTGGGTCTGGGCCAACTCTGCACTACCTCGACCTTCCTCGGATCTACCTGAATACCATCACGGGACACCACGTGCCCTAAGAATGCCACGGACTCAAGCCGGAACTCACATTTGGAGAACTTGGCATATAGCTTCTCCTCTCTCAACCTCTGCAACACAACACTCAAGTGCCGAGCATGCTCCTCCTGGCTACGAGAGTAGACAAGTATGTCATCAATGAATACGATCACAAATGAATCAAGATACGGCCTGAATACACCGTTCATCAGATGCATAAATGCTGCTGGGGCGTTGGTCAGCCCAAAAGACATCACAAGGAACTCATAGTGACCATATCTGGTCCTGAATGCAGTCTTCATAATGTCGGACTCTCTAATCTTCAGTTGATGGTAGCCCGAACGAAGATCAATCTTCGAGAACACCCTAGCTCCCTGGAGCTGATCAAATAAATCATCAATACGAGGCAGAGGATACTTATTCTTCACTGTTACTTTGTTTAGCTGCCTGTAGTCAATACACATCCTCATAGATCCGTCCTTCTTCTTAACAAACAGGACTGGTGCACCCCACGGCGACACACTCGGCCGAATAAACCCCTTATCTAGGAGTTCCTGAAGCTGCTCTTTCAATTCCTTCAACTCAACTGGTGCCATCCGATACGGAGGAATAGAAATGGGCTGAGTGCCCGGCACCAAGTCAATGCCAAAATCAATATCCCTGTCCGGCGGCATGCCCGGCAGGTCTGAGGGGAATACATCTGGAAAATCCCTCACAACAGGTACAGAATCAATGCTAGGAGATTCAGCTCCCACATCTCTCACAAAAGCTAAGTACGATAAACACCCTTTTTCAACCATCTTCTGAGCCTTTAAGAACGAAATAACACGGCTAGGGACGAAATCGGTCGAACCCCGCCACTCGATATGAGAAATACCAGGAATGGCCAACGTAACTGTCTTAGCATGATAGTCCAATATAGCATGGTACGGAGACAACCAGTCCATACCCAATATAACATCAAAGTCCACCATACCCAACAATAACAAATCTGCCAGACCCCCAATAGATATAACACAGGATCTATAGACATGATCCACAACAATCGTATCACCCACGGGGGTGGATACATGAACAGGCAAATCAAGAATACCACGAGTCGCACCCAAATGATGTGCAAAATAAGAGGATACGTAAGAATATGTGGACCCTGGATCAAATAGAACAGAGGCATCTCTGTGACAGACAGAAATGATACCTTGTAATCACAGCATCGGAGGCAACTGCATCACGCCTGTCAGGAAGTGCATAGAACCGTGCCTGGCCTCCACCGGATCTCTCCTCGCCCCTGGGGCGACCACGAGAAGGCTGACCTCCACCTCTACTAGACTGAGATGGTGCTGAAGAGGAGGGCTGATCCCTCTGCTGAGTCCTGCCCCTACGTAGTCGAGGGCAATGTCTCCTCGTGTGGCCAAACTCACCACACTCATAACATGCACCTGGTGCTGGAGAAGTAGGTGCTGCACTCTGGGCTGGGAGGGCACCAAGCGATGACTGACCCTGCTGAAACCCCTGTCGACCACGACCATAAGAACCTCCGCTCTGCTCTGGGCGGCCTGAATGAGAAGGTCTAGATGAGCGACCTCTGCTCTGCTGGGAATGCCCTCTAGATGGAGCACCACTGAAACTACCGGAACCACGAGGCCTCTTGGCCTCCCGCTCCTCTCTCTCTCGGCGACGATCCGCCTCAATGGAGCGTGCCATATCAGCTACCTGCTCAAACGATGATGACAAAACTCTCTCTCTGGTCATAAAATACGGATAGAGTAGTTGAGGCCATCAATGAACCTCCCGATCCTCTCCCTATCATTAGGGATCATCCATGTGGCATGCCTAGCCAACTGTGTGAATCTGAGCTCATACTGAGTCACAGACATGTCGCCCTGAATCAACCACTCGAACCGGCGACGTAGCTCCTCGCGACGAGACTGAGGTACATATTTCTCTAGAAAGAGAGTAGAGAACTGCTGCCATGTGAGAGGTGCTGCTCTTGCAGGCCTACGCCTCTCAAACTCCTCCCACCAATCAAATGCGGGACCAGTGAACTGAAATGTAGTAAATGAAACTCCGCTAGACTCAAGAATACCAGCCGTACGCAGCATCTTCTGACATTTATCCAAGAAACCCTGGGCATCCTCGCCCTCAACGCCACTGAAATGGGGTGGCTGAAGTCTACCAAACCTCTCAAGACGACGTTGCTCGTCCTCGGGCATAACCCGAACCATATGCTCTGGAGCTGGAGCTGGTGCAGCTGGAGGAATAACCGGTGCAACCACCTGAGCGGGGACCACCTCTGGCGTCTGAAGTCCCTGAACAACCGGGTCAGGTGTGCGAGCTGCAGGGGTCTGCTGACCACCCCCTGTCTGAGATGTCGCTGCAGTAGCAGTAGCTGAAACTACCTGAGCCAAACCGGAACACACCGATAATATCCGAGCAAGAGTCTCCTGAAGACCAGGAATAGCAATAGATACAGTCTGGCCCTGAACTGGGGCTGCTGGAGCATCAACCACTGGGGGCTGCTCCTGAACTGGTACAACAGGCGGGTCAGCTGGCACTGCCTCAGCCGCCCTACCTCTAACTCTAGCACGACCGCGCCCACGGCCTCTAACGGGTGGCAATGGAGGTCGTCCACCTCGTCCTGATGCTCGCGTTCTCGCCATCTGCGAGAGAATAGAATATAGAAGTTCAGTTCTCAGAACAACAAGATCGCACGACAGAGTTCAAGAAAAGTGAAGTTTTCCTAAAGGTTCGCGGCCTCCCGAGGATAAGTACAGGCGTCCCCGTACCGATCCACAAGACTCTACTAACCGGCTCAAGACTCATGAGGCCTAGTAAACCTAGGCTCTGATACCAACTTGTCACGACCCCAAATCTGGTCGTGATGGCGCCCAGCACATTGCTAAGCCAGCCTGACCAATCAATATAAACAACGGAGCTAGAAGCTCTCTTTAGCCCATTTAAGCATCTCAAAATATGAAACAATAGTACAACAGCGGGGAAACCAAGTCCCAAAATATACTAACTCCCATAGACCGAAGGGTCGAGAGTCATGAGCCTCTAAAGAACATAAGTGTATAAAGGTTTACAAGATACCAAGTGCGGAAAGAAAAGTCAATACAACATCAAAAGACGAGTAGAAAGGAATATTGGGTCCTGCGGACTCGCGGCTACCTCGAATATCCACAAACGTCGCCTCGCGCGGCTACTGGATCACTGCGAGAGGTACCTGGATCCGCACACAAGGTGCGGGGAGTAAAATGAGTATCGCCGGACTCGGTGGTAATAAACAAGGGTAAGACGACGCAGCGAGATAAGAAATCCGCAATAAAGCACTATGTAAAGCTATAATCGGCTACCCTGTCATAGAATCAATCTTCATTGTACCTGTACCAACAAATAGCATAACAGCTAGGAGATGTAGCTAAATGCAATGCAATGCATGATATGAACGCTACGGCGTGTAGCCCGAGCTCCAATTTTGGGTACCTGTGCTCACTGTGGGGGTTCGGACTCCGGAGGGGCTCCTACGGCCCAAGCACATCTCATAGAGATATCCTCGCGGCGTGCGGTCCGATCCAACATATATCTCGGCTGCGGCGCGCGGCCCGATCCACTACTAGTCGGCTAATATGCGGATACGGCCTCGCGAGGCTCAAAAATAGTTTTTGAAAACTCTTTTATCATTTTTCGGTTGGAAAACAGTAATATCAAGTTCCAGAGATTGGAATTAGCATAATAACAAAATAGCTGCGGACTAGTAGTAAACTAGCATGTCTATATGATAAGACGATAACGATCCTCGCGGGATCCAATAACCGGCTCACGGCCCACATGTATACTCAACCGCCCAAGAAGGGGGTTCCTCGGCTCAAGAGTAGCCATTATCACAATATATATATATGCAACCATCCGAGAAGGAGGTTCGACGGCTCTAGAATAGCCAATAATACAGTATCAACAGGTTGGACTAATATATAGTCTCCAATTCATGATCGACCCCGCACTCTCGAGAGTGTGCGTGTCTCGCCGCTATACAGCGTCACAAAGTGGTATACCGGGGTTTCGAACCCGCTGGTCATCACCCACATCTATTACTCACCTCAATACGGTGCGACGACTACTCCGCAATGCCCTTGCCACGAGAATCAAGCTCCGTACGCGTAGAATCTGATCAAATACAGTAAAAATACAACAATTTAGGCCAATGGGACGACACCCAATCAATACAACTCAATTTACATCAAAATTCCCAAAGTTGTCAAAACCCGAGCCCCGGGCCCACATTTCGAAAATTTACGAAATTCACATTTCCGGAACCCTCGTCTCAATACGAGTCTAAGCATATCAATTTTACCAAAATCGGACTCCATTTGCCCATTCAAAACCTTGATTTTCTAAAGTCCAAGACTAGGGCTAAATCCTCCATAATTACCCCAAATTCCTCCATTTTCATGATATAATTGCATGATATTATCAATACTAATCATAATATGAGTTCATAGTTGATTACCCGATGATTTCCCTTGATTTCCTCCTCAAAATCGCCCAAAATCGCCCTTAAGCCGAGACCCCCAAATGTTAAAATGTTTCTGAAATTTTTCTAACTTCTGATACACTTACTTACAGCGATTTTCGCTTCTGCGGAACATTTTCCGCTTCTACGCTTCCGTATCCGCGACCAAAGGGTCGCTTCAGCGGTTCCAGGCCTAGCCGGCCAAATCCGCTTCTGCGATATACGGACCGCCTCTGCGCGTCCGCTTCTGCGAAGCTTTTCCCGCTCCTGCGGGTTTTCCCGCTTCTGCGTCTAGGCGTCCGCTTCTGCGGACTCGCCTAAGCGGCTAGCCTTCCGCTTCTGCGATACTTCTCCCAAAGCCCTTGGCCGCTTCTGCGGCTCAACATCCGCTTTAGCGGTGCCGCACCTGCGGGCTCCTTTCCGCTTCAGCGATCACAAGCGCTTCGGCGCTCCAATATCCGCTTCTGCGGACTCGCTCCTGCGACCACATTTCCGCAGGAGCGAAAATGACAGAACCAGAACTCTTCAACCTGCAATTTCCATGATTTTTCTCCCGTTTAACCATCCGAAAGCACCCCGAGGCCCCCGGGACCTCATCCAAACATACCAACACATCTTAATACCTTATTAGAACTTGCTCCAATCCTCAAAACACGTCCAACAACATCAAAACCCATAATTCGCATCGAATTCAAGCCTAAATTCCTTAAAACATTCCAAATTACACATTCAATCAAAAACCCGACCAAACGACGTCCGAATGACCTGAAATTTTGCAGGCACATCCAAAATCACCTAACGAAGCTATCGCAACTGTCGGAATTCCATTCCGACTCCCGGATCAAAATCTCACCTACCGTTCGGATTTCGCCAAAATTCAACCTTAGCCAATTCAAGCCTATTTCTACACCGGGCCTCCAAATTCAATTCCGATCGCTCCCCTAAGTCACAAATCACCTCCCGGAACTATCCGAATCATCAGAATCCGGTTCCGAGCACTCTAACTCAATAGTCAACTCTTGGTTGACTTTTCATATTCAAGCTTTCTTCAAACATGCTATTTGTTTCATTTTCAATCCAAATCACTCCTAACTCACCCGATATACTCTAATACTTTTCTAAAAGCATAATATATGTAAATGCAAGGTAACGGGGTGGAAATTCCCGTAACAACGGGCCGGGTCGTTACAACCTTCCTAATATTGGCCGTCATAGGAATACGTGCGGCGTGCAGCCCGATCCATGCATAGTCGTGAATGCCTGTTATATATATATATTGGGAATTAGTCCAGTCATCGTCTTGGTGTCTTATATGACGGTGATCTAGTAGTTCACAAGTTGACCTTGTTAAAATAGCATAGGTAATACCCATAGATATGACTATTCCTAATCAAATTCGTAGTCGGTCCATTACATATGATTACTATCCATTATGTGGTTAATAACGTAGTAGTAATGAACTCATGAATGGCCATACACCCAGTCGTATTTATGTAGACCATCTATGAATACTATTTCACATATTGGCGTCCATACTTATAAATTACGATGGATATAGTGGGTTTCCTCATGCGGGCTTATTATCAGTTGCACCAGCCGCTTCTCAAGCTGGAGGAGGGGCCCAGACTCCTATTGCTCGTACTCCGGAGCCAGTAGCTCCTCAGCCTCAAGCACCAGTGGTTCAGCCAGCTGTGGCCACTCAGTCAGGTACCACAGCTCATGCCGGTGATGGAGTGGCCATGACTTCTGATTCTTTATGGAGACTTGATCGGTTCTCCAAGCTATTTACCACTACCTTCAGCGGTGCCACATCAGAGGATCCTCAGGACTTCTTATTCAGTTGCCGTGAGATTCTCAAGACTATGGGGATCGTGGAGACAAATGGAGTTGACTTCTGTACATTCAGGCTTGCAGGATCCGCCAAGACTTGGTGGAGAGATTATTGCTTAACTCGACCAGCAGGGTCCCCAGCTTTATCATGGGATCAGTTTGCAGAGCTATTTCTGGAGAAGTTTCTCCCTGCTACTCAGCGGGATGTACTTCGGAGGCAGTTTGAGCGCCTCCATCAGGGCTCCATGACAGTCAAACAGTATAAGAAGAGATTTGTCGATTTGGCTCGTCATGCAGTGGTGATACTTCCCACAGAGCGGGAGAGGGTCCGCAGGTTTATAGATGGGCTTAATCGGCCAATTAGACTCCAGATGGCTATGGGCGTGGGGAGTGACATATCATTTCAGGAGGCAGCTAATGCAGCACGCCGAGTTGAGATGGCTCTTGCTCGGGCAGGCGGTTATTCTTCAGACAAGAGGCCTTGTCATTCAGGCAGGTTTAGTGGTTCTTCCTCTGGTGGCAGAGAATCCTTTGATAGAGGCCAGTCTTCCAGGCCTTTTCATTCCGCCCTTCGGGCTTCACAGGGTGGACCAGGTGATCGTGGTTTTCGGGGGCATTATTCAGACCAGCCTCCTATTAATGCTCAGCCTCTTCAGAGTGTTCGTGGAGGCCATTCGGGTCGTCGGGGCCAGCAACCCTATCAGTCTAAGAGTTGCTACGGTTGTGGTGACCCAGGTCATTTTATCAGGTATTGCCCTCGAGCAGCGGGCAACTCTCAGCAGCGAGGTCCTCGTCCTATGATTCGGGCCCCAGCTGACCCTCAGCCTGCCCAGCCAGCCAGAGGCGGGGTAGAGATTATAGAGGTGGAGGTCGAGACCGTAGAGGTGGAGACCGTCTCGCCAGAGGTAGAGGTCAGCCAGTGGATGACCGTCCCAGAGACGTAGCTCAGAGGGGAGGTGCTGATCCCCGATTTTATGCTTTACCAGCTAGTCTAGAGGCAGAGGCATCAGATGTTGTGATTACAGGTACCATTCTTGTTTGTGACAGAGGTGCTTCAGTATTATTTGACCCTGGATCTACATATTCATATGTGTCTTCCTACTTTGCACCATATTTGGCCGTGCCCAGCTATGCTCTGGATATTCCAGTTTATGTGGCTACACCAGTGGGTGACTCCATTGTAGTTGACCGAGTGCATCGTTCGTGCGTAGTTATATTTGGGGGTCTTAAGACCCTGTTGATCTGTTGCTTTTGGATATGGTGGATTTTGATGTCATATTGGGGATGGACTGGTTGTCCCCATACCATGCTATTCTAGATTGTCATGCTAAGACTGTGACCTTAGCCTTGCCAGAATCACCCCGACTAGAGTGGAAAGGTACCTTAAGCCACTCCGTTCACACTGTTATTTAATATGTTAAGGCTCGACGCATGGTCGAGAAGGGGTGTCTAGCTTATATGTCTTATGTTTGTGATTCCAGCGCAGAGGTTCCTTCCATTGAGTCAGTCCCTATTGCACGGGAGTTTCCTGAGGTTTTTCCTTCGGACCTGCCGGGCATGCCACCCGACAGGGATATTGATTTCTGTATTGATCTGGCACCGGGCACTCAGCCCATCTCTATTACACCCTATCGTATGGCCCCGCCGGAGCTAAAAGAGTTGAAAGATCAGTTGCAAGACCTTCTTGAGAAGGGCTTTATCAGGCCCAGTGTTTCCCCCTGGGGAGCACCTGTATTATTTGTAAAGAAGAAAGATGGCTCGATGCGGATGTGTATTGATTACCGGCAATTAAACAAAGTGACAATAAAGAATAAGTATCCACCGCCGAGGATTGATGATTTGTTTGACCAGCTCCAGGGACCGAGGGTATTCTCTAAGATAGAATTGAGGTCAGGCTACCATCAGATGACATCCTGGTGTACTCCCGCAGCCAGGAAGAGCACGAGCAGCACCTCAGAGTGGTTCTTCAGACTCTGAAAGATAACCGACTATATGCCAAATTTTCTAAATGTGAGTTCTGGCTGAGTTCGGTAGCATTTCTGGGTCACATTGTATCGGTGGAAGGTATTCGGGTAGACCCAAAGAAGATTGAGGCGAGTCCAGAATTGGCCTCGACCGGCTTTAGTGAGATCGAGATCCGGAGTTTCTTGGGATTATCAGGTTACTACCGTCGATTTGTAGAGGGGTTTTCTTCTATTGCAGCCCCGATGACCAGGTTGACCCAGAAGGGTGTCCAGTTTCAGTGGTCAGAGGAGTGTGAGGCGAGCTTTCAGAAGCTCAAGACAGCCTTGACCACCGCACCAGTGTTGATACTACCTACAGGTGCAGGGCCTTATACAGTTTATTGTGACGCATCTCGTACAGGGCTTGGAGCGGTATTGATGTAGGATGGTAAAGTTATCGCTTATGCTTCGAGGGAGTTAAAGATACATGAGAAGAATTATCCAGTTCATGATCTTGAGTTAGCAGCAGTGGTTCATGCCTTAAAGATCTGGAGGCATTATCTATATGGTGTGACATGTGAGGTGTACACTGATCACAAAAGCCTACAGTACTTGTTCAAGCAAAAGGAGTTGAATCTACGACAACGGAGATGGTTAGAGTTACTAAAAGACTATGATGTTACTATATTATATCACCCAGGTAAGGCCAATGTGGTGGCCGATGCATTGAGTAGAAAGTATGCCAACATGGGTAGTCTTGCATACATTCTGGTCAGTCAGAGACCATTAGCTCTAGATGTCCAGGCCTTAGCCAACCGGTTCGTGAGATTAGACATTTCTGAGCCTAGCAGGGTGTTAGCCTCCACAGTCGCTCGTTCTTCTTTATTAGAGCGTATCCGTGAGAGGCAATTTGATGATCCTCATTTGCGTGAGTTGAGGGATACAGTACAACGGGGAGGTGCCACACAGGTAAATCTAGATGATGATGGGGTATTGAAATTGCAGGGTCGAGTTTGTGTGCCCAATGTCGAAGGGATTCGAGAGTTAATCTTAGCGGAGGCCCACAGTTCGCGGTATTCTATTCACCCAGGCGCCGCAAAGATGTACCAGGACTTGCGGCAGCACTATTGGTGGCGTAGAATGAAGAAAGATATCATTGCGTATGTCGCTCGGTGTCTAAATTGTCGGCAGGTGAAATATGAGCACCAGAGGCCTGGTGGTGTATTCCAGAGGATTGAGATTCCCGAGTGGAAATGGGAGCGGATCACTATGGACTTCGTTACTGGACTTCCTTTGACTCGGAGGAAATTTGATGCTATTTGGGTCATTGTTGATAGGTTGACCAAGTCAGCACACTTTATTCCAGTATCTGTCTCCTACTCATCGGAGAGGTTAGCGGAGGTTTACATTAGGGAGATTGTTCGTCTCCATGGAGTGCCGGTATCTATTATCTCTGATCGGGGTACGCAGTTTACCTTGCGGTTCTGGAGAGCGGTCCAGCAGGAGTTAGGCACCCAGGTTCAGTTGAGTACAGCATTTCATCCTGAGACAGATGGCCAGTCCGAGAGGACTATTCGGATTCTAGAGGATATGCTTCGAGCCTGTGTTATTGATTTCGGAGGCTCGTGGGACCAGTTTCTGCCATTAGCAGAGTTCGCCTACAATAACAGTTACCAGTCTAGCATCCGGATGGCTCCGTATGAGGCGTTGTATGGTAGGCGATGTCGATCACCAGTTGGATGGTTTGAACCGGGAGAGGCTCGGTTGTTGGGTACAGACTTAGTTCAGGAGGCCTTGGATAAGGTCAAGACTATTCAGGAGAGATTGCGTTCAGCTCAGTCCAGACAGAAGACTTATGCGGATCGTAAGGTTCGAGATGTAGATTTCATGGTTGGTGAACGAGTATTGCTCCGAGTGTCGCCTATGAAGGGCGTGATGAGGTTCGGGAAGAAGGGCAAGCTCGGCCCTAGGTATATTGGTCCATTTGAAATTCTAGTATCTATGCTTCGGAGGTACCACGGCGATCCCACACATGTGTTAGACTTCAGTACTGTCCAATTGGACAATGATTTATCCTACGAGGAGGAGCCGGTGGCCATTCTAGACCGGCGGGTTCGACAGTTGAGGTCGAAGAGTTTTCCTTCTGTGCGTGTTCAGTGGAGAGGTCAGCCTCTTAAGGCATCGACCTGGGAGTTCGAGTGTGATATGCGGAGCCGCTACCCACACTTGTTTCCTGACTCAAGTACTTCTTTCTTTTGTCCGTTCGAGGACGAACGGTTATTTTAGAGGTGGAGATTGTGACGACCCAAAGGGTCATCACTTATTTTATTAATCATTTCGAGCTTCTGAGGCCTTGAAAACCTCATTCCATGTTTCCTCGATTTACGTGCACGATCCGAGCATGTAGCCGGAAAGATTTTGTGATAGAAAATATGAATTCTATGAGAAATTTGGATAAAAATGATATTAATATTGATATGGTTGACTTTGGTCAATATTTTTGGCAAACGGACCCGGACCCGAGATTGGATGGTCCCGAAAGGTCCGTAGGAAAATATGGGACTTGGACATGCATCCGGAGTCGAATTCTGAGGCCTAGAGCCCAAGTTATGAATTTTTCTATGTAATTGTTTTTGATGTAATTGTTAAAGGAAATGAATTAATTGACCTTGGTATCGGGCTTGTATTTTAGTTCCGACGCCCGGTACAAGTCTTAAATATTATATATGTGATTTCCGTAAAGTTTGGTGACATTCGGATGTCGTTTGAGATGTTTTGGACCTTGAGTTCCAAGTTTGAAAGTTTTGAAAACCAAAAGTATGAAAATCATGAATTTGAGGCTTGATTTGATGAAAACGATGTGATATTGGCGATGTGATCGCACGAACAAGTTCGTAATGTGTTTTTGAAATTGTGTACATGGTTGGTTGGGAGCCCCAGGGGCTCGTGTAAAGATTTGATAAGCCGTAGGATCAATTTCTGAATTTTTGCACTGCTGGTTTTTCACCCAGCTGTTGGCTTCGCAATTGCGAACAAAAGTTCGCAAATGCGAACTTCCCAGCCTTAGCTTATTTTTCAAACTCAAGAAATTGGTCGGGGTTCGCAATTGCGAACCCATGTTCGCAAATGCAAACACAGAGACCTGTAAAACACGATTTTCAATTCATTTCCTCACATTTCACAACCCAAAAACACCCATTTGCGACTCTTCACGGATTCCTTCTTCTTCAAAACAATTGTAAGTCACTTTTTACTTAATTCTTTCAATTCCTAACATCATTAAACATGTTTTTCAATAGAAATCAAAGGTTTTCATGGTAGAATTTCTTGTTTTTGTTAGAATATAGAGTTTTTCATAAATTGGGAAATTGGACCTCGAATTGAGGTCCGATTTTGAAACAAATCATATACTTGAACTCGTGGGGGGATGGGTAACCGGATTTTGGTCCGAACCCCGAGTTCCGACCATGTGGGCCCGGGGTCGAAATTCACTATTCCGGGCAGAATGTTGTAAAAGTTGTAATTGGTCTTAGGAATTAGTTTGTTGAGTAGTATTGATGATATTAAATCAATTGTGTATAGATACGATTGGATTTGAGCCAAATTTGAAAGGAAAAGGCATTGCCACGGATTGAATTGTTCATAAATATTCGAGGTAAGTGTTTGTTCTATCCTAGCTTGAGGGAATAGGATTATGTGCTATGTGTTATGTGATCGAGTGCAGTGTATGGGCTGTGGTGACGAGCATCCATACACTGGCGTCTAAGTATGACCATGAGTCGTTGATAATGCTTATTGTGAGACATATTTGCAGATAAATTATTGAACCTTTGCCAGGTTGTAGAATTGTTATTGTTCTCCCTTGTCGGGACTTGTTGTGAAGATGATTATTGATTGCCCTTGTTGGGACGGTTTATGAATTACTGTTTCATTCTTTGCCCTTAACTGTGATTGTTATTTGGGTGAGGAAGAGTGATAATGCACGAAGGGTGATGCCGTGCCTTGATTTATTATTTATACACGAAGGTTAATGTCGTGCCATGTTTTATTATTTATGCACGAAGGTTAATTCCATGCCATGTTTTATTGATTATGCACGAAGGATCATGTCGTGCCCTGTTATTGAACCATGTACGAAGGATCATGTCGTACTATGGATGTGAGGATGAGAGTAAAAGCACGAAGGGTGATGCCGTGTACTTTATTTACTTGTTTGGTGAGGATGAGAGTAAAAGCATGAAGGGTGATGCCGTGCAACTACTTGCTATTTCTTGACTTGATATTACCTGTGTTTTCATTATTCTTTGTTTTCCTTGTGAACTTATTAACTGTTGTTAATTGTTGAGTTCTTTTGAGATACTCCTTATTTTGTTATTACTTGGTTATTTCTTGTTATTCTGTGGTATACATATATATTGAACTGCACAGGTTTATGTGGGTGTCTTGTCCTAGGCTTCTCACTACTTCGCCGGGATAGGCCAGGCACTTACCAGCACATGGGGTCGGTTGTGCTGATACTACACTTCTGTGCATGTTTGCACAGGTCCAGGTTACGATCAGGAGCAGCAGCAGTAAATCGATTGCGTGGGAGTTGATCACATTTGAGACCGAGGTAGCTTGCAGACGTCCGCAGGCCCGGCGTCTCTCTCTTTACTTATGTTACTAGATGTAGTCTCTTTGTTTCGAGACACAGAATTATGTTATATTTCTTTCAAACTTTTATGTGTAGTATTCAGTAGTAGTTCGTGAGTTGGTGACTCCACGTCTTGGGTAGAGGATTTCAGTATGATTTTTACCTTGTAACTAGTTATTTCTATTTCGATAAAGTATTCCGCACTTAGTTAATTAAAGTTATGGTTTGTTGATAAATTAATTATGAAATTGTATTAAAAACAAGATAGTATGAATACAGTGGCTTGCCTAGCTACCACGAGTAGGCGCCATCACGATCCTGATGTCGGTGGAAAAATCCGGGTCGTGACACACGTGCTATCAGTCGGGATAGACGACCACCAATACTACAAATTAGGGCCATTAGAGGCTGAGAATGCGATCGACGCCGCGGTAGGGGAATGGGTGTGGCCCACGCAGCCTCTAAGGCAGCACCTGCAGATCTACTAGCCGCCCTAGTTTATGATCAGGTCCTAGTTACGGATGCATCTGCAGTACCAGCTCAGGCACCAGCTGTGCCTATTATTATCCTAGCCCTTCAAGAGGCCCTAGCCCAGTTTTTATTAGTGTACACTGACCTAACTCAGGCGGTCTCAGTTACTACGACCGCAACTACTTCTCAAACCGGGGGAGGCACTTAGACTCTCCTTGCTCGCACACCTGAGCAGGTCATACATAGACTTCAGACACTGAGGGCACCTCCAGCCCACCGATTGTAGCTGCTCTGGACTATGTAGCTCATGTTATGCCAGACGATGAACAACAAAGATATGAGAGGTTTGGTAGACTCCAACCTTCGTCATTTAATGGTGCTTAGGGTGAGGGTGCACATGGTTTCTTGGAAAGTTTCAGAGGATGCCTTGGACCGTAGGTATTCTAGAGACCAGTGGGGTCTCATTCACTAATTTCGAGTTATCTGGGGCTACACTTAGTTGGTGGGAGGTTCATGATAGGCATAGGCCGGTTGGTGCAGCGCTCATTTCTTCGCAGTAGTTGTCGTTCTCTTTCTAGAATAATTTGTACCTGACTATTGCTGAGAGGAGCTGCGTAGTTAGTTCAAGCAGCTTTGTCAATGTGATAGGTATGTTACTCAATATGAGATACAGTTCTCCGAGTGGCTCATCAGGCGATCTGGTTGGTTCCCACAGACTGAGAGAGGAACATGAGGTTTATAGATGGACTCGTTTACCAGTTTGGGTTCCTTATAACCAGAGAGAGAGTATCTGGTACTAATTTTGATAAGGTTGTTGACATAGATGGACATATTGAGATGGTTCATGGTCAGGGTAGGGTGGGAGGGAGGCCAATAGGCCTCGTGGTTAGGCTGGATTCAGTGGTGCTCTCCTTGAGGGTCAATTTCAGCGCGGTAGATGTTGTCCATTTAGGCATGCTCAATCAGCTCGCTCAGTTTATCGTGGCGCATCATCGGACCATGGTTCTCACGATCCTGATCAGGGCCATTCATCACTCAGTGCCCTTCCAGCGTAGAGTTCATCCCGTTCTCCATCAGTTCAGGGCTTTATCAAGCTAGGTTCTTCTGCTAGTCACCCCGGTGGTAGGGGTTCTCTTCAGTCCCCGTCTCCAGCTCAAGGGGGTTGTTATTAGTGTAGAGAGTTGGGGCATATATGAAGGCAATGTCCCCGTCGTTATAAGGGTCCACCTTAGTAGAGGAATCAGCCATCGGCTTCAGCACTAGTTACTTACCCACCCCCCAGTCAGATAGTGACGGAGGACAATCAGGTAGGGGTCGCCCAAGAGGGCAAGGTCGATCAATCGGGGGTCAAGCCCGTTTCTATGCACTCCCAACCAGACCAGATGTTATTGCTTCAAATGTTGTGATTACATGTATTGTCTTAGTCTTCCATAGACATGCCTCTATGTTAATTTATTCTGGTTCCACTTTTTCATATATGTCATCATATTTTACTCATCATTTGTATTCGCCTGATGAGTCTCTTATTTCAGTTATTTGTGTATCTACTCCGGTAGGTGATACTATTATTGTGGACCGCATATATCAGTCGTGTGTGGTGACTATTGGGGTTTGAAGACCCAAGTGGATCTTCTGTTGCTTTGTATGATGGATTTGGATGTAATATTGGGCATGGATTGGTTATCTCGGTGTCAGCCAATTTTGGACTGTCATACTAAGACAGTGATATTGGCTATATCGGGTGTGCCACTAATTGAGTAGCGAGGTTCAACCGATTATGTTTTGAGAGCCTAGCGGATGGTTGGGAGGGTTGTCTTTCTTACTTTTCCTTTGTGAGGGATGTCAGTGTATAGGCTCCTACCATTGATTTAGTCCCGGCGGTGAGGGATTTTTCAAATGTGTTTCCGGCAGACCTGTCGGGCATGTGTTAATACCTATTGTTTCCCTATGTACTTTTATATGCGTGTACATGCACATATAATCATGCCCAAGAGTGTTGGTATTTTTTTCCTAATTTTTAAATATTTCAAAATTAATTTTTCGCCTATTTTATTAGTACAAAATCCAATAATTATTCCCAAGATTATCATTTTGGTGAAATTTATTTTTATTCCCATATTTACACAAAAATATAATTAAGGTAAGTTTTGTATATTTTTTACAAATTTATTTGGTATTTAAAAGACTAAATTGCATAACTGCTATTATAGCCTACTTTGATATTAATAGCATTTTATAATTGTAAAATTAGTTCTATTATTTTTTAAATGGACATTTGTATGCTATTTGTTGTCTCAATACTTTTAGTTCGCTTTTAAAATTATTTTAACTATTTGTTTTATAAAATTAAAATGAAAATTGGCTATTTAATATTTAACCCCGTTTTTATTTCAATTACAGTCTTTTTACCTTTCAGTTTTAACCATAAATTGACCCAATTTTAATCTCAAATCAGACCAGCCCAATCCCTAAATTACCCGACCCCTAACCCAATTAAAAAAATTGTCTGACACCCATTGATCCAAGTCGTTGATCATTTTGGTCAGCGGCAATAATTAGCCCTTTCCTTTTTATTTTCCAAACCCCCTAACTTAATTCATTTCATCTGATACACCGCCTTTGAATCCCCTCGTATCTCAAACACTCTCGAACCTTCCTAGAACCCTAATCGTCTCCCACCTTATTTCACCGTGTTTTCTCTAGAAGCCATGGCGTCTCAGGCCATGGATGGTCTGTACTCACCCTTTCTCACCATTAGACCTAAGCAATTCAAGGCTGTGAAGCTTGACTTCGATGTTCTCTTCAAGCTCTTCACATATTTGTAGATCTATGGCTTTTCTGGCCATCACTCCATCGTATTCAAGCAATATGAGCCTTTTCGACTCAGTATCTGACTTCCCTCAAGACCCTTCTTATTTCTAAGGTTTTCTTTACAACCATAAGCTGTCTGAGGTTCTTTACTTGCTTATTCTCTTAGATCTAGATCATGTCTGTGTTTTATTGAACTTCTTAAAGGTTTTCCCCAAATTCTCTTTTTCAAAATCATTTAATTTCGATTTAGGGTTTCTGAAAAGTTTCTTCAAAATATCTTCTGATTCTTTTTGTTCTTCTCTATGTGTGTTTGTCCGACATTTTTTTCTACACATGTACTATTCTTCTACTTTCTTTTCTCTTATACTCGCATGTTAATCTTTGTTATATGTGTTTATGATTGAGTTCTTTGATTTTGTTGGTGTTACAGGACTATGTTTATACTCTTACTGTGAATGATTCATATGTTTTGCCTAAGTTCATATCTTTTCTTCTGATATTTTCTCAAACGTGTTCTCCATGCTCTTAACTATGTATCTTGTCTGTTTGTTTCTCATAAGTATTTGGAAAAGACTCATGAGCCTCTATCAAGCGGCTTGCCTTCTCATCTCTATTGTCCGACTAAATTCAAAACCCTAAGATTTGGGGGTTTCTTGGCAATTTTTATCCTTGTGTGCGAGTTGGGGTTCCTCTTTGGGACCATGGACTCTTAGACTCATCGTGAGTCTACAAATTGGATTTGTACCACTTTTACTTATGATTTTGAATCTTTATTTAATTAAACTCCCTTATAAATAATTTGATAATTCCTTCTTCATTTACATATTTGTGTGCTTTATATATAAGGACTCCGCTTTCAAAAGGTTTTTACCAACTAATTGACTAATTCTGAAATACTTTGAATAAGGCTGGCTAGTTGTCACTGATTTGTTCTTCAATCGAACCTCCTTTACATGTCTTGACTTAGTTCATTCAAATTGGACTTGTAATTTTTGTTTCATGGTTGTTTGGTTGATTCCCTTGCTATATTTGGCACAAAACGTGTACTATTCATTATTTTCCTTAAATAACTTCTGTGTATTTACCCCTTTTGTGCTACTTTGAAAGTTTTTAATTAAAATTTCTTTCCTTAACTAGCTTTTACCCATTGAAATCAGAAGCCCTTAACCAAAGGGAGACTAATTTCAATAATATATTCCTTTCCTTTCTTACTTGTTTCTCGGCACTATAAAAGGGACTACCCTTCCGTACTTTGACGACTTCATTCTACACACAACCTTCACACTTATAGTCTTTAAAATACTTGCACTCCTGCAATATTGTTTCGAATTCAATACACTGCTTTGCTTGGGATCTTTTGGAACTACTTTGCTTGCAACTTGGCTTTTTCAAGACTACTATTTTTACTTAATTCTTCTGAAACTGGTATGTTGTGATTTAATTTTTTTGCCTCACCTATATGTGTTTACTTTATATTTTCAGAATTCTTGTTTACTTTGTTCTTCATGTTCAGTGATTAAATTATGTATGTTTTTTCCTTGCATCTATTTTTATTGTGAATCCTTACTCCATGTTCCCCTCCATGTGTCTAAGTTATGTTTCTTGGTCTGGCAGTATCCAAATTGCTGACCAGGTCAGAACCTGATCCCAAATGGATCCTAAATCCCAATATCTGGCTAACAGGCTAGTCAGGGGTCTGCCAGCATTCCCAATTGCTGGGCATGACCACTAAACTGCCATGGCTTTCCCCATTTCCTCACCATGCACTTACACTTACTCTTAGACTCTAAGTTTTGTCCCCCTCCTATGAGCCTTGCTTTGGGACCTTGAGTTCCATTTGAACTTGGACATTTGAGGGTTGGCAATTCCACACAGCACTATAATCTAATTCTGCAATGTAATTGGGTGTAAGCACTGCTAGGAGTTCACAAAGCTCCTTGGAACTTTGACACACCCAAAGAGTGTGAAAGGCTTTTAGAAATCTGATCTTGGAAGTAAGTTTATCACATATTGTTAGACCTTAAGTTTGAATTAGGCTTTTTGGTCGTAGTTGGAACTTCTGATGTAATTTTACTCTCTTTCTTTTGATTCATTCGAGTCTGTAGTAATTTGTAATAACTATTAGTGATGGCTACTGGAAAGGGATGGGAATGATTGTATGCAAAGGGTAGATAACTTGCCCATAGGATTTTCTAATTTCTATAATCGAATAGACAGCATGTCTATAGGTTACCTATAAACTTCTGGATTCTCATCTTAGATAACTTGCCTATAGGATTTTCTAATTTTTGCATTCACATAGACAACATGAGTATAGGTTATTTATAAATTTATGCATATCTGCATTTAGAAATAATGTCTCTAAGTCTCTCCATTTCTACATATAGAAATCATGATCACAGGTTTTTTAAGCACTTCTGCATATACCTGTCATTAGGTACACAATAATAGGTTTAATAATAATTAACTTCATTCTTGATACTGTGCCTATATGACTCTTGCATCTATGTAATCGTTTAAAACCAACAACGCTTATATAACATGCCTATGCGAATAACCAGTCGAATCAGCCTCGTCTATTTTATCTATACGTCTAAAACCAGTCCTAAGATCATTTAAAAATTGTAAATAATTTGTCTATAAAAGGAGTGATCCTTTCTGTAAAATCAGTACTCTCTATTAGATATCATGCATATAGGTCTCACTTAGGCAAACCATTAGGTGATTAATTAATTTTGTCATTTTTTGATAAACTACAACCACACCAGACCTAATTCGGACTTCTCATTTGAGAAATATGTGATAAATCAGCCTATCCTAACACTTTAATTAATTCAGAATGTAACCGGTATTTGAAGTCATGCTAATATATTTGCCTTTAGTGAGGAGGCATGTTGAGCCTTAACTGCTATTTGCTTCTTCCCTATTTGCTTATGTGTTTTTGTTTGTCCCTAGACTTTATTCTTTTTAAATCTCTGAAAAAGCCCCAACTCTCTCCCTTTTAGGATTAGTAGTCTCAATGCCTCCAGGACTGCTAGAATCGGGATGGGTAATAGCATGAATTAAGTAACGATACCATTTTGTGCTTTAATACTTTAATGGGGTGGGAAGGGTAGACATTGTTATGATTATCACATGATAACACCTTGCGTATAATTGATTACCGGGAGTTGTGTGGATGATCAATATTATTAATTAACTTAAGACCCCCTCCCTCCTTATGTACTTACGTTCTATTTGCTTTAAACTACCAGTTTCTAATTCTTTAAATTTTGTATTTCGCTTTAAATCATTTAAAACCTCTTTGAATGTCCTGTATTGTTCTCTTATTCCAAATTTTCACCGATTTCACTTCTTTGTCTGATTACTTGCACTAGTTACTTGATCCCCATTTTTCTGAACTTATATATTCTTTTAAGCAACTACAAAACCACATATTCCCTAACTTCAGCATGTATATTTAGCCTTTATGCATTCCCTACTTGTAATCGTTATGTGGAAGTTGTTTTGTATGTTTACTTTTTTTTTAAGTCACAATTGTAGCATTGTCGGGAACCACACTAGTGGATCTTGGGGGGTGCCTAACACCTTGCCCTTGAGATAATTTCAAGCCCTTATCCGTTCTCTGGTTCGTCTTCTCTTTTAATTTCTTAGTTGCCTAATGCACTTAATCATTAGGTGGTGACTCTTCTAAATCTCAAACCCAAATTCCCAAAAGAAATAAAGTTATCCGCCCAAATGTCATAAACCCAATTTTGCCTTTAGAAAAAGGGGACATCGATAGCATGCCACCGAATAGGGATATTTATTTTGGTATTGATTTGCTGCCGGACACTCATCCAATTTCTATTCCTCAATATCATATGTCACCGGCGGAGTCGAAGGAGTTGAAGGAGCAGCTTTAGGAACACCTTGATAATGGGTTTATTCAGCGTAGTGTGTTGCTTTGGGGTGCGCCTATTTTATTTGTGAAGAAGAAGGATGGCACGATGAGGATGTGTATCTATTACAGACAGTTGAACAAAGTCACAATAAAGAATAGGTATCCTTTGCCTCGTATTGATGATTTATTTGACCAGCTTCAGGGAGCGAGGGTGTTTGCCAAGATTGATCTTAGGTCGGGGTATCACCAGTTGAAGATAAAGGACTCAAATATTCTTAAGACAACTTTTAGGACATGATATGGTCATTATAAGTTCCAGATGATGTATTTTGGGCTGACCAATGCCCCAGCAACATTAATGCATTTGATGAACATCATGTTTCGGCCCTATCTCGACTCCTTTGTTATTGTATTCATTAATGATATTCTTGTATACTCTCGTATTCAGGAGGAGCACGCTGAGAATTTAAGAGTTGTATTTCAGTGGTTGATGGAGGAGAAGCTTTATGAAAAGTTCTCCCAAGTGTGTGTTTTGTCTCAGCTCAGTGGCTTTATGGGGTCGATTGGTGTCCAGTGCGTGTATTCCGGTTGATCTAAAGCAGATAGAGGCAGTTTAGAGTTGGCCCAGACTGTCCTCAGCCATAGAGATTTGCAACTTTCTTAGTTTGGTAGGTTATTACCATCGGTTCGTTCAGGGATTTTTATCTTTGCATCACCCTTGACCAAATTTACTTAAAAGGGTGCTCCTTTCAGGTGGTCATATGAGTGTGAGGCAATCTTTCAAAAGCTCAAGATTGCCTTGACCACAGCTCTAGTGTTAGTTTTGCCATCAGCTTCATGTTCTTAAGTGGTATATAGTGATTCTTCTCGAGTTGGCACTGGGTGTGTGTTGATGTAGGAAGGTATGGTGATTTCTTATGCTTATCGTCAGTTGAATCCCCATAAAAAGAACTACCCTATTCACGATTTGGGTTTGGCTGCCATTGTTCACTGTTGAAGATTTGGAGGCATTATCTCTATGGTGTGTCTTGTGTGGTGTTTACTAATCATCGTAGAATCCAACACTTTTTCAAGCGGAAGGATCTCAATATGAGGCAGCGGAGATGGTTGGAGCTGCTAAAGGACTATGATATTACTATCTTGTACCATCTGAGGAAGGCCAATGTTATGGCTGATGCCTTGAGTGGGAAGATGATGAGCATTGGCAGTTTTGCGTATATTTCTAGTGGGAGAGACCTCTTACAATTGATGTTCAAGATATAGCCAATTGGTTTATGAAGTTGGATATTTCGGAGCCTAGTTAGATCTTAGCTTGTGTAGTTTCATGGTCTTCCTTTTTTAACCATATCAGTAAGCACCACTGCGATAATCCTTATTTTGTTGTCCTCAAGGACAGAGTATAGCACAACGATGCAAGAGTTGTGATTATTGGTTATGATTGGGTGTTGAAGATGCAGGATGGGGTGTTGAGGATATATGGTGTGAAATACGAGCATCAGAGACCAGGTGCCTTGCTTCAGCAGATAGATATTCCAGAGCGGATGTAATAACCCGAATCGTCGTTGCGGAAGTTATCGCCCTGTTTTCTTCATTTAACACTTCAATATGCTAATTTATATGTGTTCGGAAAGTTACAAGCAAATCGGAAAGAATTTAGATAGATATGAGGCCATAAACCTCTTTATGAGAAGGATAGTTTGGGAAAGGCAACCAAATGTTGACCGCTGGGTTAGACATCTCAGAATTGGATTATGATGATTTGCCTTGTTTCGAGGGATCATTTATGACTTAGGAGAGCAATCGGAATCGAATTCGGAGGTCCGGTGTAGTTTTAGGCTTGAATTGGCTAAGGTTGAATTTTGGCGAAATCTGAACGGTAGGTGAGATTTTGATCCAAGGCTCGGAATGCAATTCTGATAGTTGGAATAGCTCCGTTAGGTGATTTTGGATATGCGTGCAAAATTTCATGTCATTCGGAGGTGTATAGGTCGGATTTTGGATCGAATGTTAATTTCGGAAGTTTTGAAGAAACTTAGGCTTGAATCCGTGTGAAAATGGTAATTTTGATATTTACGATGGTGTTTTTATGTTACGAGCAAGTTTGAATGAGGTAATGTGATGTAGTTGCGCATTTGGTTGAGGTCTCGGGGGTCTCGGGATTATTTCGGATGCCCAACGGGAGCTTTTAGTTAGAAAATTGCAGCAAAAATTGCAGCAGGAACTGCCAGGGAAATTTCTTCTCTGCGATCGCATGCCTAGGGCTGCGATCGCGTAGAAGAGGAAATGGGCAGCCAAAAGTTTTCCTATGAGATCGCATGAATAGGCCTGCGATCGCATAGACATGGGAAGTTATTCATTGTGATCACGTAGTAGGAGAAATCAGTTCACTGCGATCGCGTGAGTCGCCCTGCGATCGTGTAGAAGAATGATCGGGTTCTCTGCAATCGCATGCAGGGTCCTGCAATCGTGTAAGGCAAAATAAGGCCTGGGAAAAATTGTGCATCGCGATCGTATGCAGGATGCTACGATCGCATAAGGCTATTTACAGGCCTGACTAAAGGGTTTAATAACAGAACCTCCGCGAACTAAACCTATTTTATCACAAAAACTGAATGTTTCGGAGAGCATTTGGATGAGAAGTACGAGGATTTCATCGGGGAAACATCAAAGGTAAGTTTCTTGACTCAAAAACTCGATTATATGGTAGAATTAACATTAAAACTCATGAATTTGGGTATAAATTGTGAAGAATTAGGGCCTAGATCATGAAAATGAAATTTTGACTTTTGAAAGGCCATTCGAACTCCGATTTCGATAAATTTTATATGCACAGACTCATGGTGAGATGAGGAATCCTTTTCTACGAATTACGGAATTTTTTGAGAAGCAGTCCCAGGGTCCGGATTTTACCAACTTGGTGCATTATTGCATATTTCGAGTAAATTGAATTGGGTTATGTTTCTTTGACACGTATTTGATATAATTACTGTGGTTTTGACTAGATTCGACGCATGAGACAACAAATTCAAAAGGAAAAGGCATCGCAGACGAGTCCACGACCGGCTAGAGGTGAGTAGTTAGTGTATATGGTAGCCTGAGGGTTCAAAACCCCGGCTTAGCATATTGTGATGCTAGTAGGGTGTGGTTCGCACCCCGTGGCTGGTACGGGATTGAGACTTAGTCCATCCCGAATATGAATAACATGATATATGTGGTTGAAGCACACACTGTGTTGATATATTTGTGGGTTGTAAGCCATATTTGGGGCCTTGTGCCGACCTGTAGTATCCCTAGGGGATAGTTATATATGTGGTAGCTCTATTTGCTTAATCACCAATATCAGTCCTGGTTTGAAATCACCATGTTGAAATGCTAAGTCACCTGTTCTTGGAAAATTAAATAAAATTTAAGTATTTTCATAATTAATGAACTGGAACCTGGAAGTAAATAATTTGAACTATTGTGTGACTCATATGCATATTTTGGACTGATGATGGATCGGGCTGCACGCCGCAGTATTACTGCGTTTGGGCTGTAGGATCCCCTTCGGAGTCTATACACATCCCCCGTGAGCGTCGCCGACGTTAAATGGATCAGGCTACACGCCGTAGTGGTCATGTGAATTTCATTGCATCTTTATATGTTGAATTATCTGTGATAATTGTAATGTACTATTGTTGCTAGTTCGTAAGAGGAATCGGACAGTAGTTTAGCTTTAATTTGTGGTAATCTGTGGATTTCTTACCTTCATCTATTACTATATATTTATTGCTCACTGAGTATTTAGTACTCACCCCTACTCCCTACACCTTTGTGTGCAGATTCAGGTAGACATAAGAGATAGACGAGCATCCCAGCTTCTACAAAGTTATTTCGAGTTGCTGAGGTAGTTGCCGACGTTCAGAAAACCTAGCTTCTCATTCCATTCAGTTATTATTACATGTTTCAGATTTGAGTATTTCATTCAGTGTTCTCTATTACTATTCGGTTTTGTTTAGAGGCTCTAGACTATTGACCCCAGATCTTTGGGAGTGTTAGTTCGTTTTTGCACTTCTCCGTATTAAATCATATTATTATTATTGGAGTTTCTTTTGACTCATATACTCTTCTTGAGTTGTCCATTTGGGACTGATGTTTATCTGTGAAAAACAATTGTTGATCTGGCTGGCCTAGCTTTAGTGTTGGGTGACAAGTTGGTATCAGAGCCTAGGTTACTAGGACTCGTGAGTCATGAGCTGGTTTAGTAGGCTTTCGCGGATTGGTACGTAGACGTCCGTATCTATCCTTGGGAGGCTACAGAACTTTAGAAAAATCTTCACTTTTCTTGGATTCATATCGTGCGGTTTGTGTTATCGTGAAACTAAACTTTTCCATATTCTATTCTCTCGTAGATGGCTAGAACACGTGCTAGCGTACGTGGCGGACGACCACCAGTGGCACCCAGAGGCCGTGGTCGTGGTAGAGGTAGGGCAGCAGTGCCAGCACCTGCTGACCCACCAGCTGACCAGACTCAGGGTCAGATTCCAGCGCCGGTGGCCTAGGTTCAGGATCAGGTTCCAGCTGCAGGCACCCCAGCAGCTCAGGTTCAGGCACCGACAGTTTCTATTGAGATACCGGGTCTTCAAGTGACTTTGGCCCAGATTTTATTAGTATGACTAGCTTAGCTCTGGTGGTTGCAGCCTCTAGTGCAGCGGCTTCTTCACAGGCAGGGGGAGGGAATCAGACCCCCGTGGCTCGCACACCCGAGCCGGTAGTTCAGGGTTTACAGGCACCTGAGGTAGCTCCAACTTAGACAGCTGCACCTGTTGTACCAGCCCCAGCTCATGTGGTTCCAGCTATGCCTGACGATGAGCAGCGTCGGTTGGAGAGTTTTGAGAGGCTACAACCTCCGTCATTTAGTGGTGCTGAGGGCAAGGACGCCCAGGGTTTTCTGGATAAGTGTTAGTGTATGCTTCGGACTGCGGGTATTCTGGAGTCCAGCGACGTTGCTTTCACTACCTCTCAGTTCACAAGACCATCATTTTAGTGGTGGGAGTATTTTGAGAGGTGTAGGCCCGCTGGGGCAGTTCTTCATGGTATTTTTAGAGAAGTATGTGCCTCAGTCCCAGAGGGAGGAGCTGCATCGTCAGTTCGAGTAGCGGAAGCAGGGAGATATGTCGGTAACTCAGTATGAGTTGAGATTTACACAGCTAGCCCGTTATGCCATATAGATGATTCCGACGGATCGAGATAGGATCGAGAGAGGATCATGAGATATATAAATGGTCTCATCTATCCTATCCGTATATTGATGACCAGAGAGAGGGCTTCGACAGTTACCTTTGAGGAGGTGGTTGATGCGGCTCGTCAAATTGAGACAGATCGCCGCCGAGAGCGTGAGGAGAGGGAGACTAAAAAGCCTCGTGGTACTGGTAGTTATAGCGGTGCTCCGTCTAGGGGCCAGACTCAGCATAGCAGAGGTCGTTGTTTCAAATCTCCTCAATCAGGTCGTGTAGAGTCCAGTGGAGCTTCATCAGACCATGGTCGTTAGGGCCATCAGGGCCATCAGGGTCGTCAGCAGAGTCAGCTTGCATTGAGCGCTCTTCCAGCTCAGAGCTCTGCTCCTACTTCCTCAGCTCAGGATTCATCTGCAGCGAGGGGTTCTCAGCAGTCCCTTTCTCCAGCTTCAGGCTGTTGCTTTGAGTGGGGTGAGTTGGGCCATATTAGGAGGGAGTGTACCCAGTTGGTCCGTAAGCGGTCTCAGCAGACGGATCAACCTTCGTCTTTCGCTCCTATTTCTTCAGCACCCACTCAGTCAGCTAGGAGTGGTAGTCAGGTAGCTAGAGGTCGCCCCAGGGGTGAGGATCGTACTGGCGGAGGTCAGGCTTGTTTTTATGCTCTTCTAGATAGGAAAGACGCTAGTGTATCAGATGCTATCATTTCAGGTATTATCTCAGTCTGCCACAGGGATGCTTCTGTCTTATTTGATCCCGGATCCACCTATTCCTATGTTTCTTCATATTTTGCGCATCATCTGGGTATGACCCGTAGTATTCTTGCCTTGCCCGTGCATGTGTCTACCTCGGTGGGTGATACAGTTATTGTGGATCAGGTATATCGATCATGTGTTATTACTATTGGGGGTCTGGAGACCCGAGTTGACTTATTACTATTAGGCATGGTGGATTTCGACGTGATTCTAGGCATGGATTGGTTATCTCCTTACCATGCGATTCTGGATTATCATGCCAAGATATTCACACTAGCTATTCTAGGTAATCTGAGGTTCGAGTGGCGTGGCGTGACCGATTATGTATCCGACAGGGTGATTTCCTATATAAAAGCCCAACGAATGATTGGGAAGGGTTGTTTATCTTATTTGGCCTTTATTAGATATGTCGAGGCTGAGACACCCAGTCTTGATTCGGTCCCCGTTGTGAGGGATTTCCCAGATGTATTTCCAGCAGACCTATCAGGCATGCCGCCTGACAAGGATATTGATTTTTGTATTGACTTGATGCTGGACACTCAGCACATTTCTCTTCCTCCCTACCGTATGGCACCAGCCGAGTTAAAAGAGTTGAAAGAACAGCTTCAGGAACTCGTAGATAAGGGGTTCATTTGCCCCAGTGTGTCACCCTGGGGTGCACCGGTATTATTCGTGAAGAAGAAAGATGGCACAATGAGAATGTGCATTGATTACAGGCAGCTAAACAAGGTGACAGTGAAGAATAAGTACCCATTGCCTCATATTTAGGACTTGTTTGATCAGCTCAAGGAGCAAGTGTATTCTCTAGGATTGACCTTCGATCGGGTTATCACCAACTGAAGATTAGGGATTTAGACATTATGAAAACAGCGTTCAGGATGAGATATGGGCACTATGAGTTTTTGGTAATGTCTTTTGGGCTGACCAATGTCCCTAGCCGCATTCATGCACTTGATGAATAGTGTATTTCGGACGTACCTTGATTCTTTCGTGATCGTGTTTATTGATGATATCCCGGTGTATTCACGCAGCCAGGAGGAGCACACACAATACTTGAGGGTGGTATTGCAGAGGTTGAGAGAAGAAAAGCTTTATGTAAAATTCTCTAAGTGTGAGTTCTGGCTTGATACTGTGACTTTTCTGGGACATGTAGTGTCCAGTGATGGTATTCGGGTTGACCCACAGAAGGTCAAGGCGGTGCAGAATTGGCCCAGACCTTCCTCAGCTACTGAGATCTAGAGTTTCCTCAGTTTGGTAGAGGCTATTACCGCCGGTTTTGTTCAGGGCTTTTCATCTATTGCTTCACCTTTGACTAAGTTGACACAGAAGAATGCTCCATTTGTGTGGTCCGATGAATGTGAGGAGAGCTTCCAGAAGCTCAAGGCGGCTTTGACCACAGCTCCGGTACTTGTGTTTCCATCAGCTTAAGGGTTTTATATGGTGTATTGTGATGCTTCAAGATTTGGGATCGGTTGTGTATTAATGCAGGAGGGTAGAGTGATTGCATATGCTTCTGAGCTAAAGCCCATGGGAAGAACTACCATGTTCATGACTTAGAGTTAGCTGCTATTGTTCATGCCTTGAAGATTTTGGGGCATTACTTGTATGGTGTATCTTGTGATGTATATACAGACCACCACAGCCTTCAGCATTTGTTTAAGCAGAAAGATCTCAATTTGAGGCAGCGGAGATGGCTCGAATTGCTTAAAGACTATGATATTACCATTTTGTACCATCCCGGAAAGGCCAATGTAGTGGCCGATACATTGAGCCGGAAGGCTATTAGTATGGGTAGTTTGGCGTACATTCCAGTTGGGGAGAGACCCCTTGTAGTTGATGTTCAGGCGTTAGCTAATCAGATGGTGAGGCTGGATATTTCTGAGCCCGGTTGTGGCCTGCGTGGTAGCTCGGTCTTCTTTATATGATCGTATTTGAGAACGTCTGTATGATGATCCACACTTGTTTGTCCTTTAGGATAGAGTTCAGCATGATGATGGCAGAGATGTCACTATTGATAGTGATGGTGTGTTATGGATGTAGGGTCGGATTTGCGTGCCTAATGTTGATGGCCTTTGTGAGTTGATATTGGAGGAGGCCCACAGCTCGTGGTATTCTATTCATCCAGGTGCCGCAAAGATGTATCAGGATTTGAGGCAGCATTACTAGTGCAGAAAGATGAAGAAAGATATTGTGAATCATATGGCACGGTGCCTAAACTGTCAGCAGGTCAAGTATGAGCATCAGAGGACTGGAGGTGTGTTCCAGCATATTGATATTCCCGAGTGGAAGTGGGAAAGGATCACTATGGACTTTCTTAGTGGACTCCCTCGGACAGCAAGGAAGTTTGATTCAGTTTGGGTGGTTATGGATAAGCTGACCAAGTCAGCTCATTTCATTCCGGTGTGTACTACATACTCTTCGGAGCGGTTGGCAGAGATATTCATCCGCGAGATTGTGAGATTGCATGGAGTTCTCATTTCAATCATATCAGACAGAGGTACCCAGTTCACTTCTCAGTTCAAGAGGACATTTCAGCGAGAGTTGGGTTCACAGGTAGAGCTGAGCACAACATTCCATCCACAGACGGATGGGTAGTCCGAGCGTACTATTCAGATATTGGAGGACATGTTGCGTTCTTGTGTCATTGATTTCGGTGGTTCATGGGCTGATTACTTGCCTCTTGCAGAGTTTGCTTATAATAATAGCTATCAGTCCAGCATTCATATGGCACCGTATGAAGCTTTATATGGGAGGCGGTGTAGGTCTCCAATCGGTTGGTTTGAGCCCGGCGAGGCTAGATTGTTAGGGACAGAGTTAGTTCAGGATGCCTTAGACAATGTGAAGGTGATTCAGGAGAGACTTCGCACAGCTCAGTCTCGCCAGAAGAGTTATGTGGACCGGAAGGTCCGAGATGTGTCTTATTCAGTAGGTGAGATGGTGTTGCTCAAGGTTTTGCCTATGAAGGGCGTTCTAAGGTATGGAAAGAGAGAAAAGTTGAGCCCAAGGTTCATTGGACCTTTTGAGGTGCTTAGGAAAGTTGGGGAGGTGGCCTATATGCTTGCTTTGTCACCCAGCTTGTCGCGAGTTCACCCGGTGTTCCATGTATCTATGCTCCGGAAGTATATTAGAGACCTGTCACATGTGTTAGACTTCAGCACGATCCAGTTAGATGAGGACTAGACCTATGATGTGGAGCCGATAGCCATTTTGGGTCAACAGGTTCGTATGATGAGATCCAAGGACATAGCTTCAGTGAAAGTGCAGCGGAGAGGTCATCCCATGGAGGAAGCAACTTGGGAGACCTAACACAAGATGCGGAGCAGATATCCACACTTATTTGAGACTCCAGGTATGTTTCTAAACCCGCTCGCGGACAAACGTTTGTTTAAGTTGGGGAGAATGTAACGACCCGACTCGTCGTTACGGGAGTTATCGCCCCGTTTACTTCATTTAACACTTCAATATGCTAATTTATATGTGTTCGGAAAGTTACAAGCAAATCGGAAGGAATTTAGACAGAAATGAGGCATAAACATCTTTATGCAAAGGATAGTTTGGGAAAGTCAACCGAATGTTGACTGATGGGTTAGACAGCTCGAAATTGAATTCTGATAATTCGACTAGTTTCGGGGGATCATTTAAGACTTAGGAGAGCAATCGGAATCGAATTCAGAGGTCCGGTATAGTTTTAGGCTTGAATTGGCTAAGGTTGAATTTTGGCGAAACTCGAATGGTAGGTGAGATTTTGATCCGGGGCTCGGAATGAAATTCGGAGAGTTGCAGTAACTCCGTTAGGTAAGTTTGGATATGCGTGAAAAAATTCAAGTCATTCGGAGGTGTATAGGTCGGGTTTTGGATCGAATGTTAGTTTCGGAAGTTTTGAATAAACTTAGGCTTGAATCCGTGTGAAAATGGTGATTTTGATGTTTACGATGGTGTTTTTATGTTACGAGCAAGTTTGAATGAGGTAATGTGATGTAGTTGCACTTATGGTTGAGGTCCCGTGGGTCTCGGGATCATTTTGGATGCCGAACGGGAGCTTTTAGTTAGAAAATTGCAGCACAAATTGCAGCAGGAACTGCCAGGGAAATTTATTCTATGCGATCGCGTGCCTAGGGTTGCGATCGCGTAGAAGAGGAAATGGGCAGCCAAAAGTTTCTCTATGTGATCGTGTGAATAGGCCTGCGATCGCATAGACATGGGAAGTTACTCATCGCGATCGCATAGCATACATTGCGGTCGCGTAGTAGGAGAAATCAGTTCACTGCGATCGCGTGAGTCACCCTGCGATCGCGTAGAAGGGTGACCGGTTCTCTGCGATCACATGCAGGGTCCTGCAATCGCGTAAGGAAAAATAAGGCATGAGAAAAATTGTGCATCGCAATAAGGCTAATTACAGGCTTGACAAAAGGGTTTAATAACAGAACCTCCGCGAACTAAACTTGTTTTATCACAAAACCTGAACGTTTTGGAGAGCATTTGGACGAGAAGTAAGAGGTTTTCATTGGGGAAACATCGGAGGTAAGTTTCTTGACTCTAAAACTCGATTATATGGTAGAATTAACATCAAAACTCATGAATTTGGGTAGAAATTGTGACGAATTAGGGCCTAAATTATGAAAATGAAATTTTGACTTTTTAAAGGCCATTCGAACTCCGATTTCGATAAATTTTATGTGCACGGACTCGTGGAGAGACGAGAAATCCATTGGTACGAATTTCAGAATTTTTCGAGAAGTGGGCCCGGGGTCCGAGTTTTACCAACTTGGTGCATTATTGCGTATTTCGAGTAAATTGAATTGGGTTATGTTTCTTTGACACATATTTTATATAATTACTATGTTTTTTTACCAGATTAGACACACGAGGCGCCAAATTCAAAGGGAAAAGGCATCACGGATGAGTCCACGGCCGGCTAGAGGTGAGTAGTTAGTGTATATGGTAGCCTGAGGGTTCGAAAATCCGGCTTAGCACATTGTGACACTAGTAGAGTGTGGCTCGCACCCCGGGGCAGGTGCGGGACTGATTGTGACTGGGGAGTGAGACTTAGTCCATCCCGAATATGAATAACATGATATATATGGTTGAAGCACACACTGTGTTGATATATTTGTGGGTTGTAAGCCATGTTTGGGGCTTTGTGCCGACCTGTAGTATCCCTAGGGGATAGTTATATATGTGATAGCTCCATCTGCTTAATCACCGATATCAGTCCTGGTTTGAAATCACCATGTTGAAATGCTAAGTCACTTGTTCTTGGAAAATTAAATAAAAATTTAAGTATTTTCATAATTAATGAACTGGAACCTGGAAGTAAATAATTTGAACTGTTGTGTGACTCATATGCATGTTTTGGACTGAGAATGGATCGGGCTGCTCGCCGCAGCAGATGATATGAAGATCGGGCTACATGCCGCAATATTATTGCGCTTGGGCTGTAGGAGCCCCTCCGAAGTCAGTACACACCCCCAGTGAGCGCCGTCGACGTTAAATGGATCGGGCTACACGTTGTAGCGGTCATGTGCATTGCATTGCATCTTTATCTGTTGAATTATCTATGAAAATTGTAATGTACTGTTGTTGCTAGTTTGTAGGAGGAATCGGATTGTAGTTAGCTTTACTTTGTGGTAATCTGTGGATTTCTTACCTTCAGCTATTAATATATATTTATTGCTCACTGAGTACTTAGTACTCACTCCTACTCCGTGCACCTTTGTGTGCAGATTCAGGTACACATGAGAGATAGACGAGCACTCCAGCTTCTACAGAGTTATTTCGAGGTTCTGAGGTAGCTGCCGACGTTCGCAGAACCTAGCTTCTCATTCCATTCAGTTATTATTACATGTTTCAGATTTGAGTTTTTCATTCAGTATTCTCTATTACTATTCGGTTTTGTTTAGAGGCTCTAGACTTGTGACCCTAGATCTCTGGGAGTGTTAGTTCATTTTTGCACTTCTCCGTATTAAATCATATTATTATTATTATTGGAGTTTCTTTTGACTCATATATTCTTCTTGAGTTGTCCATTTGGGACTAATGTTTATTTGTGAAAAAATATTGTTGATCTGGCTGGCCTAACTTTAGTGTTGGGCACCATCAGGACCGGATTTGGGTCGTGACAGTGGAAGTAGGAGCGGATCACCATGGATTTTGTAGTTGATCTCCTACGGACTTTGAGTAAATTCGACGCTATTTAGGTGATTATGGATTAGCTGACCAAGTTCGCGCACTTCATTACTATATATACTTCCTATTCTTCAGAGCGGTTAGCTGAGATTTATATCCAAGAGATTGTTCGCTTGCATGGTGTCGCAATTTCTATCATTTCAGATATATGTACTTAGTTTACATTGCAGTTTTGGAGGGTCGTGCAATGAGAGTTGGGTAATTAGGTCGAGTTGAACACAACTTTTCAGCCTTAGACGAACGAACAGTCCGAGCGCACTATTCAGATATTGAGGACATGTTGCGCGCTTGTGTCATTGATTATGGGGGTACATGGGATCAATTTATACCACTCACAGAATATGCATATAACAACAGATATTAGTCGAATATTCATATGGCACTATATGAGGCTTTATATGGGGTAAACGGTATAGATCTCCTGTAGGTTGGTTTGAGCAGGGCAAGGTTAGGATTTTGGGTACAGAATTGGTACAGGATGCTTTGGACAAGGTAAAAGTGATTCAGGAGTAGCTTCAGACAGCGCAGTCGAGACAAAATAGCTATATTGACAGGAAGGTGCGAGATGTGTCTTATATGGTTGGGTAGAAGGTTCTACTAAAGGTACCACCCATGAAGGGTGTTATGAGATTTGGGAATAATGGTAAATTGAGTCCTCGATTAATTAGACCTTTTAAGGTGCTTCAAAGTATTGGGGAGGTGGCTTATGAGCTTGCTTTTCCATAGAGCTTGTCGAGTGTGCATCCGGTATTTCATGTTTTGTTACATCCTATGTTTTTGTATGTGAGAGTATGTCATAAGCCAATTGATGTAAGCTTGGAAATGAGATCATTTTTGAAAGCACATAATGTAAATTCATCATGTTGTCTTGGAGGTTACGAATTTATAAGATCATGAGTAAAATGTACCAAAAGGATTGGAAAGCTTAGTCGCTTAACAAATAAAAAAAATAAGTTTCGTCGAAAGTCAACAAATTTGGAATGTTATAACATATACTTTTGGGGTGATACTAGGGTCTTTAACATGATGAAGAGGTTAAGTTATGAGTTATTTTAATTGTATGATAGTCATGTATTATGTTTTTAAGTCAAGCAAGTTGTAGAACAAAAATTTAGCAAAGGTCATCACAATTTGCATTCATAATGTACTAATATTTAGGTGAAATATAACTGCACTTTTCTCCCAATGTACTTGGAAACAAGGGATCATCTATATATCAAATTGAATAAATTTGAGTCTAGTTTTCAATGCATTAAACCGTTAGTCAATAGGATCTCGTAGTATAGAGATATTAGTATTTTTGTGAGCCTGCGTAGATTGGTAGGTGCATCACCTACTTGCCAAAATGTAAGGACAAAATTAAAAGAACCAAAGTCATCCTAGAGGGTAGTTTTAGTGGATTATCAACTCATTTTAACCTATATTTCAGTCCTTCAAAACCAAATTGAATCCCTGCAACTCCTCCCCAAAAATCCCACACAAACCCTAGAGTATTTCTATTGTTACGACGTGACTCTAGTGCCGAAAAGTCCGGACAGCTTGCTAGTTTCTCTTTCTCCTTCCCATATATGATTTGAGGAACTGGTTTATGATTAAGAAGGACCAGGTTTCGTGGGTTATATTCAGTACAAGGTAATATTATGCTCCTTCTTCCATTATCTATGCATTTGCGAGTTGTAACTCTATCGTAAAAACTAGACCTAGCGAGTTTTGAAAGACTTGTATGTTGTTTGTCCTTGCATCATGATTATATGGTTGTGAAATTATTTTTAACTTTAATTTATGATTGATTTATAGGATACGAGGCTTTATTATGTATTGTTGTTTGTGTTGCTCAATTTGAAAGAAAACACAAGCCAAAGCATGTTTTAGTAAATCGAAAAGTCAGTTTTTAAGTTGTTGAACTTGTGGGACTATTTTGTGGGCTTTTTTGTATTGCTATTTGGTTGTATATTTTGCTAATGATTTTATGGATTTTGGAGGAGAAAGAGTATGGAGAAACAACACATAATGGCAGGGTGGTTGGCTGGTCATTCGTCGTTACATTTTTTTAGGTTGTTAGACACTACTTTAGTTGTCGTTTCATGTATTAACTGATTAGGGTGTATGGGCTGTTTCGTGGTATATTGTGATGAAGATAATGTTGGAACATGATGCATACATGTTGTTATTGTTGTGTTCTTGCTGTTGTTGGTATATGGTATTGGAAGATGGCCTTTTTATAGGGGTGATGCTGCTAAAATCTACGTAAACAAGCTACTAGTTTATGTTGCGGACTTAGCCTTTATTCTACATTGATTTTGAATCTCCTTATGACATGGTAGATTAAATTGAGTTGTTTGAAGAATTTCTTGGAAGGCATTACGGACTTAATGGAGTTACGGTACATTAAGGAACTTTCTTCTTTCTTTTGGCATGATCTAAAATAAAATGAACATAAATGATACGCTATTTCATAATAAATCTGCTCCTAGCAAGTAAGGTTGTCCATGTTGTTATTTCGTACAAAGTTATTCTAAGAAAGTATGTTTGATCCTTGAGTCCTAGTGAAGTTCTTATTGATGGTATGATATCCATAATGTTAATCGAAGATGCAACGAATTTACGTCACTCCAAAAAGTTTAAAACGTGATTCCATGAGTCTAGCATGTATTATATATATGTATCTATTTTACTCAACATAGCGGCACTATATTCGGCAGGGTGTGGAACCTGTTGTGCAACAACTGATCAGTTGGGTTTACCGAGCTCCACATTGCTGGGTACAATTATACAGAGCCTTATGATGGCCGGGTACGTTTTTACCTTGTCCTCTTTGAGGCCGGGTACAATATGTTGATTATTATGCACATAGAGGCGTATGTTTTTAAAAAGTTTATGTATATATGTATTATGCATTTCTTGTTAGTAGCCTCTAGAGCCAGTCAGATGTTACAGGTTGTATCGCCTATATCTCTCTTTACATTACTATTTTTGTTTATGCTTTTCTGCCTTACATACTTAGTACTTTATTTGTACTGACGTCCTTTTTTCCGACGGACGTTTCATTTCATGCCCGCATGTCCCGATTGATAGGTTGACAGTCTTCCAAGTGGGCTATCAGCTCAGTGGAAGGTGTTGGTGCACTCCACTAGCTTCAGAGTTGTCTTTTTGGTCAGTATACTTTGGATATGTGTTGATTGGTATAGTGGGGCCCAATCCTGACCTTATAATTTTATGTACTCTTAAAGCCTTATAGACAGATATCAGGTGTATGGATACTTTTATGGCCTTGTCGACCTATGCATTGAGTTTACAAATGGTCATGTCGACCTTATAGGGTCGTATGTCACATGTATAAATTTTAATATCATTTTGGATCGTCATATGTTGAGCATTCCCTTATGATTTATTCTTGTTATATCATTATGGGTTTTTTTGGCTCATTTACCCATGATAGTATGCTAAGAAAGATATGTTACATTGGTAGTCGGTCGAGTAAGGCACTAGATGCCCGTCGCGGCCCTTCGATTTGGGTTATGATAAAAGTAGTATAAGAGCAGTTCTGTCCTAGGGAGACTACAAGACATGTCTAGTAGAGTCTTATTTATGGGTGTGTCGTGCACCAACTTATATGAAGGAGGTTGTAGGCCATTTAGGATTTTCACTCTTTCTTCTTACTCTAGATCGTATGGTAGAGCTCAGTTGTAAGAATTCAAACTTCTAAATTCTATTATAGTTTTAATATAGTGAAACCTACATCCAGAAAGAAGATGGTTTGTAAGAGATTGAATGTGGTTGTGAAAAAGTTGAGTCAGAGGATCTTGATTTAGCATTAAGCTTATGATGAGTAATTGTGAGGTCTTCAACAAATCATATGTGTAGTATGATGTCTAAGTTTCTTAATGATAATCCCTAAGGCAAGAATATCCATCCACTCGTATGGTAAAAAAAGGAATAAAAGAATCGGAAGGTAGACACAAGTTTCAGCAAGTAAAAGAAGCAAAGTGAAGAAAGGTCGAGGTACCTAGTTAATGAATATTAACAATATTTACAATTCTAACAGAGAAATATAAGGATTCTGAGTTCCTTTCTAGAGTAACAAAAATATGTATAATTGGGCAACAACCAATCTCAGTTATCCCCTATGGGAGCTAACCGATATAGTTTAAAAGGATGATGGGATATAAGAATCCAGCGGGGGTTAGAGTAACCCAAATTTGTGGATGGATTGTTTTCATTAGCTAACATTTCTAAAGGATAATGAAAACGTGGTAATATGTCTACTTGTTAGGCACCCATATGGTGCACTCTAGAATAGTACAATCATATATGAATACTTGAATTTTTAGAAATATCAGAAGATAGGCAATGGAATCCTAGAAGGCATAAATATTTACCTTAGTATGACACAAGCCCCTAGTAAGAGAAAGAGAGAGAGAGAGAGAGAGAGAGAGAGAGAGAATTTTAGGCATCCCAAAGAGTTAGTGAGATGAAGCAAGGGGAGCTAAAAGTTAAAGAACATTTTGTTGAAGTTTTCTGAATAAAGTGATAGACAAAAATATTAGTCAGAGAATAAGAATAGAGTAAATGAAGCGTTATGAGTAAGATGTGATAAATGGGTGAAAACAATAAATCATAATAAGACAAGATGAAAAAGTCTACAGTCAAGTGAAGGAAAAGACAAGAGAAGACATGCCTTGAAAATATAAACGAGTATATGCCATAAAGTCATATCCTCATTTCGAGAAATAAGTTGGTGACCAAAATGTGATTACCAAAAGGCTAAGTTAGACCCCCAGAGTAATAAAAATTAGAATGGGCTAGAGAACAAGATAAACTGAACATAAATTAGGAATTGAAAGAATGATTAATAATCGGCATCATGAGAATTTCGGAGATCATGTTCCAACAATATAGAATGGATAACAAAAGAATAACCTTTAAAGGTCATTTATAAAGACACTTCTATCACACCTCCTTTTTCGCTACACCCCCATGAGGGCATAAAAGGGTTTTTTCAAATAAAGGACAATCAGAACGAGATTTAATATTAGGATTTTAGAGTCGCAACATGGGAAATTAATGGTATCACAAGTCACCGGTTAAATCCCGAGTTGAGGAAAATATGACTCTGTGAACAGTTCGCGAGCCAGAAATTCAAATAAGAAATTCTATTAACCCGTGAGAAGGTGTTAGGCATTCTCGAGTTCCGTGGTTCTAGCACGGTCGCTCAACTGTCATATTTGGCTTATTTATTTGATTTTTGTACATGTTTTGGCCTATGTATTTTGACTTTTGAACTGCTTTTATTATTATTATGTTAAGAGAATTGCAATGTCTTGAAAATATATCTTAAATCGCATCACGTAAATGCACCCACAATTTTGATACTTTTCGACTTTATTGAGATTTGGATTTGGGTAACATAAATGTGTACCCATATTTAAGAAGGTGAGATTATTTAAAAAAAAAATACACCTAAAGCAACTAACGTGTTATTACCTTTGGGGATGGCCGTGAAATTTGCTAAACGGCACATCCCAAGTCTAGGTATTTTTGATGTAACATTTAATAGGAGCCCTGTTTATTTATTTTATTTAGCGAGGCTCGTCAGTCCTAATGCAAACTACTATTCTCTATTTGCTTCGTCTCTAACGATAGGAAGAGAAGACCCAATTAATTAATGTTGTCTAAGAGCTATTATAATTTGAGATTTTGACATGGGTGATCCTTTATTTAATATTATTTGTATTAATGGCATCACTTCTTCTTTAGTCCATAAATGGCAGATCTTTTTACAAATTTAGCATATTTTAAAATTTATGTGATGAGGAAATAAGGGAAACCATTAAGTGGGGAATTTAATAGTTAACTTTTCTTTCTCTCACGTTTTTTTTTTTGTTTGGGAAGGGGGGGGGGGGGGTGCTTGTCCATTTTTAATCTGTGCAAGATCTTTTCAAATCCCACAAAATATTTTACCCCATTATTTTTGATTTTTTCACTCCTTCACTCTGCTTCTTCTCTTTATATATACATTTAAATTTGTATTTTATATAAATTTGTATATATGGACTATAAAAATTATTACATATTTGATGCATATATTATGTATATTTCAAGGTATAATTTATGTATTTCTTGATGAAATCTAAATATACTTTGTATATATTTGACATAAAATATTTTCTGAACTTCTCCATATCTATACAAACATAATAAAATATATTGTATATTTCAAAATAATATATATTTAATAATCAATATATTATTATTATTATTATTATTATTATTATTATTATTATTATTATTATTATTATTATTATTATTATTATTATTATTATTATTATATGTTAACTAAGTTGAAGAGAACGTACATACCATTTTTATATCAAGCACAATTAAAGAAATAAAATATACCATATATTTGAAGAAAAATATATAACAATTTTATACCTATGCACAATCAAATAAACAGAATATGCTATGTATTTTAATTGTGTCTAGGAATAAACGTAATATTTTTTCTTATTTAATTTGTTTAGGTATAAAAAGGTATGTGCTATATACTTGATTAAAGTTTACTTGGTTAGGTATATTACTTGGGTGTCGAGTTTGTGTGTGAAATGAAAAATATAGGAGTACATATGTACATACAAAATACGGACATATATATATATATATATATATATATATATATATATATATATATATATATATATATATATATATATATATATATATATATATATATATATATATATATATATATATTTATTTATTTATATACATTGTACCATTGATTATATATGTACATAAAAAATAAGATATTTCAATTGTTTTCTTCTTATTAGTTATTTTTCATCTCTTTATATAAGAGTAGATGACATATGGAATATATGGAACACGAAATATAAAGATTAAGGACTAATTATCTTAATTAAGGAGAAGTATGTAATTGAAACTATGAATGATGGATGATTTAAGGTACAATATTTAAAGGATTTTAGCTAAGAATATAAATATTTTCTTGCCTTATGTGTAAAAGACTGAATGATGCTACATGAGCGAAAATTTTCCTATAATTTTGTCTAATTATGTTTTTTGCTCTTATAATTTTTAGAAATGGGCCTTGAAGTAGCCCAATAACAGAAATTATCTATGGATGGGGCTTAAAATTGGACCTTGTGCCTTATAGATTTGAGGTCTAAGGCTGAGGTTTGTGATTTGTTGCAATTGGGTTTTCACTTGGCCCAGGTTCTTTTTACAACTTAACAGAGGATCGCGGATTCATACACCAAAATCAGAGCCCAAAATATGACTACAAGAGACAATGAGATTAAGCTAACATCAATGAATTAAGGTGCTGTGTGAACTGAGGTTTTAATTGATTTCCACATTTTAAACAAAAATTGCATCTTGAACTCGTGAAAGAGACAAACCTACACACTAAGGATTGGATTCAACCACATACTCACATATAATCCTGAAACGTATAAACTAACAGGTTAATGGCCTACTTTAATTACTTATGATTTTCATGCTCACTAACAAACTCATGTTCAAGCCACCTTATTATTGATTAATTACACAGTAAGGGGTAGACATGTATATCATGAATGACTAATGTCTTTAGTTAATATGCTGATGCTAATAAACTGAAATGTTGTCATCTAACACTAACACTCCCATTTTGGTTCGATTATTACAAATTGTGAAGTGTTTGACTCCCCTGCTACTGTTGTCTATTTAATATGAAATTAAACATAACATAATCATCTAATTAACATCAGCTAGCTTTCGTTTCTCCAACAGACCACTGTATATTATCGCCATGATTTTCAACCACACACGAATATCTCGCCTTTTCATTAACATGCAGTATTCATTCTCGCCCGTTTGTCCATTTGGTCTCGATCTCAACAGGAATCTCGAATCCCAAACTCGGTATCCAGGCTTCGTGCCCCGATGCCGAGTCTTCAACCCTTCACGGATAAATCTGAAAAATCGGGTGGGCCCGATTTTAGCTGTATACAAATAGTTGATGAGAAAATGATGCAACCAATTATTTAAGGTAAATTAAAATGAATGAACTTATTGAGTAGCACATCGTGAGAGGGTCCCAAATATTTCTAGATATTTTCTAAAGAAGATTCTTTAAAAACTCTTAAAAATATTTTAAAATTATATATTTATATGTCAGGTTTGGTTTATCATTTTTTACTCAATATCAAACCAAATCAAACCAAAGATAATTCGTTTTATAATCGATTTGGTGATTTTTTTGGTTTGGTGCGATTTAAATGTCACCCCAAGTATCATCAACTAGGATGTTAGTGGTTGCTTTCTTTGATTTTTTGTTATTAGTCATTGGACTTCTTTCTTGTTCACTGTTCTCTTTTTACAGAAGATGTAAACAAAAAGAATTGTGACTTGAAGCCCAAAAAGACCAATCGGTGATGAAGAGTAATGGATAATAGACTTATGCGTCGCATGAAGCGTAAAAACTCATATCCTGACCCACACGACGGAAAATGTTATTGTTTGAAGGCGAAGCCTTATATTTCCCGTCAGTACATGATAAAGTTGATACGTACAAGAGACGTTTCTGAGTAAATGATTAAGGTTCTAATTAGTTAATAATCAACAAGTTACTTTTCTTTGTTCCTTAAACTTAATCAATTACAATGACTCGAATATAATTTTAAAATTGCTTCGACTCGTTCACAAGTTTAAATTTTCACTACTTAACTACACTCGAATGACTGAGAAACTGAGATGATTACTACTAGGGTTAACTACTATTTCTAATTCATATACTACTAAACTATTTCCCTAAAAAAAAAACCTTCTTAAATTTAGTGATCAAATTTGAGATAGAGTGTTATGACCTGGGAACGGTTAATTAACGCAGAATCATGTCCAAGTCCATTAATAACGTAGAGGTAAATGATGATATCAGAAACTGGCAAATAAACAAATGAAATTTATATAATAGAAGAAAGTGGGAGGTAAAGAAGAGCGTACAAAAGGAGTGAAAGGAGTGAAGACTAGTACAATCTCTACCCTTACACTCCACGAAAGAATATAAAAAAGGAGCCAATGTGGCCAAATCTCTAAACGGATCCAAATGAGGACCCCGTGACCATAAAGCACCAGAAATAACCAAAAGATAAATTATATGTCAACATCAAAATGATAAAATACTGGACAAATATGTTTCAGAAAAAAAAAGAAAAAAGGTAGCCTCTTCAGAACAAGAGCCAGCTCATCACAGCCCATCCAGCTACCAAGCTTCCGAGCATCTTCAATTTCTCTGCTCCACTCTGCATTAGATCCACAATATATTAGATTAATATTTAAAATTGAAGAACCAGATCCAAAACATATATTTATTCTTTAAACAATAGCAATTTCTAGAAATAGAAATGTTTTAATGTAATAAAATCATCAAAGAGAATTATTTTTTAATAATGCAAATCTAGAGCAGGAAGATTAAGGTAACATGGCACAGGTTTCGTGTGCATGTGCATTTAAAAGACTTTGAGCTCGGTTAGGGGCGAAACTATGGTACCCTTTTATTGAAAAATAATATTATATAAATAGGTATTATTTTTTAAAAAAAATAATATATATAATTGACAATCCTTGGTACAAACTCAGACAATCCTTCGCCAAAAAATATAACTATATAAATAATTTTTTTTAAAAAAAAAATTAATATATACAAGGATTGATAACTTTGTACTAGACAAATTAGCGGTGTCAAAAGTTAGAAGGTAAAAGCCTAATGTCACTTGATTTTGACACCCCACTGAGCACTGCTGCCTCGTGTTTAGCGATCAATGATGTGCTTTCTCGAAAGTATTACGGATTGGTTTCGAAAACACAGCAATTAAAGATCAGAAGAATCTTTGGCTGTCTCCGTGCAGTGAGCTAATTAATACGTAAGGTAATAATTAATTAACTCTATGCATTATTAACAAAATTTCACCAACACTATATGCTATTGTGCGCCTCGGTGCCCTATACACGAATTAACAGACAGACAGTTAAGTGAGAATGACAATGTGCAAGTGTGTTAACCATGCTATGAAAAGTCACATCTTCAGATGCCATCAAATGAGCGACGTGATGGACGTGTCTTTAATAAAGACCAGCTTGTGCAGCTGTAAAACGTATTTGTTCTTTAATTGATCTACATCCGCCGGATACTAACGTACGCAGCGTCAAAATATTCATATGAATTTAAATAGGCAGCTATAAATGTAAATGTTCCCTAGTGGACCACTATGTGCCCAATCCCCGATCGATCACCTAAGCCCATCTCCAACAATCACCTTTTTTTTTTTACCATTTTTTTTTTTTATCTAGAATGATGGTACATCAAATCTACTCCAATAATCACATTATTTTTATACCAAATTTTATCTTTCTTTTATATTATATTATTATTTTCTATTTACTTTTCATTTTTATTTCTTTCGAACTAATATTATCTTTTTTCTTTTTTTCATATTCATTATATATAATTCACATTCACCACTTATATAATCATTTATTACATAATATTTATATTTCTTTTTATACAATTACAACAATAATAAAATTAACTTATAATTTTATATAAATACAATATATACAAAAATTAATATATCAAAAAATAGAAATAAAATTAAAATTATAAAAATCTTAATATAAAAATTAATTATATGCACAATATATACTCTGCTCTACATTTGCATTATTAGAAAATAATGCAAATGTTTTATTCCATGGGAGTCGTATCTTAATTAATTAGACTGTAAGAGAAGATAGATTAAACTAAAAAGAAACAGGGTTTAATGATATTACGTACCTCATCGTTGAGAGATGGACTGGGAGAGTCGGAATCCATGCTAGGTCCAGGAGCTTCAGTAGGAGGTGCAGGTGGGCTCATCATATCAGGAGAAGGTGCTGGTGAAGATGCATGTTTCTTCCCCTTCTTCTTTCCCTTGACCTTGCTCTTGCTAGGAGCAGGAGCTGGTACTGTCTCTGAAGCAGCAGGTGCTGAAACTGGAACTGGAGCAGGTGGAGCAGAAGCAGCTGGTGGTGTCGCTGTCACTGGAGCAGGTGCTGGTGGAGATTGCACTGGTGTAACCGCTGGTGGTGGTGAACTCACAGGCACTGCAACTGGTGGAGAACTAGCTGGTGTTTTAGCTGGTGGTGCTGATACTGGTGCAGTAACAACCGGGGTAGTAGGAGCAGTGGCTGGTGCAGCTGCTGGAGGAGTAGAAACAGCTGTGGGCGGAGCTGAGGCAGGGGCAGGAGTTTTAGGCTTTGTGGGAGCAGCAGCTGGTGGTGTAGTAGCCTTAGCACCAACTGGTGCTTTGGCTGGTGCAGCGGCAGGTGTCTGACCTGTGACACCGGCCACTACAATGCACAAAAATGACACTAAAAATACAATCTTTCTATCCATGGCTTCAAATAATCAAGAATCTATAGAATAGAAGAGATGGTAAATGGAAGAGGGGAGAGAGCGTGATTTGTGGGTAAAGAGAGTGAAGTTAAGTGCATATAAGTAGGCAAGTTAAGATGTAGAACAAGGCATAACGGCTAGAGAAGGGTGGACATCTGGGTGGGGCCATGCAAAAACAAACAAAATAAGTCTACTATTGTGTGGCAATTAAACAGGCTGGATTAGGGCCCAATTGGCCATGTGATTAGGTAATGGGCCTCACCACGTCAGGTGTTTTGGGTTACGCGGAGTGTAGGTGATTATTGTAGCTGGAACTTTTGATTTGGTGTCTTCGATGGAGGGCAAAGCACACAGCTGGAACATGGTTAGCTGTGGGACCATTTGAATCACAAGCAAATCAAGTCCGTCCGCGTTGGCTTTTGAGACGATGATTGTGGAGGAGGATTACTTTAGCTGGACTCTCATTCCACCGACGAGGTACGACCCTTGCGGTGGAGCAACCTTTGCTATATACTACTATGGTAATTTCTATTTTTTTTCCCTAGTTATTTAATAGTCTTGGGAGTAATATTCTTTTTGAAAACCAAACAAATTTTTTGTAGGCGATTAGTCATATTTTTTGTTAAAATTTTATCTACAAACCTTCACAAAAAAAAAAACAATTATCTAAAAGTTTTTGTTGAGATATTTTGTAGGATCATTATTTTCAATTCAAATTGTAAGTGGGGGATAGAAAATCATTTTATCATCCAAGCCACTTAAGAAAATATACGTACTTAACCAAAAGTGTCCGTATTCTCGACGTCATGCTGGGGTAACGGTAGTATTTCCAAAAAATTGCTAAAATATGATTATTTTTTGAGTGATTTTTAATTGGGATAATTTCATTCCTTGTCGGTTGGCTTACCATTCCAATCGAAAATAACCCATATTTGAAATCCTTACCTAGTTTAGCCAGATTGTATATAATTTAAAATAATATTTTCAGACTTTAGCCACTATTACAAAGACACTTTTAAGATTTTTTTATTTTCATTTTTCCCAGCACACTCTATACTCTCAACCTCTCTTTGCTTTCTACTTTCTTTCTCTTCTCTTACTCACTTGGATCTGAATATTTATAGAACTCAAATTTCTCTAATAAGTTGCTTAATCTTCATACATTTTTATAGATCTCAAATATTTGAATCTCGATTTATGTGTGTCCAAATTTAAAATTGAAATTTTGTTGTATCTAAATTCTAAACTCCATTGAAGGAGCTTGAAAATCTAACTGTAAAGTGACGATAAGTTCGTTCTAGTCAGGAAGTAAAGAGCAATCCCTTAAGGCGTAGCTGATTCACCATGAGAGCTAAGTGGAAGAAGAAGCGTATGAGGAGGTTGAAAAGGAAGAGCCGAACAATGAGGCAAAGATCTAAGTAAAAGCCTATTCCGCACGTCTGAGCATTCTTAGCTTTTGGCATATCTTTTTTGCCTTAGATTATTGCGTCTTTTTGTTCCCCTTTTCAAAAATTTGCAGTTAATGCTCTAGTGTTTTTGTGCTAATGGCACCTAATGTACTTATGCTTTTGAGGTATATTGAAACTCTGATAGCCATTTTCACTTTTCTTTATAAAAAAAATCTAAATTATTGTAATGGTAAGAATCTTGAGTGTTGGGTTAACGGTGTCTAATTAACATTGATTTTGGGAACCATACTAGTTGAAGAAGGATGGTCAAGATGAAATCAAGTTTTGTATATACCATTCTACTTCATTATACAAAATTATAATATAGATATAATATTGTATATTAGGTGTAAAAATACTGTTATACAAAATTGATCTTTTTTTTTTGAAGTATCTCTTTCATGATAGTAATTTTAGTTTTGTTGCATGTTTTTTATTTTTAGTTTTTCCAAAGTACCCTTTTGCTTTTTGTTTTGGTTACTTTTTATTTAGATTTTTCTTTTTGCTTTTACTTCGTATTCTCTTTGTTTTCTATTAAGACTGAGTTTTTTTTCCCAGCGAAATACTGGTATACATTATTCAACATTTCATATACAAGTTTATACAAACTTATACATCAATATACATTACTGTACAAATGAAGTTAAAACTGAAAAATAGAATTTTTGTATTTTTTCTCACTTTTATCTAAATATTTATACATAAAGTTAATTTTTTCGTTGATTTCTCTACTAAATGATGAATTTTCAAATTTTTCTTTTCTTGTTGAGTTTTTGCCAAATCATAAACTTTGGAGCAAATTCATCTATAAAAAACTTGGAAAATAAGAGATTTTAGGTCTGTTTGTTGTATGTTTATAGTTGAGATAGGAATGTGTAAACTTGGATAAGAAATAGAATAAAAACCCACGAACAATTTGTGTCAGAATAAAAAGAGCATAAAAGTTTTTTCGGATCAAAGCCAAATAATATTGGGCTACATATTTGTAAACTTAAATGTGGGTCATCCGGTTGTAAAGTTAACTTCTTAAGTGTATTATTACGTAATTTTATCTTTTTAATTTTTGAATCTCATTTCTCCTATCGGCAGAAGTTCAAGGTCAACAGTTCAATATAGTACCAATTGGACAAACGAAACGATATATATATCAAACTTGAAGTTCTACCAGTAAAGTACGGATAAATATTTAAAATCATCCTCTTTTGAGAGCTATTTGTATACTTCACCTAGTATTTCAGATTGCTGGTTATGGGTCCATGACAATTCGTTTGTTCCTTTTTTGCTTGGCATATACTACTGCACAGCAAAAAAAATTAATTTTACAGTTGGCCTGGCTAAATGCTTTTAATTGATACATTGGAATTGAGCAAAAGATAGCTAAAGACGAAAGAAGGAAATAAATAGACAACTCAGCCAATAGTAAAAGAAATGGATACAAAAGTGGGAAAAAGAGAAAAACAAAAATATGAGGAGTATATTTATTTATAGTATGGAATAGTAGGTGTGTATGAAAAATGATTGGCATTGTGGGGTTCCAAGAAAGAAACCCCAAATGGCATACGCGTGAATTCTATCGTTGCTGTAAGAACAGTTGTTCTTCATTTACTTAGATCCATTTGTAAGATTGGCAGAAGGATAGTGACCATTGTCCAACTTTGTATAATCTTTTTACCTAGGAAAAGGGAAAAAAGAAGATTAAAGCATGGCGTTTGTATTGTTGCGGAATATTGTAGGTTAACTAGCACACAATCACACAAAACAAATAGAGAAAAAAATCAATACAAGGATTTAACGAGGTTCTGTAAGCCTAATCATCGGGACAAAAACACAGAGAGTTTTCCATTATGAATTAGAAGAAACACAATACAATCTTTAGGATCTCCAACTACAACCCCTATATATAGATTTCAAAAGGTCTCAAATATATATGAGTAATATTTTTTCAATTTGACAAGGACTATGGTTTTTCCTTTAACAAAACTATTGGGACAATAGGTTTGCCTATAGGGACTATGGGTTTCCTAAAGATTCAAGGAAATAATTCAAGCCGCAAATGACAAATCTTCCCTTTGGCTTGAATTCTCTTCGTCAACAAGAACGACGTTTCTCTACCTTGCCCTCAGCCCTTGCAAGGGTTTTATCCATTAGTGCACACATCAACCAAGTCTAGGCAAATCCTAAACTTGTTAAGAGAATTAATCTCTTCAGCCATAGCACTAATCCGCCGAATTGGTTCTATACTCGGAATAACTTCTGGATAGCTATAACTCTCAAACGTATCAACAACCTCTGCAACTGCCAAAGCAAATTAATCCAATGGGATTTTTATATCTAAGAAGATTCCCATCAAATACGTTTGCAAACCTTTACGGTCGATTGATCACTCTTTTCTCTCTGCATGTTGCAATGCTATAGGGTTGTTGTGCAGGTACATCAACATTATCGTCTTGATCAATATTTTGCACATCCTCCACTCCCTCTACTTTAGAACTACTCGGCTGAGCTAGGGAAATTCAATTTCTATCTCTATGCGGTCATTGACACCACGATCTGCTTCTGCTATTGCCTTCTCCCTCTAACTGTCCAGTGAGGCAGATTCATTAAATGTTACATCCCTACTGATAATTTGCCCTGAAGTTTTTTATCTGTGCACCACAAATTATAACCTTTCACTCCTGTTGCATACCATAGAAATATGCACTTCTTTGCCCTAAGCTCAAGAGACAAGAGGGGTTGCTCTGATGGTAAGCAACCCCCACTTCCAACCAATGAGGTTGTGAGTTCGAGTCTCCCCAAGAGCAAGGTGGGAAGTTCTTGGAGGGAAGGATGCGGGGTCTATTTGGAAACAGCCTCTCTACCCCAGGGTAGGGGTAAGGTCTACGTACACACTACCCTCCCCAGACCCCACTAAGTGGGATTATACTGGGTTGTTGTTGTTGTTGTTGTTGTTGCCCTAAGCTCAAGTTTTCCATCCATCACATGAGCATAAGCAGGACAACCAAATATCCTTAAATTTGAATAATCAGTAGGAAAATCGGATCCTACCTCAAAAGGAGTTTTGAACTCAACAATTGTGGATGGAGATCTATTGACCAAATAACAAGTTGTATTGATTGCTTCAGCCCAAAAATTATTGCTAACACATGAGTGTGAAAGCAGGCTTTGTGCCCTATCACAAAGCGTTCTATTCATACATTCTGCAACACCATTTTGTTGTGGCATTCCGACACAAGTATGGTGTCTCACTCTGCTCTCCCTACTGCAAAAACTATCGAACTCAAAATTGCAAAATTCCAACCCATTATCAGTTCGAAGATGCTTAACTTTTCTTTCCGTCTGCCTCTCAACCATCGTCTTCCATTTAACAAATGTAAAAAATACCTCATCTTTTATTTTTTAAAAAATACATCCACACCATCCTTGAGTAATCATCAATCAAAGTCATAAATACCTGGAACCACTCTTGGAGGGAACTCTGTTTGGACACCACGAGTCAGAGTGTATATAATTTAACTTATCTCTGGTCTTGTGCTCGGCCTTCTTGATGAACTTAACCCTTGTCTGTTTACCCAACACACAATGCTCACATAAATTCAAAACTTTTTTTGTACCTGTCACACCTCCTTTTTCCGCACCCGCGAGGGCACGAGGGAGTTTTTCCAATTAAAGGACAATCGAAACGGGATCAATTTATTTAATTCGGAGTCGCCACTTGGAAAAATAATGGTGTCCCAAGTCACCGGTTTGATCCCGAACCGAGGAAATTTATGACTCTATAATATAGTCTGCGAAACTAGAAACCTGGATAAGGAATTCTATTAACCCGGGAGAAGGTGTTAGGCACTCCCGGATTCCGTGGTTTTAGCACGGTCGCTCAACTGCACTTTTTGCTTTTATCTGATTTCTTTATATGTTTTAACTATGTTTTTAATGCTCCGCTTTTATTTTTTAGAAGAATTGCGACGTCACAAAAACACATTTCGAGTCATACCGCAACCAGTACGCCTGTGACTTTAATGTATTCCAGTTCCGCCGAGAGTAAGATTTGGGTCACATAAATGCGCACCCATATTTAGGAAAGTAATTTACTTATAAATCGCGCCTAAAGAGTCTATCGTCTTTATTAACTTTGGGAAAAGACCGTGAAATTCACTAAACGGCCCTTCCAAGTCTAAGTTTTTTATAACAACTAATTTGAGGGCCCCGTGTGTTTTTGTTCTCTAACGAGGTTCATCTCATTGTTTATTTGAAGGTCGACCCATAGATACTACATCTCGTATATGTTTCATCTCTAACGATAAATTGAGAGTGAAATCTAGTGACTAATTGTTATTTAAGCATTGTTCGGTTAAATCTTATATTTGAACTTCTCGTTTCTAGCTACTTTGATTCTTTTCAATGACTCGTGCGAATCAATTAAGCTAGGAAAAATTTTATAATGTCAGCTGTACGACTACTTACACTAACGCGTCAGTTGAATTTTTAGAGTGACTGGTATCAACTAACTTATCCTAATTTAATTAACAAGGTGAAATTCGAATTTCAAGTTCAAGTCCAATTCCAAACAAAAGGGGGTAAACCTCTTAATTCTCACCACTGCCTAACTCGGAAGCCCAAGCTTATGTTATGTTAAAATATATATACCAAGATCCCTAAATTGAACCCAATTGCCGACAAGTGGACCTAGTGTTTGTTTTAACAACTACTGAGCTTCACATTAATCCTCAACATTTGAATCACTAGCATTCAAGAACTACCAACTTTATCTCAATCGACTTTAATCGTTCAAACAACCCAACGATATTATGACTGGGAATTTTGAAATAACACACTGAAATAGGAGGTGGTTATTATCCCTCCTGAAGTACTAAACCAGATTACATTTAAACTAATAATGCAAACTTAAGCCAAGAACCAACAACTAGCAGATTTTCATGCTTCTGGGAATGAGTTGAAATGGATCACCAAATCCACAAAGATATACATGTATGTCTATTATCTGTATAGCATGAGATCTAAGAACTAACGTTCACTACATTTACTTCTACAATCTGTCCATTTGGATAACGGAAAGAGCTTGTCAATACATATGAATCTGCGAGCATTTCATTTCTTAAACTTCTCTTTCCAGTTACATAAAAAATGAGCTCATAAATGTGTACCTGGATTATAGACAGAAGAAGAAAAAAGGAACAATCAGTAGTGGTAATGCAGCAACAGCAGCAGTAGACTAGTAGCAACAACACACAACAGCAATACCAACATCAGCAACAGGAGAAAAACAGTAGCCAAAAACCCAGCAACAAACAACACCCGAGACACAGACCACAGCAGTAACCAAATTCAGCACCAGCAGTGGCCCAAACACAACCACAGCCGCAATAGATACAACACCAAACAGCAAACCAGCAACAAGTCCAGAGGCCAAATGGCAATAAACCAATACAAAAACCCAATCCAAGCTTAATAAAACAATGAACCAGTGAAGAAACACAATGTTTTCTTCCTTCTTTTCCCTCAAACTATCTCCCTCAAAGCTGTGTATGTATTGTTTGTATATGAAATCTGGGTATGTTTTTTTTCCAGTCTCACTGTTTTTCCTCTAAGGTCTCCCTGGATATCAAAAAATGTCTCCCTAATGTTTCCTTTAATATCTTTCTGTGTATCCCCTATGTGTATGTTTTGAATACCAACAATGAATCCTCGGAAAAAACCTCACAGGCAGAATTATAGAATAATAGACAACAAGGAAAAACTAAGTTCAATAGAACAATAGTTGTTTTCAATCTTTTCTCTCACTGTATTTCCTAGAGTATTTCTCCAAAAATGCTCTCTATCACTCTTCTTTGCTCTCCAGGTATGACCCTTGGATATCAAAAAATGGCCCCTTTACCTCCCGAGAATCCCCTCATTTATAGCTAAGACCCCCCTCCTAAAAGCCAAGGAACAGAAAAATCCACTCAAACCCTTGCCCATCCCTGCTCTGCAAGCCCATTATCCCCTCTGTTTTCCCACTTAAACTTGTCTAAACATGGGGTTTTTATGTTTAAAATTCTCTAAGTGTAGAGTCTGGTGGGATGCCCTGCTGTAACAGCAGGCTCTACTAGTTTAACTCATGGGCAAGGGTAGTTTTAAAACCTAAAAAATGCTAAGTCTGTTACTCTCTAATTTAAAGTTAACAAATCCAGACTTTGATCCTATTACAGTCCTAATGTGTACTACCCTTCATTAGTTACCCCCTTCAACCTTGAACTAACAACAACCATCTCCAATTCACCATTTAATTAGACAGTCAGTTCAATAAAGAAGGAATCTCGATTCAACAGTGATTGATAATGTTCAATTCTGCCCTAGAATGGTAATAAACAAGACCTACGAAACTAATCGACCACATTGATTAGTTGATGTCAACATACATAATCAATAACAAATGGGCGACCTACAGTTTGATTTCATGTATTTCAGGCAGCACCAAGGAACCAATCAAATATGAATTAAACGCTTGACGACCTTAATCGAAAAGAATACCTATCCTAGGACAAGCACATCCGAACAAACAAGACAGAACACTGATTGACCAAATAAAGGGTCGAATTGGAGAAGAAGAAAGAAAATTTTCAAAGCGGAAAGACAAAAATACTCACACAATTAACAAACAAGTATGAAACTAAATATAGCTAGAAGAAAGAAAAGGGTATATACCGGGATAGAACAATTCAGAACTCGATCAGACCTCGGACCAGCTTGTATTCAAAGTTTTTGAAGCCTTGGACCTTAATCGGGGTATTCTCAGTTGAGAATACCTAGATTAAGGTCCATTAGACCTCAAACATCTATAGGTTTTAACCGAGGAAACCCATCTCGGATTTTTAGGGTTCATAGGCTCAAATTTGGGGCTTGGGGCTGTGGGTTTGATTCGAACAAAACTAAGGCCGGTGGGGGTATGAGGGAGCTCATGGGAAGCTATGGTGCGATTTTGGTGAGGTTTGGCATGGTTTTCAAATCCCGGCGACCTTTGATTCAATATTCGACACGCTCGAAACGGATTCGAGACTAACGGAGGCCGGATTCGAGGAAAGGGAGGTGAGGAGAAGGGTTGGTGTAAATTTGGTGGCCGTTGGCCTACCGGAACCGCCGTGAGGCGATTTCCGGCAGGCGGCGCACGGCGGCGGGCGGCTAGGGCGTTTGAGAGGTTGAACGGGTGAACGAGAAATGAATAGATACAAGGGGTTTTGGGGGGGTGTTTAGTGTATTGAAAATGGATTACTTGATCTGGGCTGTTGGATGGTGGGAACCAACGGTCCAGATCATCCTATTAAACCTAAACGCCGTCGTTTGGTCAAATGGAGACGGGTAAATGGGTTTTGGGTATAATTAAACGCCCGACTTAATTTGGGCCGTTGGATAATAAAATCCAACGGTCCAGATCAACGGAGCCACTTGGGGTTGGGCAGATCGGGTAAGGGATTGGGTAATGAATTACATTGGGCCCGGTCTTCAATTGGCCCAATCCGGATTTTTAACTCTTTATTTGATTTTGTTTTCTTCATTTTGTTTTTTTTTCTAAATTAATAAAAATGTAAACCGAAATCCTAATGCAAAAAATTATAAAAATAATCCTAATTAATTCACCAATAACAAATTGATGCTTAATAAAATTATCACACGTTATAAAAATAACAAATTAAAATAAAATTACACAATTGGACCTTAAATGGTAAAAAACATGCAAAAGGTATATATTTTTTGTCATTTTTCATTTTCATAAAACAAACTTAATTACTCTTAATTGCAAACTTGAATTTTATGTACAAATGCAGTATATTTTTGTATTTTTTATTTATTTAAACACGGACACGCAAACGCAAATAATAAGAGAAAATTAACATAAAATCCACAAAAATTGCATACAACACAGAAGTATTTTATTTTGAAATTTTTTTAGGAGTAATTCGTGCGAGGCAAAAATCACGTGCTCACAGCTGCCCCTCTTTGCGTGGAAACCCGAAGAGTTTTCGTGCAAAGATAAGTGAGCGGATACGAGCGATTTTTGCTCGTTTGAGCACTCCGTATGAAGCATTTTTTGGAAAAGTTTGACCGAACCTTTGCTTCAGAAGGTCTCCTACATATCCCTGGCTAAAAGGGAATCAGGTCAATGTAGTTCGGGAAATTTTGGTAGCTGGGACTACCATGATTGCTGTGATCTTGCTGTTACTGTTGTTGCCGTTGCTGCCACTGCTCAACTGATCTCCTTATTACATCGTGCGAAACAAAAATAAGAAGCTAGACTAAGTTACAGTGCTACAAATTCTTATCTATCCTTTTTAACTTGATTTTGTCATGTTCCTTGCTATTCTGTCTGACTTGATGTTCCTTCTGATGCTTCTTCTCTTCTGGAAATTGTTATTTCGGCCTATCTTGATTGCCGAACTCCGACCATTGTTCCCTTCCTTGTGATCTTCGAGTTGTTTTCCTTCGAAGTTTGAATCTATCTTTTCCGAACCTTGTTGCCTTCCTTCTAATTATGAACTTGGATTTATGCCGGGGATTTCCGTTACACTCTATCACTTTCCCATTGTTCACTATCCTTATCAAATCTTGGAAACTGAGACGCCGTTCTGCTTTTCTGGCGGGCTTCCGACTTTAACGACAAACTCTAATCATAAATCGCCATTCCATTCTTCAGGCGGGCTCCCTGACTTCAATCATCAACTTTGACAATAAATCGCCATTCCTCTCTATAGGCGGGCTCCTGACTTCAACAACATCTTTTGAAAATAAATCGCCATTCCTCTCTTCAGGCCAGGCGGGCTCCTGACTTCAACATCAACTTTTGAAAATAAATCGCCATTCCTCTCTTCAGGCGGGCTCCCGACTTCAACATCAACTTTTGAAAATAAATCGCCATTCCTCTCTTCAGGCGGGCTCCTGACTTCAACAACATCCTTTGAAAATAAATCGCCATTCCATTCTTCAGGCGGGCTCCTGACTTCAACAACATCTTTTGAAAATAAATCGCCACTCCATTCTTCAGGCGGGCTCCTGACTTCAACAACATCCTTTGAAAATAAATCGCCACTCCATTCTTCAGGCGGGCTCCTGACTTCAACAACATCCTTTGAAAATAAATCGCCACTCCATTCTTCAGGCGGGCTCCCTGACTTCGACTACAACTTCAAAATAAAATCGCCACTCCATTCTTCAGGCGGGCTCCCTGACTTCAACAATAAACTTTGAACTTCATCCCATCCCTATCGTCTTCCTTTGCTTCCTGCACTATTTTTCTTCCTGCATCACCTCTTAAACCATCACTTCTCCTAAATTACCTTGTTTCGGAAATGCTTTCCTCCTGGGCCGTGTTGCTTTCCCTCCTGACTGCTGGGGATATCTTTAGAACTGTTTACTTGCCTGCTGAGGATAATGATGCTGGGAAAATTTTCCTTCATTCCCTCCTTTCGTTTGACTCGTGCGCTTGAGTTTGCGCTGGGATCTCTCGTTGTGACCCTCTGCTTTATGTTGGGTTACTGGTTTTAAGACCTGCAACTTAAAGACTGAAGACTTGCCTTTTGTTATACAGGTAGGCGCCCGCTTTTAGTAGCAACTTTTGAATTAAAAATGCATTCTGGCAATAATTTATGAAATATGCAAAGGACAATGTAAAATAAAACAAACGTAAAATATCCTATTCGAGGGCGGATAGTCCCATCGTATTCTATTCGAGGGCGAACACTCCCATTGTATTCTATTCGAGGGCGAATACTCCCATCGTATTCTATTCGAGGGCGAATACTCCCAATGTATCCTATTCGAGGGCGAATACTCCCATCGTATTCTATTCCAGGGCGAACACTCCCAATGTATCCTATTCGAGGGCGAATACTCCCATCGTATTCTATTCGAGGGCGAACACTCCCATTGTATCCTATTCGAGGGCGAATACTCCCATTGTATCCAATTCGAGGGCGAATACTCCCATTGTATCCTATTCGAGGGCGAATACTCCCATTGCATCCTATTCGAGGGCGAATACTCCCATTGTATCCTATTCGAGGGCGAATACTCCCATTGTATCCTATTCGAGGGCGAATACTCCCATTGTATCCTATTCGAGGGCGAATACTCCCATTGTATCCTATTCGAGGGCGAATACTCCCATTGTATCCTGTTCGAGGGCGAATACTCCCATTGTATCCTCTGTTCGAGGGCGAATACTCCCATTGTATCCTATTCGAGGGTGAATACTCCCATTGCATCCTATTCGAGGGCGAATACTCCCATGATATCAATGTATGAAAGTGAACAAACCTGAGACGTCCTGTTCGAAGGTGGACAAACCTGAAACATCCTATTTGAAGGTGGACAAACCCGACATGTCATCTTGAATTGCCTTCCTCGTTTCTCCGAGAAAATTTTCAACAACGGCAGAAAATTTTCTGCCCCAGTATTGGTGTTCTTCCTTGTGGCATGACTTTCTGCTGTCACTAGCACTTTCTTTCCCTGTTTTAAATCAAAGAAAATTTGTTAGTTCAAAACATTATGAGCGGTTGTGCCGCTCCTGTGTGGTGGTTTTTCCCTTTTCTCTTTTCCCTCGCTCGGGGTTCCCAAAACTTGTTGGGGAATGATTTCATTTGCTGGAGATGATATTCCTGCTGGGGGTGGGTTTTTCCATTTATCCCTTCCCCGTTCTGTGTTTCTCAACTTGCTGGGGGTTACTTTGTTGAGGATGAGATTTCCTTTCTTCCTTTACCACTCTGTGTTGTCCGACCACCTCGGAACTTGCTGAAGATAACACTGCTGGTGGATTTTCATTTCCTCAGAATTGGCGTTTCACTCTTCTGAAGACTGTTGAGGATGACACTGGTTCGAAAACCATTTCCCTTAAGGCTTGTCCTATCTTCCTTCTTTCCCAAGTAGGTATTGACTTACAGAAAATTTTCAAACTGAAAAGAAAATTTTCTGCCCCAGTTTAGTAATCTTCTTTGCACCATACTTCTCTGTCGTTAATGGCATTTCCTTGCCTTGCATAATAATTGGAAAGTTGGTAGCAAGTTTTGAAGTCATTTCTCACTATGTTTTGACTAGACTGACTTTGATGGAGAATTTTGACAAAAGGAGAAAGATAAAAAGAAACAACAAATAGAAGACAATGGAGGACCGACTCTCTAACCAGAAACAACTATAAAAACTTATCAAACGCGGATACCAACTCTACTGGTCATGACATGCACATATGGCCTATCCTCCGTCGTTAATTTCCTTTCACGATTTCTGTCTCGTGATTTCCATCCGATTATCACCTTTATTCGACTTGTAGTGCCCGAAGGGTTTTCACTTTCAAGCCTCTCTCATTTTGATTTTCTCTCAACTTTCGTCGCCTTATGGTGCCTGTGAAGGTTTTCACCGGTAAGACTCTCTCATTTGTATTACTTTTAGCTGGGGATTGGGGTGTCACCGCCAAGACTCTCTCGTATTTCCTTTCTGCTGAGAATCAGCATCTTTTCTGCTGAGAATCAGCGTGTTATATTATGATAGGACTCTATCCCTCGCCTGACGCGGCATCTTTTGAAGACTGATCGGAAGGTCTTTCTTTGGACCGTAATGTGGGATTTGGATAGGGCTAGAAAGAAAGGGTATTGAAGGCTCAAAGCAAAATCAATTTTGGGTTCAAAATTTACAACCTTCGGACCTAAATTTATTTACAATAAACACAATTTTTCTTTGCCCCAGTTTTTTACTTGGGGATTTTTATTTCTTTATTTACACTATGACCGAGCTGTGAAGCGCCTACGTATCCTCTTTAAGGAATCAGGTCAAACGTAGTTCCCAATTCCTTCTTTTCATTTTTTTTCATCATTTTTTCATTTTTTTTCTTTTCTTTTTCGTTCCTTTTTGGTTGTTTTTTTTTCTTTACTTTTTCTTTATCCCATTCTTCTTTTGCCTTTCAAACTTGTGTTTCTAGTCTTTGCAACTAATTCCGAAGGAGGGGTATGAAAGAGTTTAAAATAAGCCTCAAAGGGTTGACGATGGATAAAGTGTTTGGATAGCAGAACAAAATGCCTTCGTCATTCCAATCTTCAAAACATGCCAAGTGTAAACAACACAATTAATATTCGTCATATCTTTAAAGCACTGTTGGGCAACACTCTCATTATGAACGACCCCATGTCAATTTTGGCCAGCTTGCCTTTGACTGTTTCCTTTTTACTTGCCCCGGTTTCACATGACTCGGGATCCAAATAGTCTCAAATTGTTTTTATTTCCTTTAGATGACCCGATCATCTTCCAATTGCTTAATGATTAACTTTTAGAATTAAGCCACAATTATGTGTGCGCATGTCGTGTCACTAGATTCGGCGTTTGAGCACAAGACAAATCTAAAGGGTAAAAAGAACTAAACAAATAAAATGACCGGAAGTAACAAAAGACCGGAAGCTTCATTAAACTAATGACGAAATGGTTCAATGACAAAACAAGCAAAACAAACTAGAGTACAGCCCTGAAACAAAACTGGGCAAGACCAAAGCAAACTGCTAAGACAAAAGGGTTTGACCACAAGACGACCCTAAAAATAACTCGGACAACAGAAATGACAATAAAAACGAACCACCAAAGATCCATCTAGCTGACCAAAAGATGGAGTGTCTTCCCAATTACCAATCACGACGCTTTAGCCCCTAAGTTCTGCATCAATATTGCCGAGGCTGCCATCTGCTTCAACATTTTTAGCTTTAGTCAATACACCCCCCAGAGGATTTGTGTGCTCTATGTCATCGTCATTGATCACAATCAACCACCCTTTTCGAATCATTCTTTCTATTACCTTTTTCAAGGTACGACAACTCTCAATATCGTGCCCTCTGACATTGGAATGGTATGCATATCGTGCAGTAGGATCGAAGCTTCTTGCACGTGGGTCGGGAGTATATCCGGGGAGCGGTGTAATCAGGCCGACATGTTTTAATCTTTCGAACAAACTTGCATAAGATTCTCCGATAGGGGTGACAGCCTTTTCTCGTTTCAACAACCTCTCCTCCCTAAATGCCTTATTTGGCCTGAAACCTGACCTAGGGGGTTTCTGGTATGTTCGTGGGGGTTGGTAGGCTTTTTGTGGAGCTGGGTACCTGGAAGGCGAAGTACGATTTTGGGTGTCCCCGGGAGAGTAGTGGTGTTGGGGACGGGAGTAGCATTGTGAAAACATAGCTGGGGGACGAGTAATTGAGCTACTCGAGTGGCTGGAAAAGCTGTGATAGGTGGGTACATATGGAGAGTGCGAGGGATCATCTGGCATCGGGTTCAGTGTACGGGTAAGGACAGAGTCCAGGAAGCTAGGTGGTGGCGGGGGTGGTGCTTTTCCATCCATCCACGCCCGATACATGTCGGCCACATGTTGTCTCAGCATTTTGACTTCTTCTACTAACCCGTGGTTCCGTTCAACCAGCTGTTGTCGGGTACCTGTACCAACCCACTCAGTCTTGAGATTATCTGCCATTGTCCTCTAACTCTGTCTTACAGGGAAGAGTTATTTTAGAACCACAACCAACCACCTTTCTTTCTATCATGCATTTGCTTCAGTTTCATGTGTCATTCCAGCTTCTCATATCTGTGCTTCGCCAACTTTCCTTTATTTTCTGAATTATTATTTTTTTTTCTCTATTTTTCTCTTTTTCTCTATTTTTTTTCTTTTTTTTCTTTTTGGCTATGGATATGGTCGAATCCTATGTGGATTGCCTACGTATCATGACCCCGCATGAATCAGACCGAGCGTAGTTCTTGCAAATTAATGCAAGAAATAAAGAGATGTTTATTTGATTTTTTTTTGATTTTTTTTTCTTTGAAGGAAAATTATAGAAGCCGACTCCAACTACAAACTTGTGTAGGAGATTTCTACAAGAAAAAGAATATATTTTTTTTCGGTGTCAATTATGACTATTTCTACAAAATTGGCCACATAATGGCTTATTTGACAAAATGACTATTTTTGCAAAATTTATTTAAGAAAGATAAACATGAAATTTTTTTTTCTTGTGGCTCATGGGGCATCGTTCGGCATCACCATAAACCAACACAAGACTATTTTTCATAAATTGGCCATGTAATGGCTTATTTAGACAAAGTGGCTCTTTTTGCAAAATTTTATTTAAGAAGATGCAAATTCAAAAAAATTTTTTATCCTAGGGCCTATGGGGCATCGTCCAGCACCGACACAGGCCAACACAAGACTGGGGAAGTTAAAATGCAAAAATGTGGCTATTTCAGCAAAACTCCGGCCATGTAATGGCTTATTTGATAAAGTGGTTATTTTTGTAAAGTTGAGTGATGACTCAAAACTTGATTTTTTTGCGGATACATCCTTTCGCATTTCCGCGAGGGAATATTTCCAGGTTGTGTCCAAAATTATTTACAAATGACTAAAAGTGGCTATTTTTGCAAAAACGGCCTTCCGACGTCCTTTTAAGGGACATTCGGCTTATTTTAAGCAAGAATAGCATTACCCGACTTATTTATAACAAAATAAAAATTTTGACATTATTTGGTTATTTTTGCAAAAAGGGTGTGAACCCGGACTTGATTTTGCGGCTATGGCCTTGCAACATTTCCACAAGGAATATTTTAAGGTTGTGCCCGCAAATTATTAAAAATGATTCAAAGTGGCTATTTTTGCAAAAAACTGCATTCCGGTGTCCTTTCGGAACATTCGGCTATTTTCAAAAACAGCGTCACTTCGATTTATTGACAAAATTAAACACACACATTTTTTTTGATTTTTTAAAGGGGTGGTTGGACCCGATGAGGGTTGCCTACGTATCCCACCTAATGGCGAGAATCAAACCTGCGTAGTTCGGTCAGATTATTTTATGACCAATTATTTCAACAAAATTGTTCTTCCTATTTTTCAAATTTTCGACAGCATTTCGTCAATATTTTTGATATTTTTCTATTCCATAATTCTATTTTTTTTTTTGTTTTTCAGTAATTTAACCAATCATCATAATAATACATGATAAATAAATGCAACATATAATATGCTCGGTCTTTAATTACTGGGTCACCTGTCCTAGACGGACCCAACCCATGTGTTGAGTCCCCTAAGTCATGATGCAAATAAGCGTTCCTACTAGGGATCCGGCATGAAGTCACGTTATTCTAAGTTCAAAACCCGGGTATGTGTTCTAGACTGTGTACCCAAGCGGACAACTCGGGCTGAGGAAGGAGCTCCTTTCCGGGAACCAAAAGGCCAGCCGGCTTAGAAACTTTCCGAGCCTCTTTATTATTTCGGGGTATGACACTAACAGAATAAGGAGTCTCAACCAGTGAGCACATCCCCGGGGGTGAGAGAAAGAAAGGATTCGGCACAGTTTGTATATACAGTTCAGATAATATCAAAGCGGTAAACATATAGTAGTTTGTATATATAGTTCAGATAGTATCAAAGCGGTAAACATATAGCAGTTTGTATATACAGTGCAACTAGTATCAAAGCGGTAGACATATAGCACATTAATCAAAACATATAATGAAATCAGATATAAGCAAAAATAGCAATTTTACTGAGCTCGAATTCTTAAACCCCGAACCGAAGTTCCGGGTTACTTGTCCCCAGCAGAGTCGCCAGAGCTGTCACACCTCCTTTTTCCGCACCCGCGAGGGCACGAGGGAGTTTTTCCAATTAAAGGACAATCGAGACAGGATCAATTTATTAAATTCAGAGTCGCCACTTGGAAAAATAATGGTGTCCCAAGTCACCGGTTTGATCCCGAACCGAGGAAATTTATGACTTGTAATATGGTCTGCGAAACTAGAAAACCGGATAAGGAACTCTGTTAACCCGGGAGAAGGTGTTAGGCACTCCCGGATTCCGTGGTTTTAGCACGGTCGCTCAACTGCACTTTTTGCTTTTATCTGATTTCTTTATATGTTTTAACTATGTTTTTAATGCTCCGCTTTTATTTTTTAGAAGAATTGCGACGTCACGAAAACACATTTCGAGTCACACCGCAACCAGTACGTCTGTGACTTTAATGTATTCCAGTTCCGCCGAGAGTAAGATTTGGGTCACATAAATGCGCACCCATATTTAGGAAAGTAATTTACTTATAAATCGCGCCTAAAGAGTCTATCGTCTTTATTAACTTTGGGAAAGGACCGTGAAATTCACTAAACGGCCCTTCCAAGTCTAAGTTTTTTATAACAACTAATTTGAGGGCCCCGTGTGTTTTTGTTCTCTAACGAGGTTCATCTTATTGTTTATTTGAAGGTCGACCCATAGATACTACATCTCGTATATGTTTCATCTCTAACTATAAATTGAGAGTGAAATCTAGTGACTAATTGTTATTTAAGCATTGTTCGGTTAAATCTTATATTTGAACTTCTCGTTTCTAGCTACTTTGATTCTTGTCAATGACTCGTGCGAATCAATTAAGCTAGGAAAAATTTTATAATGTCAACTGTACGACTACTTACACTAACGCGTCAGTTGAATTTTTAGAGTGACTGGTATCAACTAACTTATCCTAATTTAATTAACAAGGTGAAATTCGAATTTCAAGTTCAAGTCCAATTCCAAACAAAAGGGGGTAAACCTCTTAATTCTCACCACTGCCTAACTCGGAAGCCCAAGCTTATGTTATGTTAAAATATATATACCAAGATCCCTAAATTGAACCCAATTGCCGACAAGTGGACCTAGTGTTTGTTTTAACAACTACTGAGCTTCACATTAATCCTCAACATTTGAATCACTAGCATTCAAGAACTACCAACTTTATCTCAATCGACTTTAATCGTTCAAACAACCCAACGATATTATGACTGGGAATTTTGAAATAACACACTGAAATAGGAGGTGGTTATTATCCCTCCTGAAGTACTAAACCAGATTACATTTAAACTAATAATGCAAACTTAAGCCAAGAACCAACAACTAGCAGATTTTCATGCTTCTGGGAATGAGTTGAAATGGATCACCAAATCCACAAAGATATACATGTATGTCTATTATCTGTATAGCATGATATCTAAGAACTAACATTCACTACATTTACTTCTACAATCTGTCCATTTGGATAACAGAAAGAGCCTGTCAATACATATGAATCTGCAAGCATTTCATTTCTTAAACTTCTCTTTCCAGTTACATCAAAAATGAGCTCATAAATGTGTACCTGGATGATAGACAGAAGAAGAAAAAAGGAACAATCAGCAGTGGTAATGCAGCAACAGCAGCAGTAGACTAGCAGCAACAACACACAACATCAATACCAACAGCAGCAACAAGAGAAAAACAGTAGCCAAAAACCCAACAACAAACAACACTCCAGACACAGACCACAACAGTAACCAAATTTAGCACCAGCAGTGGCCCAAACACAACCACAGCCGCAATAGATACAACACCAAACAGCAAACCAGCAACAAGTCCAGAGGCCAAATGGCAATAAACCAATACAAAAACCCAATCCAAGCTTAATAAAACAATGAACCAGTGAAGAAACACAATGTTTTCTTCCTTCTTTTCCCTCAAACTATCTCCCTCAAAGCTGTGTATGTATTGTTTGTATATGAAATCTGGGTATGTTTTTTTTCTAGTCTCACTGTTTTTCCTCTAAGGTCTCCCTGGATATCAAAAAATGTCTCCCTAATGTTTCCTTTAATATATTTCCGTGTATCCCCTATGTGTATGTTTTGAATACCAACAATGAATCCTCAGAAAAAACCTCACAGGCAGACTTATAGAATAACAGACAACAAGGAAAAACTAAGTTCAATAGAACAATAGTTGTTTTCAATCTTTTCTCTCACTGTATTTCCTAGAGTATTTCTCCAAAAATGCTCTCTATCACTCTTCTTTGCTCTCCAGGTATGACCCTTGGATATCAAAAAATGGCCCCTTTACCTCCCGAGAATCCCCTCATTTATAGCTAAGACCCCCCTCCTAAAAGCCAAGGAACAGAAAAATCCACTCAAACCCTTGCCCATCCCTGCTCTGCCAGCCCATTATCCCATCTGTTTTCCCACTTAAACTTGTCTAAACATGGGGTTTTTATGTTTAAAATTCTCTAAGTGCAGAGTCTGGTGGGATGCCCTGCTGTAACAGCAGGCTCCACTAGTTTAACTCATGGGCAAGGGTAGTTTTAAAACCTAAAAAATGCTAAGTCTGTTACTCTCTAATTTAAAGTTAACAAATCCAGACTTTGATCCTATTACAGTCCTAATGTGTACTACCCTTGATTAGTTACCCCCTTCAACCTTGAACTAACAACAACCATCTCCAATTCACCATTTAATTAGACAGTCAGTTCAATAAAGAAGGAATCTCGATTCAACAGTGATTGATAGTGTTCAATTCTGCCCTAGAATGCTAATAAACAAGACCTACGAAACTAATCGACCACATTGATTAGTCGATGTCAACATACATAATCAATAACAAATGGGCGACCTACAGTTTGATTTCATGTATTTCAGGCAGCACCAAGGAACCAATCAAATATGAATTAAACGCTTGACGACCTTAATCGAAAAGAATACCTATCCTAGGACAAGCACATTCGAACAAACAAGACAGAACACTGATTGACCAAATAAAGGGTTGAATTGGAGAAGAAGAAAGAAAATTTTCAAAGCGGAAAGACAAAAATACTCACACAATTAACAAACAAGTATGAAACTAAATATAGCTAGAAGAAAGAAAAGGGTATATACCGGGATAGAACAATTCAGAACTCGATCAGACCTCGGACCAAGCTTGTATTCAAAGTTTTTGAAGCCTTGGACCTTAATCGGGGTATTCTCAGTTGAGAATACCTAGATTAAGGTCCATTAGACCTCAAACATCTATAGGTTTTAACCGAGGAAACCCATCTCGGATTTTTAGGGTTCATAGGCTCAAATTTGGGGCTTGGGGCTGTGGGTTTGATTCGAACAAAACTAAGGACGGTGGGGGTATGAGGGAGCTCATGGGAAGCTATGGTGCGATTTTGGTGAGGTTTGGCATGGTTTTCAAATCCCGGCGACCTTTGATTCAATATTCGACACGCTCGAAACGGATTCGAGACTAACGGAGGCCGGATTCGAGGAAAGGGAGGTGAGGAGAAGGGTTGGTGTAAATTTGGTACCGGAACCGCCGTGAGGCGATTTCCGGCAGGCGGCGCACGGCGGCGGGCGGCTAGGGCGTTTGAGAGGTTGAACGGGTGAACGAGAAATGAATAGATACAAGGGGTTTTAGGGGGGTGTTTGGTGTATTGAAAATGGATTACTTGATCTGGGCCGTTGGATGGTGGGAACCAACGGTCCAAATCATCCTATTAAACCTAAACGCCATCGTTTGGTCAAATGGAGACGGGTAAATGGGTTTTGGGTATAATTAAACGCCCGACTTAATTTGGGCCGTTGGATAATAAAATCCAACGGTCCAGATCAACGGGGCCACTTGGGGTTGGGCGGATCGGGTAAGGGATTGGGTAATGAATTACATTGGGCCTGGTCTTCAATTGGCCCAATCCGGATTTTTAACTCTTTATTTGATTTTGTTTTCTTCATTTTGTTTTTTTTTCTAAATTAATAAAAATGTAAACCGAAATCCTAATGCAAAAAATTATAAAAATAATCCTAATTAATTCACCAATAACAAATTGATGCTTAATAAAATTATCACACGTTATAAAAATAACAAATTAAAATAAAATTACACAATTGGACCTTAAATGGTAAAAAACATGCAAAAGGTATATATTTTTTGTCATTTTTCATTTTCATAAAACAAACTTAATTACTCTTAATTGCAAACTTGAATTTCATGTACAAATGCAGTATATTTTTGTATTTTTTATTTATTTAAACACGGACACGCAAACGCAAACAATAAGAGAAAATTAACATAAAATCCACAAAAATTGCATACAACACAGAAGTATTTTATTTTGAAAATTTTTTAGGAGTAATTCGTGCGAGGCAAAAATCACGTGCTCACAGTACCCATTCAGCAAATTATGCTTACTCAACAAAGACAATCCATTATCACTCATATATCCATGTCGCAAGTCCACCCGGGCATACTCCTGCTGCGGCACGTTCGCAGGTTCAGGGGCTGCCTCAGCACATTCCGGCTGCGGCACGTCCGCAGGTTCAGGGGCCGGCTTAGCAGCAGCTTCCTCCTTGGCTATAGCTCTACCGGCGATAGTCGGCGCACTATCGTCCTCGACACGCGAGGGAGAAACATTTTCCGCGGCTGCCCTCAAGAGGTTCACCCTCTCCGACCGGATGGCGTCAGCTATGAAGACCGGTTTCAACTCAGGGTGGTGAGTAACCACCTCCCTTTGTTCTACGGCCACCCTTTTTCCAAGGAGTAGCCTATGCCTCTTCCGCTCCAACGGTTCATCGTCCGATGGAGCGTCCTCTTCAACAGGAAGAGGCGAAGGCACAACGTCTGCTCCGGATGCCGGGTCAACCACCGGCTCAGTTGCGGGATGAGAAGGCCCGGGAACGTCAGCAAAGACTGACTCCCGGATTATAGTGTCGCCCTCCGAAGGGGCAGCGTCGGCAACGTCGTCATCGGACACTCCCACGTCTGCTCGGTCATCCTCAGGCTGACAGCCTTAGGGAGACCCTCCCTCCTGAGGAATATGAGCTCAGAATCCGACGATGGGGAATTGGCGGCACGGCGTCTCCGTCTCCGCGGCACATTCCGAGCTGCCAAATACAAATGAACAAAAATGTCAGATATAACGTCTACGGCGTCCAAATGGAAGGCAAGTTCGCCAAATCAAAATTACCGCCATACTTGGAAGGCCGTATTTGGTAGTGAAGGCGGCCCACGTCCTACACTCCTCAGCGCAGGGGATCAACCGCCCTACCCAGAATTTTATGTCTGGCACGGAGTGGGGCGTGCGCGCTTCGCTGCATCAACAAAAAATAACAAATATAAATATCTTAAGATGATGAAAAGTCGAACAGGCGTAAAGACATTAAACACAAGGAATGATACTTATTGGTTTCCTTTCCATGCCTCAGGAAACCCGGCCGGGTCCGCTACCAAGTCCGAGGTGCGGACGAAGAAGTACTTCAGCCAAAATTGACGGTTAGGCTTATCGTCCGCCTCAACGACTAGGCCTTTCAGCCCTCGATTTTTAGCTGAAGCATTGTCCCTCTCATGAAGCCATGACTGAACAGCTGCAGCATGTGGTATATGGTGATGTCCAAGCCGGCTCTCTCGGCGTATGTCGTCAGCATCCGACAAATCTTCCACGTGTAGGGATTAAGCTGAGCCGGGCATACGTTGTAAAACCGGCACAGCTCCCCCGCCAACGGCTAGATAGGGAGTTTGCACCCCATTATGAAAGGATACTCATAAAAGGCACAGAATCCCGGCCTGTGAACATTGGCCAGGTCCCTTCCAGCCGTCTGCATAACGGCCGCCTCCGGAATCCGACAAGGCACCCGAAGGTCATTTAGGAGATGCTCGGTGAAAGTAGACCTCTCCCATGCAGGGGTGTCCACCTTCGTCGGGAAATCCCTCCGAACATACAGTTCACGAGGTACGAGATTGTCCACAGACAAAGGGACGAGAGGTTTGCGAACCTTCTTGCCATCCTTTGACGGCCGGGAGACTCTAGGGGAAGCTTCACCCTCTTCTGCTCCCCGGCGGCGATTACCCTTAGCCATTTTAGAGGTTCTTTACGCTACAAATACAACGGTAAGAACACAAGGTTAATGTGAAACGTTGCAGTTTTATCAGGAAAAGCTGAAAAATGAAAATATCGGAAAACTTTCTGATGATCCAAAGAGTGGAAAGTCTTTAAACCGTCCACTATTTATAATAAGTCGTTACACGAGATTCAAAGAGTTTTTGAACCGGAAAAGAGGCGGGAAACCAAAATGTCAAATTGCCTTTATGACCTGCCTTGAAACACAACAGCAATTATGGCACACGCCGTCAGCAGACGACGGTTCAGAAGAACATGCCACGTGTATGCATATAGGCAGATCCAATACCGGTCGACTTTATCCACCTGTTGCACATACACTTCGAGTACATCTCGAATAGGCGGAGGGACTATCTGTCTGGGGGAGAATCGAGGGTAAGATGGGGCGAGCATGTATATACGTACGGCCGACTCAGATGCAATACAAGTCGGGCACGCCTCTTTACGCGACCGTTGACACCGGGTGGCGTCCTCCTTCGTGATCGTACGGTGAAAAGGATACGCCCTCATCCATAGTAGCATATCAGCAGGCTCGCCCGAGTAGACGTCCCGACTCCCCCTCCCCTGTATTTTCGTTGTAATAGCAATAGCTTTGGGACGATGTAATATGACGGCGAGGGGGTCGTCCTTCTATATAAGGAAGGGTCCCCCTCATTTGTAGGACAAATATTATTAATCATTAATAATACAACTCACTCTCTCTCTCTCTCTCATTTTCTCTCTATTGTTATCTCTCTATTGTTTACTTGTTCGAGCACTTGATTAAGCTTCATCACACTCTTATAAGAAAAACATATCCCTTCATTTATTCTTTGATTGCCCCTGACCCATAAAGCAACCGATAGCTTTTGGCTCAAACTGATCTGACTACAGTCCGTAGAGGTATTGCTCAAATTAATAAATCAGGAATTTAAAATTTATTGTACTTACTGTAATGAATCGCAAAACTGACAAACAATGTTTTTTAAAAACATGCTAGCTCACAGATGAATAGTATATTTCTTTCCTTCCTCGCGAATTTATCTTTTTCTTTGCTCGAGCAATCCGCAACTAAAGAAGCTTAACGTTAAAGGTTGGAAAAGAAAATTAAAGCATAATAGTACGATGGAAGAGCTAAAAGGCCAAAACAAGACAGGAACAAGAAAAGGAAAAAACTCGCCATCTCTCTTGTTTCATTTCAGAGCAGGAAATATAAAATTTTAATTTGAATTTTATATTATTATTTAAATAATAGTAATTAAAACTAACCTGAAAGTAAAAGTATTAAATAACTATAAATTGCTGAAAATTAAATATAGTAATGACAAGAAATTGTGTTAAGTATTTTGAGGCATTTCAAAAGCAAAAGATTGTTACTATATAAATAAGCAAAAAGTAGTTACAAAAATAGATAGACAGATGTGACGCTCTTACTCTATTTTTATCTCAGCCGAAATTAACAAGTCCTCTTCCATTTGTTCCACTTTATATAAAGTAGTTGCTTTTACAATCTTAGGAAAAATCTAAGCGACGTGATACTTAAGTTCCTACTATACGAACTTGTTGAAGAAGAAAGCAACTTAATTGGGAGGGAATAACTATATCCCTTCTGTCTCACTCAAGACCCTTATTCTTATTTTTCCAATCATAAACTTGGCTATCTTTTTTGCACCAGCAATCTACAAGTATAATTTATGCAGAAAAGTTTACCCATTTTGTTTTCTTTAAATAAAAGTAAATTTCAGGTGATAAAAGAGTTTGTGAAACTGGGAAAAAACTTTACTTCGATAATATTTGTTTAACCAAAATATAGAATTTCGATTAAAACTAGAAAATAAGAGAGAAATCGGGTTACTGATAATCAAGAGACCAAAGAATGTAATAGGCTTTCAATAATTAGAATAAACAATAAAGAAAAATTGTATTTCAGTATGCTTTCAATAGTTAATCGTGTCCACAAATGATATAACTTCTTCCTTTTGTAGCTGACCATAGGTAGAAGAATGTAACCTTGGCTTTAATGATAGAATTATGAGTAATAAATGACATTGAATAGGTCGTTACACAATCATTCCTATTAAATACCAATTCTTCAACGTATCATGTATTTAATGTTTGAATTTGGACTTCTTCTTGTCTTTAGATCCATGCCTTAAATGCTTTTTGATCTATTGCCCTTGAATGTCATGAATTGATATGAAACTCGTATCTACTTACTTTTCCCTTTACCCGTGTCTCCTATCATTAATTTCGTATCTTTTTTGAATATTCAAGAGTCCACAGTCTTAAATGCCTTATTTAGATACGTGATACGTATCTGAACTATTCCTCGCATCCTCTTTGAACTCCTCCTCTCAATTAAATATTATTTTGTTGACCTTTTGACCAATCCACGTATCATGCCACATCACTCTTAGTAAAAATTCAATTTTTCCCAATACAGATAGTCCCCCACTTCCCATTTATTTATCATTTAAATATTTGGGAAGTGGATTCTCATTAAAAAGGGAATTTTTTCACAATAAATGCTATGTCAGTGTTGACATTTCAATTGTCCCTTCCAATTAATGCACCACATACGTGTCACTTCTTCGCTAGCTCTGCAATTCTGCAACCTTTTTCTTCATTATTCACGAAGTGGGTTACCTTTAATATAGGCATTTCATCATTATTCTTCTTAATTCGCCAGTTGCTTTCCATATACTCTTTCGATTCCTTCTTCCTCGGTTATCTTCTTCATCAAGTGACTTCTAACTTCCTCCTTCTGTTTTTCTTCTGTAAAAATTTGTTCAACGATGACATCTTCACATCCTATTCCAAAAAGAGTTCCCATACTCGATAGTTTTCCCAATGCTCCCGCAAGACATAGATTAGGTAGAGGAGGTGCCCCTCGTGGTGCAGGATCGACGCGTGGTGGTGCATCTGGTTCTACCGTCCCTTCTGTTTCTAGCATATCCTCTAGAGGGGCTTTGTCCAACAAATCCTCTTCTAAAGGAAAAGAACCTTCCGAACCCCTTCAAGAACCAACGGTAGACAAAATCGTACCGTCGGATCTGTCTTTTGAGCATGACAAAGAATCTCTTTGTGAGCAAATGCTTTAATTAGAAAAAGTTGATAAATACTCTTCTTTAATTACTGAACCGCTGATCCCAATCGTTCGAAAAGATTGTCGATGGAAAGATAGTACTCCCATAGTTATACTCAACCCTAACAAGAGAATATCTTCTTATAGAGCCGATTTTTCTTGCGTTTACACTTATCATTTTGCTCCAGGATTTATCCCTGCCATTGATCCAGTCATTCTTGAATTTTCCCGTTTCTTCAAAATATATTTAGCTCAAGTTGGTCCCCTGGTATGGAGGGCAGTGGCGTGCTTAAGGTTTATGTCGGTCAGAGCAGATGTGGATTTTACTTTTCCTCATTTGATTCACCTTTACCATCCCAAACTCTTTCGTAATGGAGTTTTTACATTGTCTGCAAGAGGTAAGAGGATTTTGATAAACCCTGAGGATATTAATGACCGCGGTTGGTACACACGGTTTGTAAGTGTTCCCACAATTGATTTGGTGGGTGGATCAACATGCCTTTCTTGAAAAAATGGAACATGACACGTAAGTATTTCACTTCTTACCGTGTGTGTTTTTGCTATTTTGATTTTTTTTTTAAATTTTGTTCTGATTTTTGATAGCTACCATGGGAGATGTGGAACTCGTCCCTGGCTTCCGTGCTTGGGTAGATGCTATCTTGAAGGCCGTGCCTATGGAGGCACGAACTTGGAAGTCCATTTCAATCAAACATGGTTGGAGAGTAAAAACTCATGGTATACATTTAGTATTACTTTTACGTATAGTAAACTCTTTTTATATCCAATCTTATATCCTTCTTATTATCTGGATTTGCAAATCGAGGGATGTCAGCTGAAGTATCTACTGCCCTTAGAGCTTCTTCCAGTACTCTCTTAGTTCTAGAGAGGACATAGGACGTACTAGCAAAGAGGAAATCAATTGAAGAAGATTATAATGTCGATGAAGATGAAGATACCTCTTTAACAGCTCGTCCTAAGATTAGGAGGCGTGTGGTAGTTTCTGAGGATGATATTGAAGCTTCTCCTGCTCATACCTCCGAGCTCGTTACTATTATATCCGATGAAGAAACTGTTCCAAATGACACTCCTGAATCTACTCAATGCGTTTTCATTGAAGGTTTTGAGAGTGGTGATTTTGGCCCAATTTTGGAGGAAACCCCTATTTCATCTTTTGTTTATGTCCCTCCTGTTTCTCCTATCACTTCAAGTATTACACCTTCTACCTTGTCCATTCCTACTTCTTTACCAACTTCTGCCCCCGTACCTGTTCCAAACTTTTCAAATTCTGCTATTTTTACCTTCTCTACCGTACCTCCTTCTACAGTTCCCTTTTCTTCTGTTAGTCATATAGAAGAAAGTTCCAGCAACAGAAGCATAGCTATGAGGAGCGTGACACTTGAGGTTCCTGCTAATAGCAGTCTTTTGAGGAAATCGGGTGGGGCAGACGTTTGGCTCGAACCCTTAATTGGGGAAGTAGAGAAAAGAAAAATGGATAGTCATAGTTGTTTGACTTTAATGAACTATATAGTTCATAGTACTTTGAAGGTATTTTCCTTTCCACACCCCTTTTTTTAGAAGGAAATTCTCTCTTTAATTTTTACTTATATATACATTTTTTTTACAGGCTAATCTTATATGCACGAAACTCATGGGAAGAGTTTCCCTCTTGGAGAAGAAAACTCGTGAAGCTGACCGAGCTGTTCTTGAGGCTGAACAGAAAGCTAGGGAAGCCGATCTTAAAGCAACCAATTGGCAAGAGCAACTGAAAAGTGCATAGAAAAAGATAAAGGATTTGCAAGAGAACAATTGTAATTTGGAGCAACAAAAACAAGCTTTAACTTCTGAATTAGACGGAGTCAAGGCTTCTTTTAGCAAGGTGGAGAAGGAAAAAGAGCGCCAAGAGTGTTCTTTTTCCGAGCAACTATCAAAGTCAAGTGAGGAGATTAGAGAACTTAAAGTTTTGTTGAGTAAGAAAGAAGACTACGCGGGAGAGCTAGTACAAAACTTATCACAAGCTCAGGCTGATCTACAAGCTTCCTCTGCTAAGGAACGTGCCTTAAAAGACTCTCGTGCCTCTCTTGAAGCTACCCTTAATGCCACTTTAAATGAAAATCAAACATTGAAAAATGATATTACCTCGTGGCAAAGGGATTATGCTCTTCTTGAGGAGAGTTTTGATTCAGAGGTGAGCTGCGCTGTCTTAAACTCCCGCCGTGATGCTTTAATGGAGGCTAGCCAAGAGAATTTTGATTTGCAATCAGAATTAGACAAGGTCTTAAAGTCCATTGAAATGACTCAACATCCACTTGATTTTCCTTCTCCTACAGATGATACCACCGTGGCTGATGAACCCTCCAATGATGGAGCTGTTTCTACTGAAGTTGACAATATTGCAATACTCTTGAGGATCAGCCCGCAGAAGTTGAAGCTCCCGTGACTCTTGCTTCTCTTAACAATCCCAACATCCCAATTATTGCCACTTCCCTAGAAGTTGATTCCGTGCCTATAATTGCTTCTGACCAGGAAGTTAACATCGCAACTTCAGAGAAACCAACTCCTTCAGTAGCAAGTTGAAAATTTTAATTTTTCCCTTGAATTTCGAGGGATTTTGTGGAATTAGTCCCCAAGTTACATTAATGGGGAGTTTGTAAAGACTTCATATTTTGTAAAGACTTTCTATTGAATCTTTTTTAAGTCAAAAAATTTTATGAGTACTCCTTTGAATTTTATTCTTGCCTATTTTCTTATTTAGGACTTATAGAATAATTTAGCATTTTTATTTTTTGAAAATGCTTTATGATTCATCTCATAGAATATCAACATGAGGTTTAAAAAGAGAGGGCCCTTTTATATATCGACACTTATTGAAGAGGACGTCTCAACTTCATAACGGTGTTATAATACGATGAAAGAAATAGGAAACACATGTTTTTTGTATGAAATAACTTTGACAAGTTTTTATTCATGAACTACAGCAAATATACATGCGTTGTAGTACGTCAATAACTTCCTCGCAACTGTTTTTCGTGTAATAGATTTCTTAATATAAAATATACATGGTTTTTTTATTGTAACATGTTTTAGCACATAACCATAGCCCTATCTTTATATACTTAGAAATGGTTTGGAAAGTGTTTACAACATTTGAAAAATATTTTATGTAAAGCAGCATTGAAGAATGTTATATACGTAGCTATTCACAACTGAATCTTGATTTGTGGCTATTTGTAATTGAATTTGGTCAACTTTTGTTTGATGCTCGTATCTCATTTTCTCCTTGCAACATTGCTTGACACTCGTAAGTGTTTTTCTACATGAAGCTATGTACAATGTATAGTCCCCCACGTATTTGAGCGTTGAAGAATGAAGCCTTGAACACTTGTTTAGAACTCACATGTTGGTCCTTTTCCTGAAATAGAAAATATGCGGGACTCAGAGGTACAATTATAGATGAAGACTGCCTATCCGTATGTATTTCCATCAGATTGATATTGTCACGCCCCAAATCAAGGGACATGACCGGCGCCTGACCGGGTAGCCCCAGTCAAGCGGACCTGAGTGCCTTTCATTCTTACGCGTTACCCCTGTATTGATTGTTTCTCATTAACCAAATATCTTACCCATTATAACAGATTTTACAATGTACAAACATAACCATACGATTGATTCATTAACAAGTTTACAGTTTTTACCACGCCCGATATAATATATACATAAGGCTGGAATCCCATAGTTTACATGTCTACGGAACCTCTAGGATACAAAAGGAGATACAATACTTGCCGGTAACAAGGCTCCGGCTATACCTTACAAAAACCAAAATGAAGTCCAAAACAAAAAGTGGCATGAGCCACGCAGGGCCCCGAGGAAGAAAGGGGCTCACCAGAACGGGTAGTGGAAGATGAAGGATTCTACTGCCGGTAATCTGAAGTTCCTACTACTGATCCACCTACAATCATAACACGAATGTAGCGTCCCCGACAAAAAGGACGTCAGTACACTGGAATTGTACTGGTATGTACGGATAAACTTTGTCCCAAGTAAACTCAAGCCATTAAACAAGTAATCACGATGGTAAGACATCCAATAAATTACATCAAGAATCCATTAAGCCAACCAACCATGTTTTCCACATTTTTTCCTCATTTCAAATAATTCTCAACACAAAGCACGTTTAAGATCAACAAGTAGAACAACAACCAATCAATCACGTAAAACACAAGTAGTCAAACAAAGGGGCAATCAGTGCCTCACAAGTTGCAAACTCTCCTGCTGTCTCCTTTCACAATTTCATATCAATGATTTTATATCAATTCCAATAGCAATTTCAATTGCTTTCCATCCTTATTACCTCGTCAACCCTTATTACCTTGGCCACCCTTATCACTGTCACGACCCAAACCCTGGTCGTGATGGCGCCCAACACAATGCTAGGTAAGCCCGACCATATTATCTCTTAACCAGCCATTTATTAATTCTAGTTAACCAAATTAAACTTAAACATCAAGTGTTCATATCAAATGATAAATGTAATAGTAGAAACATAAAAAATATGGTCCCAACCAAATCGCGGTGTCACAAGACTGAGCCTCTACAGAATAACATCCTAATACAATCAAGTCTAGGCAAAAGAAATCAACAGGGTGATAAAGAAGGAGAAAACAGGCTCTGCGGACGCTGGCAGCTACCTCGTAACCGCAAGAAGTAGATGTGAGCAGGCAGCAACAACAACTCAACCGCTCTTGGGCACCTGTGAAGCTGCACAAAAAGTGCAGGGGAGTGGGGTGAGTATATTTCAACTCAGTGAGTAACAATAATAAATAATAACTGAAAGTAAAAACTCCTGTGCTATCACTTAGCAGTTCTAAGGCAACCCTCACAGGTACGTCATCACTATGGTAGTACTCTGATCTCCAATCCACATCTATCTCTACAAGATCCCACACTGCTCAAACCCTCACTCATAACCGTACGGTGTACGACCATCTCAATATAAGAAGACACATACCTATGTATATAATGTATAAGTATTTAAGTAGGTAATAGGATATGAATAAATAAAATGCTGCAGCGTGCAGCCCGCTCCAATGCATATACCGCTGCGGCGCGCAGCCCGTTCCATTTAACGTCGATGACGCTCACTGGGGGTGTATACAGACTTCAGAGGGGCTCCCTAGGCCCAAGCACTATTTTACTGCGGCGTGCAGCACGATCCACACAAATATTACTGCGGCGTGTAGTCCGATCTAATATATATATGTATATATCTCTATACTGCTGTGGCGTGCAGCCCGATCCCATAATATACACCAGTGCTCACTGAGAATGTGTGCAGACTCAGACTCCGAAGGGGCTCCTACAGCCCAAGCGCAATAATACTGCGGCGTGCAGTCCGTCCCACATGTATATTACATATATATTACATGTACATTACCGCGGCGTGCAGTCCGATCCAATATATATACTGCTGCGGCGTGCAGCCCGATCCAATATAGGTATATATATACAATACCTCATAACGGGTCCTTGACCCTGTCTCAGTCAATATAGACTTGGCCTTTCAGGCCCACTAAGCTAGAACAGGGAATTCCACTCTCGATAATCTCTCAAGGTACACATCTAGTACGGGCTCATTCTACGCTATACAGCTAGAGCTACGGCTGAGTGTATGTTTCCAACACGATATAGGGGTCACCTAGCTCTATAGGTTCCCTAATGCTCTACAGATCGGCACAAGGCCCCAAACATGGCTTTTAGCCCTATTGTACAGTTATAATCTCATTAACAGTCATACAACACAGTATTCTATTAGCCGGGAAGGACCAAGTCCAAGTCCCCAATCACAATGTCACCACGCTCGTCACAAGACGCGTGTCTCATCTCAACATAACACTATAAAGTGCTAGTACGGGGTTTCAAACCCTCAGTACATTGTTTACTACTACCACTCACCTCGAACCGGTGTAAGCTTCAATTCGCCTCGTGCTTGCCTCGCAAACCAATCTCCTCGGATGCCAAATCTGCTCAAAATCAATGATAATACATCAATATATGCTCAATTCACGTAACCCATGTGAAATAACCCAAATTGTATCAAAACCCACAAAGTTGTCAAAACTCGACTTTTGGTGCGCTTCTCAAAAAATTATAAAAGTTACATATTCGGAACCCTCGTCTCAATACGAGTCTAGGCATATCAAATTTACCAAATTCGGACTCCATTTGCCCACTCAAATCGGCAATTTACCAAAACCCTGGCTTAGGCTAAATTCCCCCACAATTTGATCCAATTTCCGTGAATTAAAGGAGGATTTCATGATAAAAATGCGTAAAGGAACCATAAAACTCACCTCCGATGATAACCCGATAATCTCCTAGCAATATCTCGCCCAAATCGCCCAATTCGCCTCCAAGAACCGAGCCCCGAATGTTTTGCAACTTATGAAATTTTAACCCTTCTGTTATTTTTAACACAGGCCCGATTTCCGCTTCTGCGGACAAAAATACGCCTCTGCGACCAAATGGTTGCTTCTGCGAAAACACACCTAGCCGCCCAGTTCCGCTTCTGCGGCCCAGTTCCGCTTCTGCGGCCCAGGTCTCGCTCCTGCGAGACCGCTCCTGCGAACAAGCCTCCGCACCAGCGGTTCTCCCCAGTCTCCCGTCTTTCCGCTTCTGCGACAAAGGACTCGCAGAAGCGAGTCCGCTCCGGCGACGAGTCATCCGCTTCTGCGGAACCTCCTGGCCAAGCCCCCCTTTCGCATCTGCGGTCCAAATTCCGCTTCTGCGGTCCCGCTCCTGCGGTTCCCAATCCACAGGAGCGGAAATGCTGCTGCAATTCATGACAGCAGCTCCCAAACTCCAATTTCCTCCCGTTTAACCTCCCGAAACCACCCCAGGTTCCCCGGGACCCCAACGAAACACACCAACAAACTCCAAAACACGATACGAACTTGTTCCAAGCATAAAAACACTATCCTAAACATCAAAAATCACCAATTACACACGGATTCAAGCCTAAGTTTCTTCAAAACTTTCGAAACCGACATTCGATCAAAAACCCGACCAAACGACCTCCGAATGACCTGAAATTTTGCAGGCACATCCAAAATCACCTAACGGAGCTAGTGCAACTGTCGGAATTTCATTTTGACTCCCGGATCAAAATCTCACCTATTGATCAGATATCGCCAAAATTCAACTTTAGCCAATTCAAGCCTATTTCTACACCGGACCTCCAAATTCAATTCCGATCGCTCTCCTAGCTCACAAATGACCTCCCGGAGCTTACCGAATCATCAGAATTCGATTCCGAGCTCTCTAACACTTAGATCAACATCCAGCTGACTTTTCTCAACTATTCCTTCTTCTAAGAGACTATTTGTCTCAATTTCAACCAAACTCAACCCGGATTGACTCAAACTTACCCAACATGCATATTACGACATTAACAAGTGGATAACGGGGGTAACGGGGTAATAACTCACATGATGATGGGCCGGGTCATCACATTCTCCCCAACTTAAGAAAACGCTCATCCTCGAGCGGGTCAAGAAACATACCTGAAGTCTCAAACAAGTGAGGATATCGGCTCCGCATCTCCTTCTCAACCTCCCAAGTAGCTTCCTCCACGGGTCGACCTCTCCACTAAACCTTAACTGATGCAATCTATTTCGACCTCAATTTTCTTACCTGGCGACCCAAAATAGCAATAGGCTCCACATCATATGATAGATCACCATTAAACTGAATGGTACTGAAGTCTAATACATGAGACGGATCCCCGATGTAGTTCCGGAGCATAGACACACAGAATACTAGATGAACGCTGGATAAGCTGGGTGGCAAGGCCAACTCATATGCCACCTCTCCAACCCTCCTGAGTATCTCAAAAGGACCAATGTACCTGGGACTCAGCTTCCCTTTCTTCCAAAACCTCATGACACCCTTCATGGGTGAAACCTTCAGCAACACCCTATCACCAACGATGAAAGACAACTCTCGAACTCTACGGTCCGCATAACTCTTCTGGCGAGAATGTGCTGTGCGAAGCCTCTCCTGGATCAACTTTTCTCTATCCAGAGCATCCTGAACTAACTCAATCCCTATCAATCTATCCTCACCATGCTCAAACCATCCGACGGGAGATCTACACCGTCTGCTATACAGTGCCTCGTACGGGGCCATCTAAATACTCGACTGGTAACTGTTGTTGTAGGCAAACTCAGCAAGTGGCAAGAACTCATCCCATAAACCACCAAAGTCAATCACACATGCCCGTAACATATCCTCCAGGATCTGAATAGTGCGCTCCGACTGCCCGTCTGTCTGGGGGTGAAATGCGATGCTCAACTCAACCCGCGTACCCATCTCTCGCTGAAATGCTCTCCAAAATTGAGAAGTAAACTAAGTGCCTCGTTCAGATATAATATACACTGGGACCCCGTGCAACCTGACAATCTCCCGAATAAAGATCGATGCCAACCGCTCCGATGAGTAAGTAGTACTAACTGGGATGAAATGTGCAGACTTGGTCAGCCGATCAACAATCACCCATACAGAATCAAACTTCCTCGCTGTCCGAGGGAGTCCAGTAACAAAATCCATGGTGATCCTCTCCCATTTCCACTCGGGAATAACCATACGCCGAAGAACACCGCCCGGTCTCTGATGCTCATACTTGACCTGCTGGCAATTGAGGCACTTAGCTACATGCCTAACAATATCCATCTTCATTCTCCTCCACCGGTAGTGCTGTCTCAAGTCTTGGTACATCTTTGCGGCACCTGGGTGAATAGAGTACCGCGAACTGTGTGCCTCCTCAAGTATCAACTCCCGCAAACCATCAACATTGGGCAGGCATATACGGCCCTGCATCCTCAGAACACCATCACTATCGATAGTCATATCTCTAGCATCATTATGCTGCACTCTGTCCTTAAGGACAAGCAAATGTGGGTCATCATACTGTCGCTTCCTGATGCGATCATACAAGGAAGATCGAGAAACAACACAAGCTAACTCTCGACTCGGCTCCGAAATATCTAATCTCACTAGCCGATTGGCTAGGGCCTGAACATCATAAGCAAATGGCCTCTCCCCAACTGGGATGAAAGCTAGGCTGCCCGTACTAACCGCCTTCCGACTCAAGGCATCGGCCACCACATTGGCCTTCCCCGGATGATACAAAATAGTGATGTCATAATCCTTAAGCAACTCCAACCACCTCCGCTCACTCAAATTAAGGTCCTTCTGTCTTAATAAGTGCTAAAGGCTGCGATGATCCGTGAACACCTCACATGAGACACCATACAGGTAATGCCTCCAAATCTTCAAAGCATGAACTATAGCTGTTAGCTCCAAATCATGAACAGGGTAGTTCTTCTCGTGGGGCTTCAACTGACGAGAAACATAAGCAATGACCCTACCCTCGTGCATCAACACACAACTAATGCCAACTCCTGAGGCATCACAATATACAGTATAAGGATCTGAAGTTGACGGCAGAATCAAAACTGGTGCTGTGGTCAGTGCTGTCTTGAGCTTCTGAAAGCTCTCCTCGCACTCCTCAGACCATAAGAAAGAAACACCCTTCTGAGTCAATTTAGTCAAGGGTGAAGCAATAGAAGAGAACCCCTGAATGAATCAGCGATAATACCCTGCCAATCCCAGAAAGCTACGGATCTTAGTAACTGAGGTCGGTCTGGGCCAATTCTGGACTGCCTCGACCTTCCTCGGATCTACCTGAATACCGTCACGGAACACCACGTGTCCTAAGAATGCCACAAACTCAAGCCAGAACTCATATTTGGAGAACTTGGCATACAACTTATCCTTTCTCAATCTCTGCAACACAATACTCAAGTGCTGAGCATGCTCCTCCTGGCTACGAGAGTAGACTAAAATGTCATCAATGAACACAATCACAAATGAATCAAGATAAGGCCTGAACACACTGTTCATCAGATGCATAAATGCTGCTGGGGTGCTGGTCAGCCCAAACGACATCACAAGGAACTCATAATGACCATATCGGGTCCGGAATGCAGTCTTCATAATGTCAGACTCTCTAATCTTCAGCTGATGGTAGCTTGAACGAAGATTAATCTTCGAGAACACCCTAGCTCCCTGGAGCTGATCAAATAAATCATCAATACGAGGCATAGGATACTTATTCTTCACTGTTACTTTGTTTAGCTGCCTATAGTCAATACACATCCTCATAGATACGTCCTTCTTCTTAACAAACAAGACCGGTGCACCCCACGGCGACACACTCGCCCGAATGAACCCCTTATCTAGGAGTTCCTGGAGCTGCTCCTTCAATTCCTTCAACTCAGCTGGTGCCATCCGATACGGAGGAATAGAAATAGGCTGAGTGCCCGGCACCAAATCGATCCCAAAATCAATATCCCTGTCCGGCGGCATGCCCGGCAGGTCTGAGGGAAACACATCAAGAAAGTATCGCACAATGGGAATTGAATCCATACTGGGAGTCTAGGCTTCGACCTCCCGCACAAATGCTAAATAAGAGAGACATCCCTTCCCAACCATTCGTTGGGCCTTGAGGAAAGATATTACCCTACTAGGTACATACTCAGTCGTGCCTCGCCACTCGATCCTCTGAATGCCCGGCATAGCCAAGGTGACTATTTTAGCATGACAGTCCAGAATAGCATGACATGGAGATAGCCAGTCCATGTCCAATATAACATCAAAATCGATCATGCTGAGAAGCAACAAGTCTACTCGGGTCTCCAGACCCCCAATAGTGACCAAACAGGACCGGTATACATGGTCCACAACAATAGTATCCCTTACCGTGGTAGACACATGCACTGGAAGCTCAAGACACCCTCGGGTCGTGCCCAAATGGGGAGCAAAATAAGTAGACACATAAGAATAAGTAGAACCAGGATCGAACAACACGGAGGCATCTCTGTGGCAGACTGAAATAATACCTGTGATAACTGCATCAGAAGCAACGGCCTCAGATCGGCCCTGGAGAGCATAGCATCTAGCATGTCCGCCTGATCGGCCTCCCCCTCGAGGGCAACCTCTAGCTGACTGACCCTCGCCCCTAGCTGGTGGGGCGGGTTGATAATAGGTGAATTTGACTATAATTATACCCTAAATAATCACACTTTATTATAAGAACAATGTTGTTAAGAGGACAAAATGCTTTGATTAGTGTTTGATTGTGTTTTACAGGTACATGTGATGCATTGGATGCTTTAAAAAGCCATTTTGAAGCCATAAGTTGATGAAAAGGCCAAGAGAAGAGCTAAAGTGAAGAGGGCTGGACGAAGCAGTAAAGAAACAGAAGCACTGTTCATCCGCGGTCCACTCGCGGTCGCGGATGAACCGCAAAAAACGAAGCCCTCTGAATCTTGACTGTTCGCGGTCCGCTCGCGGCCGCGAACGAACCGCGGAGGTCCCAGCGGCAGTTATCCTAATTGGACTCTAATTTGTTTTCTTAGCCCTAAAACCTCTATATAAACCCCTAGTTTGCCCCATAGAGGCATGTACTTTATTTCTTCAATACTTTTGCAAGGTTTTAGTAGGAGAGATTCCTCTCAAACTCTTTCTACTATTTTATATCAAGCAATTCTTTATGATTTCAATTATTCTTCTTTTTGTTTCTTCAAGCATGAGTAGCTAAATTCTTTTCTAAGGTTTTGATGGAACCTATTGATTGATGAACTTATCGTTTATGTGATTACAAATTGTGAATTAGATTTCTTTTTGTTCAACTTCATTCTTATTGTAGTTAATTGGTAGGATCCCCAATTAGCTCGGTGCCTATTTAGTGTGCATAACTTGGAAAAGAGTGCATATTTAGGTTTATTGTTGAACAACACCACACCTAGGTTATTAGAGGAATCTATAATTTTAGGCGTAAAGACGGGGTTAGGAATAACGAAGTCTTGGGTGCAATCTAAAGTGAACTATTCAAATTAAAGCTAGCTAGGGTAGCTCGGGAGAGTGCACTAGTAAATTATTGTAATTGCTCGGGAGAGGGTTACGATACACATAGCGTTCATGATTGATAGAATATATTATCAATTTGTAAGAGCATAACGATAAGGGATTCCATCAATAGGGGAAATCAACACCTTAGTCTTTCTCTATATTATTTTATACAACATTCAATTCTTTCTTTTAAAGCATTCTTTAATTCTTGCAAAGTAGTTGTTCGAAACCACACATATATATATATTCAAAGTTTGGGAACTTGATTCATAAGTACTTTTGAGGTTGTGAAAGTTGTGATTGATAGGTTAATTCTCTGTGGGATCAATCTTGGACTTATTAAACCAAGTTATATTGACTACGACCGTTGCTTGGACGTGAATCAATTTTGGCGCCGTTGCCGGGGAATTAACGGAATTATCAATTGCCATTGCCAGAACTTCAAGATTCTTGTGTATTCAGGTTCTTTCTACACTCTACATTGAATATTTTGACGTTTGTTGATTTGGGTATTCAGGTGCATGCCTAGAAAATCTGCAAGGACTCGAGAACTAATTGAAGGACTCTCAGACCCCGAGCAAACTTTCCGGGTGCGCAACAAAGCCATCAAACAAATTCAACAATCTCAACAACCAATCAAACTAGACTTCGACATGGGTGACATGAACGCTCAAAACCAGCAAGCCGGGCTAAACATGCAAGAGGCACAAGAGGCACAAGAAGGTGCATTGTTCGACTGGGCACAACCCACAGCGGATAATTTGGCAACTGCCATCGTTGTGCCAGCAATTCAAGCCTGAGTCTTTCCAGATTACCAACAACATGCTTCACTTGTTGCAAAACAAGGGATTATTCTCTGGGTCTCAGGTTGAAGATCCACAGCAGCACCTCAAAAACTTTCTATCAATATGCAAAACACAAAGGCAACCGAATGTAACTCCGGAAGCCATCAGATTACTACTTTTTCCATTCTCAGTTACAGGAGCAGCACAGATATGGCTAAACTCACTCCCAATAAACTCCATTGCAACTTGGGATGAGTTAGTCAAACAATTCCACAACAAGTTTCATCCACCCAACAAAACAACTCAACAAATTGATGAGATAGTGAGCTTCAAACAAAAACCATTGGAAACACTACATGAAACTTGGGGGATATTCAAAGGCATGCTTGTTATGTGTCCTCACCATGGGATTCCTGAACAGATGTTGGGTCAAAGGTTCTACATGGGACTTTCAGACAGTATGAAGAATATTGTAGATGCTTCAGCAGGTGGGGCTTTTCTGAGCAAGACTTGGAGAGAGGGCCAAAATTTGCTAGACAAGATGGCTCAAAATTCCGGGTGGACGTCCAGGAATGCTCCTATCACACCAGTAGTACACTCTGTACCTCTGGATCCATCCAACACTCTAGAGGAGAACATGGCAACTTTATTGACACAGATGAGCATCCTAACAAAGAAGGTGGAAGAATCAGGGGTTAAGCAGCAAGTTCACATTGTAGATACTACCAATGGTGGTTTATGCACATCTTGCATTAGCCAACCCATAGGTAATCCATGGGTTGCAGACCAAGAACATCATCATCAGCATGAAGATATGAACTATGTGGCTAACTATGGAGGACAGCGACAAGGTAATCAAAACTGGGGCCAACAGGCTCCAATGCAATACAGACCTCCCCAGCCACAATTCAATGCAGCAGGTATGAGGCCATCACACAACATGGCTCCATATCCTAGACCTCAGAATTTCGGCAATCAGCAGCAGGGATATCATCCACCTCCACCACCACATGGGGGTAGACAAGATGATGGGTTTGCAAGGTTGGAAGCTATGATGCAGCAGGTAATTGGGGTGAATGCCAAAACAAATGAGAGGATAGATGCACATGATGCCGCCATCAAGAATATTGAAGTACAGGTGGGTCAAATTGCTATGTCACTTAACAATCGTCCTCAAGGGACATTACCTGCAGATAAACAAACGAACCCAAAGGACCAAATCCCAAAGCAAATAATGGCAGTGACTCTGAGAAGCGGTAGAGATCTTGATGTGGAGAATGAAAGTGAAAAAATTGACAGACAGGCTGAGACACCTACTCCATTGCCCATTGAACCAGATGAATCCACTGGGTTGACAAAAGTCACAATCCAGCCAATTGCTGAAAATAAAGAAGCACAACAGGGAACGAAGAAAGTAACGGAAAAAGTAGAACAACAGATTGATGAGAAAGTGATAGAAAAAGAAAAGTCCCAAGTCACTCGGGAAGAAGAGGCCTCCACCACCATTCCCCCAAAGGCTGGCCAAACACCAAAAAGAGGAACAATACAAAAAGTTCTTCGACATGCTCAAGCAAATTCAGGTAAACATCCCATTAATTGAAGCTTTAAAAGAAATGCCTGGTTATGCTAAGATGATGAAGGATTTAATGTCGCGGAAATTTGATTTCCAAGACTTGGCCACAGTTACACTCACACAGACTTGTAGTGCAGTGGTCTCTAGACCCATTGCTGAGAAGCTATCTGATCCAGGTAGTTTCACCATCCCATGCACTATAGGGAATTATGCCTTTGCTAAGGCTTTATGTGATTTGGGGCAAGCATTAATCTCATGCCCTTAGTTGTCTATAAGAGGTTAGGCATTGGGAGAGCCAGACCCACCTCTATGCTTTTACAGCTTGCTGACGGGACGGTTAAGCGTCCATTTGGCATTATAGATGATGTGCTAATCCAGGTTGGGAAGTTTGTGTTTCCCGCCGATTTTGTTATTCTTGATTGCAGGGTCGACGAAGAAATTCCCCTAATCCTGGGAAGACCATTCCTAGCCACTGGGAGAGCCATAATTGATTGTGAAACTGGGGAACTCAAGATGAGGTTGAATGACGAGGAGATCATCTTCAATGTACAAAAATCCATGAGGCGCCCTAGTGAGTTCGCAAATTGCTCTCTAGTTGATGCGGTTGATGTGATAGTGGAAACCGATGATGCAGAATTGACTATCGAAGATCCACTGCAAGCATGCCTGATGAACATGGAAGAGGTAAATGGTGAAGGTTTGGCCGAATGGGTATTATCTTTGGAAGGCAAGGGATTTTGGAAGCGAGAGATCGAATTCGAACCCCTACACCTAGAAAAAAGAGAAAACCCACCAGCAAAGCCATCCATAGAAGAGCCACCGAAGCTTGAACTTAAACCACTACCATCACACCTCAGGTATGAGTATTTAGGCCCTAACTCCACTTTACCTGTTATTATCTCATCTAGTTTGTTAGATGTGCATGCTCAAAAGCTTATACAGGTACTAAAAGAATGCAAGACTGCCATTGGGTGGACCATGGCAGACATAAAGGGGATCAGCCTTGCATACTGCATGCACAAGATTCTCCGAGAAGAGGGGCACAAACCTTTCAGGAAACGCAAAAGAAGGCTGAACCCGAATATGAAGGATAGGGTGAAAAAGAAAGTGATAAAGTGGCTAGACACGGGGTAGATCCCAGGTAAGTTGTCTCACCCTTCTATGCTATACATGTATTATTATGCCATGAGGACATGGCATATTTTTAAGTGTGGGGTGGGATACTTATCTTGTACATGATGTATATATTAGTATAGAAAGTAATATAAAATAATAAAAATACAAAAAAAAAATCAGAAAATTTTAAAAATCCAAAAATATGAGTAGAGGACTCTTCCTGATGACGGACTATTTAGGACAAGTACTCTTGAGGGAAGTAGTCCACGTAGGAATTTTTTTTTCTTTTATTTTCTTTTTCTAGGTAGTGTATCATCTCACCCTTGGTTTTTCTTTTGACCACGGTTCTTTTCCAAGGGTTTTTATTTGAACCGGGTTAGGTAGATTTTTTCTCTTTTCTTTCTTTCTTTTCTTAGGATTACAGGTAAAAGGGCAATATGTAACCCCGAATATGCACATTAGCAAAAGCATAAATTGAACTTGAGAATGTATCTTCTAAGCTTGACTGTAGAATCTTAATATGCCTTAAATTGCACAATAATGCTTGCTTGAACATCGATAGGACTTTGTATATCAACTGGATTCCAAATGAGTTGCATTCTATGTGTGTGTGAGGTTTTACATACATTGTATGCTTTACATGATGCCTAGAACTTGCCCTGTGTGTTTGCAAAGCGAAATAGAAGTTGTTTGGTTGTAGAGAGGATAGAGGCATTTCTTTGTGTAACCCCATATATCAATAGACATGAATTCACCCGTACATTATATCTTAGTTAACCCCTTTGAGCTTTAAGCCTATTTCTTTGATAACCCTTGAATGTTCTTCAAATTATTATATTTGTTCTACTTTACCTCTTAGAAGCACTTGTATTGTAATGAATATGCAAAAGTTTAAGTGTGGGGTGAAGGGAAATTGAAAAGGGAAAATCAAGAATGAATGATAGAAAATAGTAAGCTGGCCAAAATAATATAAATGTGTTGCAAAGCAATGAGAAAAAGAGCTATATCAATGTATATATGAAAATTACAAAGGCCAGTTACACCAACAAAAGAAAAATGGGGATTAAAAGCCAATAAAGGTGAATAAATGTTTTCGGGAGACATAAGGGAGAAAACTAAAAGGGAAAGTGGTGAAAGAGAAAAGAAAAGTGCTTAGGGAGGTTAGTCACTACACCCAAAAGTATCCTACCCGTCCCATAGCCTACATTACAACCCGTAAAGACCTCTTGATCTATGATTGGATAACTCGATTAGTGGAGTATTACACTAGGGGCAAGCTTATGGTGTGTCTGTACTCATATAAATGTTCTTTGTTGAGAGTGAGTGAATTTTTCTGATATCTATAAGTTCCATGTATTTGAATTGTTAATGTGTGGGAACCTCTCTCAATAACTTTTGTAAGGGCATGTAATTCAAGAGGAAGAAGGTAAATTTGCAAGATTTTGGTAATAAGTAGAGTAAGTAATAACGTGCGGGCATGAGAATTTATAGTTAAGTAAAGATTATGCATATCTTAGGTTGTTCATGTATAATAGCTTTTGTGACATATTTTGGGGGAGACAAAAATTTTTTTTTTTTGGCCTAAGGTGTGATTAAAGGTTGCTCGAGGACGAGCAAAGGTTTAAGTGTGGGGTATTGATAATAGGTGAATTTGACTATAATTATACCCTAAATAATCACACTTTATTATAAGAACAATGTTGTTAAGAGGACAAAATGCTTTGATTAGTGTTTGATTGTGTTTTACAGGTACATGTGATGCATTGGATGCTTTAAAAAGCCATTTTGAAGCCATAAGTTGATGAAAAGGCCAAGAGAAGAGCTAAAGTGAAGAGGGCTGGACGAAGCAGTACAAAGAAACAGAAGCACTGTTCATCCGCGGTCCACTCGCGGTCGCGGATGAACCGCGAAAAACGAAGCCCTCTGAATCTTGACTGTTCGCGGTCCGCTCGCGGCCGCGAACGAACCGCGGAGGTCCTAGCGGCAGTTATCCTAATTGGACTCTAATTTGTTTTCTTAGCCCTAAAACCTCTATATAAACCCCTAGTTTGCCCCATAGAGGCATGTACTTTATTTCTTCAATACTTTTGCAAGGTTTTAGTAGGAGAGATTCCTCTCAAACTCTTTCTACTATTTTATATCAAGCAATTCTTTATGATTTCAATTATTATTCTTTTTGTTTCTTCAAGCATGAGTAGCTAAATTCTTTTCTAAGGTTTTGATGGAACCTATTGATTGATGAACTTATCGTTTATGTGATTACAAATTGTGAATTAGATTTCTTTTTGTTCAACTTCATTCTTATTGTAGTTAATTGGTAGGATCCCCAATTAGCTGTGCCTATTTAGTGTGCATAACTTGGAAAAGAGTGCATATTTAGGTTTATTGTTGAACAACACCACACCTAGGTTATTAGAGGAATCTATAATTTTAGGCGTAAAGACGGGGTTAGGAATAACGAAGTCTTGGGTGCAATCTAAAGTGAACTATTCAAATTAAAGCTAGCTAGGGTAGCTCGGGAGAGTGCACTAGTAAATTATTGTAATTGCTCGGGAGAGGGTTACGATACACATAGCGTTCATGATTGATAGAATATATTATCAATTTGTAAGAGCATAACGATAAGGGATTCCATCAATAGGGGAAATCAACACCTTAGTCTTTCTCTATATTATTTTATACAACATTCAATTCTTTCTTTTAAAGCATTCTTTAATTCTTGCAAAGTAGTTGTTCGAAACCACACATATATATATATTCAAAGTTTGGGAACTTGATTCATAAGTACTTTTGAGGTTGTGAAAGTTGTGATTGATAGGTTAATTCTCTGTGGGATCGATCTTGGACTTATTAAACCAAGTTATATTGACTACGGCCGTTGCTTGGACGTGAATCACGGGTGCTGAAGTAGAAGGACCAGATGACGAGGGCTGACCCCTCTGCTGATAAGATCTGGAAACAAGATGGGGACATTCCCTACGGTGGTGCCCAAACTCTCCGCACTCGTAGCAACTCCCCGGTGCTGGGGACTGAGACTGATATGGACCCTTGGCGCTGGAGTGGCCAGCTGATGAACTAGGCCGAGATGAACGCTGAGAAGATGTGGCCTGTGAAGAACTCTGAGCTGGCATGGCACTGAGAGATGGCTGGCTCTGGTGCGAACCCTGATAACCTGTCTAGAAGACCATCCGCGACGATCGGAGCGACTCGACTGCGAAGATCTAAAAGAGAAACCTCGGCTCTGCTGATTCTGGCCTTTGGTCTGAGTGCCACTGGAACTAGCTGCTCATCGAGGCCTCTTGGCCTCCCTCTCATCCCGCTCCCTGCGACGATCTGTCTATATGTCGCGAGCAATATCCACAACATCCTCAAATGTACGACTCAAAAACCTCTCCCGAGTCATCAGAATACGAATGGGATAAATAAGGCCGTCCACGAAGCGCCCAATCCTCTCTCTGTCGGAATGAACCAACCACGGTGCATATCTGGACAACTCTGTAAACCTGATCTCATACTCTGACACTGACATGTCCCCCTGACGGAGACCCTCAAACTGCCTACGCATCTCCTCTCTCTGAGATCGAGGCACCCATTTCTCCAAGAACATAGTGGAGAACTCGGGCCATGATAGTGGTGCTGCTCCGGCTGGCCTGCGGCGCTCATAAGCCTCCCACCAAGCGAAGGCTGGCCCTTGAAACTGAAAGGTAGTGAAAGATACCCCACTAGACTCCAAGATCCCTGCCGTACGAAGCATCCGACGGCACTTGTCCATAAAACCTTGGGCATCCTCGCCCGTAGCACCAGTGAACACTGGAGGAGATAGTCTAGTGAACCTCTCGAGATGACGCTGCTCATTGTCTGTCATAGCTGGGACCCTGTCCCCCTGAACCTGATCTGCTGGCTGAACCGGAACCACAGGCTGAACTCGAGGAGCCTCCGGTGTTTGTATGCCCTGCACTTCTGGCTCTGGAGTGCGTACTGCGGGGGTCTGATGACCACCCCCGATCCCTGATGCAGTTGCTACGGTAGTAACTGAAACCGCCTGTGCCAGGCCAGTGCAAACTGCTAGTATCTGAGCCAGGGTCTCTTGTAGACCCGTAATGACAATGGGCACAACTGGTGCCTGAACTGGTGCTGATAGCACCTCTGCAACTGGGGGCTGTGGGTCAGCTGGCACTGCCTCAGCTGCCCTAACTCCGCCACGACTACGACCGCGTCCTCGGCCTCTAGCAGGTGGTAGTGGTGGTCGTCCTCCACGTTCGGATGCTCGAGTTCTCACCATCTGCGAGAGAATAGAATGTCAAAGTTCAGTTCAAGTCAAAAGTAATCGCACGACAAAAATTCCAAGAATTGAAACTTTTCCTAAAAGGTTTGCAGCCTCCCGAGGATAAGTACAGGCGTCCCCGTACCGATCCACGAGACTCTACTAAACCGGCTCATGACTCGCGAGACCTGTTAACCTAAGCTCTGATACCAACTTGTCACGACCCAAACCATGGTCGTGATGGCGCCCAACATAATGCTAGGCAAGCCCGACAATATTATCTCTTAACCGTCCATTTATTAATTCCAGTTAATCAAATTAAACTTAAACATCAAGTGTTCATATCAAATGATAAACGTAATAGTAGAAACATACAAAATACGGTCCCAACCAAATCGCGGTGTCACGAGACTGAGCCTCTACAGAATAACATCCTAATACAATCAAGTCTAGGCAAAAGAAATCAACAAGGTGATAAAGAAGTAGAAAACCGGCTCTGCGGATGCTGGCAGCTACCTCGTAATCTCCGCAAAAAGTAGATGTGAGCAGGAAGCAACAACAACTCAACCGCTCTCGGGCACCTGTGAATCTGCACAAAAAGTGCAGGGGGGTGGGGTGAGTATATTTCAACTCAGTGAGTAACAATAATAAATAATAACTGAAAGTAATAACTCCTATGCTATCACTTAGCAGTTCTAAGGCAACCCTCGCAGGTACGTCATCACTGTGGTAGTACTCCGATCTCCAATCCACATCTATCTCTACAAGATCCCACACCTGATCAAACCCTCACTCGTAACCCTACGGTGTACGGCCATCTCAATATATGAAGACACATACCTATGTCTATAATGTATAAGTATTTAAGTAGGTAATAGGATATGAATAAATAAAATGCTACGGCGTGCAGCCCGCTCCAATACATATACCGCTGCGGCGCGCAGCCCGCTCCATTTAATATCGACGGCGCTCACTGGGGGTGTATACAGACTTCGGAGGGGCTCCTAGGCCCAAGCACTATTATACTGCAGCGTGCAGCACGATCCACACAAATATTACTGCGGCGTGCAGTCCGATCCAATATATATATGTATATATCTCTATACTGCTGCGGCGTGCAGCCCGATCCCATAATATACACCAGTGCTCACTGAGAATGTGTGCAGACTCAGACTCCGAAGGGGCTCCTACAGCCCAAGCACAATAATATTGCGGCGTGCAGTCCGTCCCACATGTATATTACATGTACATTACTACGGCGTGCACTCCGGTCCAATATATATACTGCTGCGGCGTGCAGCCCGATCCAATATAGGTATATATATACAATACCTCATAACGGGTCCTTGACCCTGTCTCAGTCAATATAGACTTGGCCTTTCAGGTCCACTCAGCTAGAACAGGGAATTCCACTCTAGATAATCTCTCAAGGTACACATCTAGTACGGGCTCATTCTATGCTATACAGCTAGAGCTACGGCTGAGTGTATGTTTCCAACACGATATAGGGGTCACTAGCTCTATAGGTTCCCTAATGCTCTACAGATTGGCACAAAGCCCCAAACATGGCTTTTAGCCCTATTGTACAGTTATAATCTCATTAACAGTCATACAACACAGTATTCTATTAGCCGGGAAGGACCAAGTCCAAGTCCCCAATCACAATGTCACCACGCTCGTTACAAGACGCGTGTCTCATCTCAACATAGTACTGTGAAGTGCTAGTACGGGGTTTCAGACCCTCAGTACATTGTTTACTACTACCACTCACCTCGAACCGGTGGAAGCTTCAATCCGCCTCGCGCTTGCCTCACAAACCAATCTCCTCGGATGCCAAATCTTCTCAAAATCAACGATAATACATCAATATATGCTCAATTCACGTAACCCACGTGAAATAACCCAAATTATATCAAAACCCACAAAGTTGTCAAAACACGACTTTTGGTGCGCTTCTCAAAAAATTATAAAAGTTACATATTCAGAACACTCGTCTCAATACGAGTCTAGGCATATCAAATTTACCAAATTCGGACTTCATTTTCCCACTCAAATCGGCAATTTACCAAAACCCTGGCTTAGGCTAAATTCCCCCACAATTTGATCCAATTTCCGTGAATTAAAGGAGGATTTCATGATAAAAACGCGTAAAGGAACCATAAAACTCACCTCCGATGATAACCCGATGATCTCCCAGCAATATCTCACCCAAATCGTTCAATTCGCCTCCAAGAACCGAGCCCCAAATGTTTTGCAACTTATGAAATTTTAACCCTTATGTTATTTTTAACACATGCCCGATTTCCGCTTTTGCGGACAAAAATCCGCATATGCGACCAAATGGTCGCTTCTGTGAAAACACACCTAGCCGCCCAGTTCCGCTTCTGCGGCCCAGGTCTCGCTCCTGCGGGACCGCTCCTGCGAACAAGCCTCCGCACCAGCGGTTCTCCCCAGTCGCCCGCCTTTCCGCTTCTGCGACAAAGGACTCGTAGAAGCGAGTCCGCTCCTGCGACGAGTCATCCACTTCTGCGGAACCTCCTGGCCAAGCCCCCCTTTCGCATCTGCGGTCCAAATTCCGCTTCTGCGGTCCCGCTCCTATGGTTCCCAATCCACAGGAGCGGAAATGCTGCTGCAATTCATGACAGCAGCTCCCAAACTCCAATTTCCTCCCGATTAACCTCCCGAAACCACCCCGGGTCCCCCGGGACCCCAACGAAACTCAATAACAAACTCCAAAACACGATACGAACTTGTTCCAAGCATAAAAACACCATTCTAAATATAAAAAATCACCAATTACACACGGATTCAAGCCTAAGTTTCTTCAAAACTTCCGAAACTGACATTCGATCAAAAACCCGACGAAACGACCTCCGAATGACCTGAAATTTTGCAGGCACATCCAAAATCACCTAACGGAGCTACTGCAACTGTCGGAATTTCATTTCGACTCCCGGATCAAAATCTCACCTATCGATCGGATATCGCCAAAATTCAACTTTAGCCAATTCAAGCCTATTTCTACACCGGACCTCCAAATTCAATTCCGATCGCTCTCCTAGCTCACAAATGACCTCCCGGAGCTAATCGAATCATCAAAATTCGATTTCAAGCTCTCTAACACTCAGATCAACATCCAGCTGACTTTTCTCAACTATTCCTTCTTCTAAGAGACTATTTGTCTCAATTTCAACCAAACTCAACCTGGATTGACTCAAACTTACCCAACATGCATATTACGACATTAACAAACAGATAACGGGGTTAACGGGGTAATAACTCACATGATGATGGGCCGGGTCATCACAATCAGCCCCACCTACACCTTATTACTTCGTGTTGCAGTGTGCAACCCGATCCCACCGTACAATTTCAAACACAACAATCACAAACAACAAATAAGGCACTACACAAAATTACAACAAGTTCAAATAAGCAACTTACAATTTGGTTCATATTCTCAATTACTTTTCCAAACTGATATCACAATCAAGTTACCATGTTTCCATATTCGAGAGTACCCACACAAGTATGTTCAACAATTTACCACAATTGAAGTGCTTCATCCCTTTCCACAAGAAACCATATATGCCACCACAACAATTATTCTCAGTTCTTTACCAATTCTAATTCCCTTGTTATCTTTCAATTTATATTTCATACCACACCACATGTAGTTCAACATCAATTGAATACCCAACAATGGAATCAAAGAATTACATACAATCTCTCAAATTAACATATGCCAAAACAAATTTCACACATATGGGCGATTTGACAAGAATCAAAATTAGCCATACATACCTGGTGTCGGGTTTTCTTCCTTTAATATCCTACTTTATGCTTACGCAAGTTATCCTACTCTTGCCGACCTCGTTCTTTGCAGACTCTTACATCTATCCACTTCTTTTTACTAAAAACCAAGTTTGATAATCATGCATGAGTATTAAATTCTATTTTCAAAAGCTATTATACGCAAACCTCTCTTTACCCATTTTAAATACTGAAAATCAGATAAAATAGTTAGGGTTTTTACCTTGAAATGATTGGGGAAGTTGAATCTTGGCCATAGGATCCTTTGGACTAAATGTTTGGAACAATTCTTGAAGATTATAGACTTCTCTCTCTAAAACCCCTCTCTCCTCTCTCTAGTTTTGGTAAGAAAAATATGAGAAAAATGAAGCTTGAAAGTGTTTTATTAAAGAAGGTGTCGGGTAAAAAATTTACAAAAATCTGGGCCGAGTCAATTCTGCGGTCGCATCTGCGATCGCAGAATCAACATGCGGTCCACAGAATGGACCGCAGAATTGCTTTAAAATTTCATATGTTCTGTTACGGAATGCGACCAAAATGCGGTCCGTATTCTAGATCTGCGGCCGCAGAATGCACCGCAGATTTGACACTCAAAAACCTTCAGAAATTATGCGGTAGATCTGCGGTCCGCAGATCCATTTAGTGATCACATTTTCAACACCATTTTTGAAAACATTCTGTTAAGCTCTGCAGTAGGAATGCGATCCACATAGTAGATCTGCGATCGCATTCCTGACCGCAGAAATGACATTTTCTGGAAAAACTTGTTCTTTCAATTTTTGAAACTTAAATCACTACCAAGGGTCTGAACCGTGGCGAGCAAGCTCGCCACGAAGAATTATACGCATTCCTAACACATTATTCGGCCCATGGCACCACAGCTACTAGGTTTTAAGCACAAAAATTTTACGGGGCCTTACAGATATAACCCTAGGCTTTAGAATTTTAGAATATTCTATTTTTCCATGCAGGTTGTGGCTCATCATTTGGCACGGGTTAGGGTTTATGCCTAGAATCTAAAATTAAAAACTTAAAAAATTAAAAGAAAAAGAATTTAGCATGAGGATACCGGACCATGTCCAATTCCTTAAAAGCAATATCTTTTGGAGCACAAAGTCCCCAATTTTGAAGAACCTGGGATTTTCGTGCTTTTAATCTTTCCTGGCTATTATAGTCCCCAATATTTGATTAAATGACAAGTTTGAGAGTCGTTTTTGGCCATAATCTGGTTTATGCCTAGTTCCCATACCAATTTTTCAAACATGCAATCGTAGCCTCATACTCTACTTCATTGTTAGTCGAAAAAATAACATTTTATGATAAGTCTAAAATTTCCAAAAGAGGTATGTGAAATATCTCTAGGACCGCGCTTTTTATATTATATGAACCATTACCAAATGAGATTCACGTTGATGGGTTTGGATCACCCTTCTTCTGAATGTGATATTTTGACTGAAACCCGCTATGGAAACAATAAACTCTCAAGATTTTATTATAATTTTAGGGATTAAAAATTGAGTCTCAATTTCCTAGATGCCATAATTAAAGCTAATTTTTATGGTTGTGGGTATCATGTTCTAGCATTTAACAAAATACTTACTTATGTAACAGATAGGATATTGTCTACCCGAATTCAGAGAATACTTACCGTAACTTCCGATAATAATAAATGGATAGCTTTTCTCATACCTTCGGTCCTTCCAGGTTGACCCAGTTTTTGAATACCATTTGGGGTTTCTTCTTGCTTTACATAATCTTTGAAAGCTTTCTGCATTCCTTCTTTTTTAATGATCACACAATATGGATCTTTATTTGTGAATTTCCACATCCCATGTTGTCCCTATTACTTCAACATGGGGCCAATCAAAATAATCTACATTAGTTTTTAATAATTCAATTAACTTACCTCTCATGCCTGAACTCAAGCCGGCTCCCGCGTGAACACTTTGTTCAGGCCACTATTCAAATAGTATCACAGGCTCGGACTCCTTAGCTGATGTTTTGATACCTTCTCCCTTTTCAGTATTTTGGATTATATCAGATTTTTAGTTAAAACATAACTTTTCTTGATTACCCGGATATTGATTTGAATTTATTTCGATGTTGTATACATTACTTGTATCTGATACATCATTAACACTACTAGATATATGTTGTTCCCCATGAATTTGGCGTATCCCCTATAGTGATGGGAATTTCATGACTTGATGAAGGATTGACGGGACAGCGCCTTCATGGTCTTCCCATGATTATATTATATGCCATTTCCACACCTACTACCTGAAATTTGATATCTTTCTCAACACCTTCTGAAAAAGTTGTTAGGTTTACCTCTCCTTTAGTTACTATACTGGAGTTATTGAATCCTGATAAGGTATGCGCCTTCGGAATCATCTTATCCTCCATTTTCATCTCCCGTAACACCCTTATTAGGATGATATTTGCTGAACTTCCTGGATCAATCAAAACTCTTTTTATTTTAATATCGTGTGTCACACCTCCTTTTTTGTGTATATAGCTAATTACTACTACACCCCGGGAAGGGATATAATAATAACAGGGAAGGAGTTTTTCCAATTAAAGGACATTCGGAATGGGATTTATTTATTTAGATTCAGAGTCACCACTTGGAAAAATAATGGTGTCCTAATTCACCGGTTGAATCCCAAACCGAGGAAATTATAACTCTGTTACAGTCTGCGAATCAGAAATCCGGATAAGGAATTCTGTTAACCCGGGAGAAAGTGTTAGGCACTCCCGAATTCCGTGGTTCTAGCACGGTCGCTCAACTGCCGTATATGTTTTTATCTGATTTCTTTATATATTCAAATTTTATGCATTATTAATATCCCGCTTTGTCATTTTTTTAAGAATTGCGACATCGTGAAAATACATTTCGAGTCACACCGTACCAGTACGCCTGTGACTTTAGTGCATTTTAACTTTTCCGGGATTTAGATTTGGGTCACATCAATGTGCACCCGTATTAGGAATGTATATTATATTAATCACGCATAAAGTATCTACGTCTTTATTAACTTTGGGAAAGACCGCGAAATTCACTAAAATGGCCCTTCCGAGTCTAGAATTTTTATGTTAAAAATTATTTTGGGGGGGGGGGGGCGTGTGTTTTTATTTTTTGTACAAGGCTCATCCCTTATTTTTAAAGTCCAATCTTAAATGAGCTATGTTTTCTATTCTTTATTTTTTCTTCCTAATTGTATTAATTTCAGTCTATTAATATTGGAGTCCAGGCTATTATTCATTATTGGGCCTGGACTTCAAACTGCCTATGTCACGACCCTAGTTCACCAATTGTGAACATGTCATGATGGCACCCAGTCCCCACGACTAGGTAAGCCTAACACGTTGCGGAATATACAAGTTATAAATACTTAAATAAGAAACAGCGGAAAATAGCATAAAAGATATGTAATCCGTGCCGCTTGGCACATACATCCATCACACAATGAATAAAACACTACCAAGATCCGGAACCCCACGGTAACACAGACTAAAAGGGGAAATACAACTGTGGCTCTATGTGTAAAGAGTATCTAACAACGACATGAAGAAAAATGTCAACTAGTACTACTAGAATAGATGGGAAGCCCCTGGATCCGCGGAAGTAGCAGATCATACCTCGAAGTCTCCCAGAAAGCTGCGGAATCACCTAGTACGAGCCTGCTCTGATGTACCTGGATCTGCACAACAAAAGTGTGCAGAAGAGTAGCATGAGTACACCACGGCGGTACTCAGTAAGTGCCAAGCCTAGCCTCGATGGAGTAGTGACGAGGAAGGTCAGGGCCCTACCGAGAAACAATAATAATATGATGATAACAAAATAAACAGTTTAAAAGATAATAACAATAATTTCCGAAATAACAATCATAAGATGATTACCGCAACTGTCTACAATTAAGCTAACAACAAATAATCAACTCAATAAAACAAATCCAGGACCTGTGGGAATTGAACCCACAGTCCCATTCTCAGTACCTCTGGGTCTCCAGGAATCGAACCCGCAGCCCATGTCCATATTTCAATAATCTCAGGATCTAGGGAATTGAACCCGTAGTCCATATTCCAATAATCTCAGGATCTAGGAAATTGAACCCGTAGTCCATATTTCAATAATCTCGGGATCTAGGGAATTGAACCCGTAGTCCATATTTCAAAAATCTCAGGATCTAGGGAATTGAACCCGTAGTCCATATTTCAATAATCTCAGGATCTCGGGAATTGAACCCGTAGTCCATATTTCAATAAGGATCTAGGGAATTGAACCCGTAGTCCATATTTCAATAATCTCAGGATCTAGGGAAATTAACCCGTAGTCCATATTTCAATAATCTCAGGATCTAGGGAATTGAACCCGTAGTCCACAACCACAGCAAGTAAAGGAATACACAGAAAGGAGTATAATATGCTTAACGATAACTTCGCCAATAAACAGCGCCAGCGATTACCAAGAAAAACTCAAGTAAGTCAATTAAGCAGCTAGACAGTTAAATTCTATCTAATCATGCTTTTCTAACCATTACCGGATAGGAATATCGAATTTAACAACTAAAAACAGGAATATCACTCATTGAACATTTTGAGTAAAGTATGTGTTCAACAACCAGCGCATGTACACGCCCGTCACCTCGCGTACAAGGCATTTAAAGTATCACAATAATATCCTAGGGGTAAAAGTCCCCCACACGAAGTTAGACAAGCCACTTACCTCAATGTTTACGAACAATTCAATCCGTGGCAATGCATTTTCCTTTCAAATTTGCCTCCAATCCAATCGTATCTATACACAATTGAATTAATATCATCAATACTACCCAACAAACAAATTCCTAAGGCCAATTACAACTTTTACAACATTCTGCCCGGAATAGTGAATTTCAACCCCGGGCCCACATGGTCGGAACTCGGGGTTAGGACCAAAATCCGGTTACCCATCCCCCCACGAGTTCATGTATATGATTTGTTTCAAAATCGGACCTCAATTCGAGGTCCAATTCCCCAATTTATGAAAAACCCTATTTTCTAACAAAAACAAGAAATTCTACCATGAAAACCTTTGATTTCTATTAAAAACATGTATAGTGATGTTAAGAATTGAAAGAATTAAGTAAAAAGTGACTTACAATTATTTTGAAGAAGAAGGAATCCGTGAAGAATCGCAAATGGGCGTTTTTGGGTTGTGAAATGTGAATATTGAAGCTGGAAATCGTGATTTACAGGTCTCTGTGTTCGCATTTGCGAACATGGGTTCGCAATTGCGAACCCCGACCAATTTCCTGGAGTTTGAAAAATAAGCTAAGGCTGGGAAGTTCGCATTTGCGAACTTTTGTTCGCATTTGCGAAGCCAAGGCAAAACTGGGAAGTTCGTATTTGCGAACTATTGTTCGCAATTGCGAACACAAGCTAAATATTGGGAGGTTCGCATTTGCGAACTATTGTTCGCATTTGCGAACACAGGCAGAATAGTGTCGAGTTCGCATTTGCGAACTATTGTTCGCATTTGCGAACACAGGCACAATAGGGGGGAGTTCGCATTTGCGAACTCTGCAGAATAGTGGGGAGTTCGCATTTGCGAACTATTGTTCGCATTTGCGAACTCTGCAGACCAGTTGCGGACAGCAACTTCTAACATGAGAAATTGATCTCGTGGCCTATCCAAAGTTCACCCGAGCCCTCGGGGCTCCAAACCAAATATACTCACTGACTTAAAAACATCATACGAACTTGCTCGCGCAATCAAATCGCCAAAATAACATCAAAAATCAATAATTTACATCGAATTCAAGCCTAAATTTCTTAAAACTTTCTGAATTGCACATTCGATCTAAAACCCAACCAAACGACGTCCGAATGACCTAAACATTTGCGGACATATCCAAAATTACATAACGAAGCTACAGAAATTGTCGGAATTCCATTCCGACCCCCGGATCAAAATCTCACCTATCGTTCGGATTCGCCAAAATTTCAACCTTCGGCATTTCAAGCCTAATTGAGCTACGGACCTCCAAAATACATTCCGGACGCGCTCCCAACCCCGAAATCACCTAACGGAGCTAATGGAACCATCATATTTCCATTCCGAGATTGTCTTAACATTGTTCCGGTTACGGACCATTTTCTATCTTTAAAGCTCTCATTTAGGGATTAAGTGTCCCAAAATACTCCAAATTTCAGGACTGACTCTCCCGGCAAACCACAATAGCAGAAATGAACTTAGGGGAACAGTTAAATTGGGGATTGGGGCGTAATTTTCTAAAATGACAGGTCGGGTCGTTACATCTTCCCACACTTAAAAGATTCGTTCGTCCTCGAACGAGCATAGAAAACATACCCGGAGTAGTGAAAAGATGAGGGTACTGGCTGCGCATATCCTGCTCGGTCTCCCAAGTCGCCTCCTCGACTGGCTGACCCCGCCACTGAACCTTTACCGAAGCGATATTCTTTGACCTTAGCTTTCTGACCTATCTGTCTAGAATGGATACTGGCTCCTCAACATAAGACAGATCCTTGTCTAGTCGAACAGATGTGAAATCCAACACATGCGACGGGTCACCATGGTACCTCCGGAGCATGGAGACATGAAATACGGGGTGAACTCCGGCTAGACTAGGAGGTAAGGCTAACTCATAGGCAACCTCCCCAATACGCCTCAAAATCTCAAAAGGGCCAATAAATTAGGGACTCAGCTTCCCTTTCTTCCCAAACCTCATAACGCCTTTCATGGGCGAGACTCGCAGTAGAACCCGCTCGCCAACCATAAAAGCGACATCGCGAACCTTCTTGTCCGCATAACTCTTCTGTCTAGACTGGGCTGCACGAAGTCTGTCCTGAATCACCTTGACCTTGTCCATAGCCTCCTGAACCATATCAGTACCTAGCAGCCTGGCCTCGCCCGGCTCAAACCAACCCACGGGAGACCTGCACCTCCTACCATATAGGGCCTCATACGGTGCCATCTGAATACTAGACTGGTAGCTGTTGTTATAAGCAAACTCCGCCGGTGGCAAGAAGTGATCCTATGAACCTCCAAACTCAATCACGCACGCACGGAGCATATCCTCCAAAATCTGAATAGTGCGCTCGGACTGACCATCAGTCTGGGGGTGAAATGCTGTGCTTAACTCCACCCGAGTACCTAACTCCCGCTGTACAGCTCTCCAGAACCGTGAAGTGAACTGAGTGCCTCTATCTGAAATGATGGAAACTGGAATACCATGCAGCCGAACTACCTCTCTGATATAGATCTCCGCCAATCGCGATGAATATGTAGTGCTCACCGGTATAAAATGGGCGGACTTGGTCAGCCGATCCACAATGACCCAAATGGAATCAAACTTCCTAACCGTCCGTGGAAGTCCAAATACAAAGTCCATGGTAATGCACTCCCATTTCCACTCGGGAATCTCAATCTGCTGCATCAACCCACCCGGACGCTGATGCTCATACTTCACCTGTTGGCAGTTGAGGCATCTAGAAACATAATCAACTATATCCCTCTTCATCCGCCTCCACCAGTAATGTTGTTTCAAGTCCTGATACATCTTCGCGGCTCCCGGATGGATGGAATACCGCGAGCTATGGGCCTCTCCTAGAATCAGCTCTCGAAGATCATCTACATTGGGCACACAGATACGCCCCCGCATCCTCATGACTCCATCATCCCCGATGGTAACATCTCGAGCATCACCACGCCGAACTCTATCCTGAAGGACAAGCAAATGAGGGTCATCGAACTGACGCTCCCTGATGCGGTCAAATAGAGAAGACCGAGAAACCATACAAGCTAGAACTCGGCTGGGCTCCGAAAGATCCAGTCTAACAAACTGCCTGGCCAAAGCCTGAACATCCATCGCCATAGGCCTCTCCGAAGCTGGTAGATATGCCAAACTTCCCAAACTCTCCGCCCGACGACTCAAGGCATCGACAACCACATTAGCCTTGCCCGGATGATAGAGAATAGTAATATCATAGTCCTTCAGTATCTCCAACCATCTTCTCTGTCGCATATTTAGGTACTTCTACTTAAGCAAGTGCCTTTTAGCACAAATTGGTCCGTTTGAATCCCTGAATTCATCCGCCAAATTTTCAAGGCGTGAACAATGGCAGCTAGCTCCAAATCATGAACAGGGTAATTCTTCTCATGCACCTTCAGCTGTCTCGACGCGTAGGCAATCACCCTACCGTCCTGCATCAATACCGCACCGAGTCCAACTCGTGAGGCATCACAATATACAGTATAGGACCCCGAACCCGTAGGCAACATCAATATAGGGGCCGAAGTCAAAGCTGTCTTGAGCTTCTGAAAGCTCGCCTCACACTCGTCTGTCCACCGAAAAGGGGCACCCTTTTGGGTCAATCTAGTCATAGGTGCTGCAATCGAAGAGAACCCCTCTACGAAACGACGGTAGTAGCCCGCCAAACCAAGGAAACTGCGAATCTCGGTAGCGGAGGAGGGTCTGGGCCAACTCTGCACGGCCTCCACCTTCCTCGGATCTACTCGAATACCATCCCTCGACACCACGTGGCCCAAAAATGCCACTGAACTCAACCAGAATTCACATTTAGAGAACTTGGCATAAAGCTGCTTCTCCCTCAGAATCTGAAGCACTATCCTCAAATACTGCTCGTGCTCTTCTCGGCTCCGGGAATATACTAGAATATCATCAATGAAAACAATCACGAATGAGTCCAGATAAGGCCCGAACACACTGTGCATCAAATGCATAAAGGCTGCTGGGGCATTAGTCAGTCCAAAAGACATCCCGAGGAACTCATAGTGACCATACCGGGTCCTGAAGGCAGTCTTCGGGATATCTGGCTCCCGAATCTTCAGCTGGTGATACCTAGAGCGCAAATCAATCTTAGAATACACATGTGCGCCCTGTAACTGGTCAAATAAATCATCAATACGGGGCAAAGGATACCGGTTCTTCACTGTAACCTTATTCAGCCGACGATAGTCAATACACATACGCATAGAACCGTCCTTTTTCTTCACAAACAATACAGGAGCACCCCAAGGCGAAACACTGGGTCGAATAAAACCCTTGCCCAATAACTCCTGTAACTGATCCTTCAACTCCTTCAGCTCAGGAGGAGCCATACGGTACGGTGGAATAGAAATGGGCTGAGTGCCCGGCAACAAGTCAATAGCAAAGTCAATATCTCTGTCGGGCGGCATGCCCGGAAGATCAGCTGGAAATACATCAACAAAGTCACGTACCACATGAACAGAATCAATAGAGGGAGTGTCAATACTGACGTCCCGCACATAGGCTAGATAAGCAGCACACCCCTTCTCAACCATATGCTGAGCTCTGAGAAAAGAAATAACACGGCTAGGGGTGTGATCTAGAGTACCACTCCACTCAATACGTGGAATGCCCGGCATAGCCAGCGTCACGGTCTTGGCGTGACAATCATGAATAGCATAATGGGGCGACAACTAGTCCATGCCCAGAATAATATCAAAATCGACCATCCCAAGCAGCAATAGATCCGCTCTGGTCTCAAAATCACAAATGGTAATCAAACACGACCGATATACGCGGTCCACAACCAAAGAATCACCTACCGGAGTGGAAACATAAATGGGGGCACTCAAAGAATCCCGAGGCACACCCAGATGAGAAGCAAAGTAAGAAGACACATATGAAAAAGTGGAACCGGGGTCGAATAGAACCGATGCCTCCTAGTGACTAACCAGAATAATACCCGTGATAATAGAATCAGATGCAACGGCCACAACGCGATCATGAATAGCATAGAATCTAGCCTGTACCCCCCTCTTGAGGGCGGCCTCTGGCACCTTGACCCCCGCCCCTGGCTGGCTAGGCAGGTGGAGTGGCAGTTGGAGCTGGAATGATAGCCTGCCGACCTTGAGAACCACGATGAGGCTGTAAAGACTGATGAGGTCCTCCCCTCATACGCCTGGGGCACTCCCTAACCAGATGGCGAGTATCCCCGCACTCAAAGCAAGCTCTAGGAGGACGCGGTGGCTGTGACTGACCGGCCTCACCCCCACTAGTCTGACCCTTGGAAGGACCCCACATAGTAGATACACTGGAAATTAGGGGAGCATAATAAGGCTCCTGAGGTGCTGGAAGAGCTGGAGTACTACCGGCTGCGGGCAATGCTAAGTGAACTGGTCGGCCGGAATAACCCCTGCCAAAACGACCGGCTGCTGAAGTGCGGGCACCAGAGAAATGGCCCGACTCACGAGACCTCTTGGCCTCTCTCTCTCTCCGCTCTCTAGGGAGCATACTCTCGATCCTCTTGGCAATGCTAACTGCCTGCTGATAAGATATATCTGTCTCAAGCTCTCTGGCCATGCTGGATCGTATAGGCGGAACAAGACCCTCAATAAATCTCCACACTCGCTCTCGAACCGTGGCTACCAAAGCCGGTGCATGCCTGGCTAGGCGGGTGAAACTGATAGCATACTCCGATACTGACATGGAGCCCTATCGCAACCGCTCAAACTCCGAGCGCCAAGAATCCCTAAGGCTCTGGGGAACAAACTCCCTCAAAAACAAATCTGAAAACTGTGTCCAGATCAATGAAGCAGACTCCTCTGGACTATCCAACTCATAAGTGTGCCACCAATCATAAGCGGCCCCATGAAACTGAAAAGCAGTAAAGGAAACCCCGTTGGTCTCCACAATCCCCATGGCACGAAGAATACGGTGACACTCCTCCAGAAAACCCAATGCATCATCTGTAGCCCAACCACTCAACATTGGAGGATCATATTTCTTGAACCTCTCCAATCTACACTGCTCGTCCTCAGAGGCAGCAGGTCCACCTCCGGGCTGTGCTGGGGCGGCAGGAGGCATAACCATAATCTCTAGAACCTGTCCCACTGGCACTCGCTGCTCAGGTGTAGCGGTTGCGAGAGTTTGGGCCCCTCCCCCAGCCTGGGATGTAGTTGCAGTGAGAGGAAGCAACCCGGCCTGGGATGTAGTTGCAGTGAGAGGAAGCAACCCTGCCTGAGCGAAAGTGGTGTACATACTCATGAACTGGGCCAGGGTCGCTTGGAGTGCTGGAGTGGCACCTCAGCGGCAGCGCGCGCGGGTGCTGTGGCTGCACCTCGGGCGCGTCCTCGACCTCTACCTTGGCCCCGGCCTCTGACGGCGGCAACAGGGGGCGCGGGTACCTGATCATCGCGAGTAGCTCGTGTCCTCACCATCTGTGAGAGAATAGAAAGCAATAGTTTAGATTTTTGATGCCAAAAATGTCGCACGACAAGGAATCCAAAAGAAATGAAGAGTTTCCTAAACGGTTACATAGCCCCTCGTAGATAAATACAGACGTCTCCGTATCGATCAGCGAGACTCTAAGTAACCGGTCTGTGTCCCGTGACTCCTATGAACCTAGAGCTCTGATCGGCTCTGATACCAATTGTAATGACCTGGCCCACCACTATGCATATATTGTCCGCTTTGGGCCTAGCCCGCACGGTTTTGTTCCTCCCCAGCTGGTCCACCGGGGAAAAGGCCTATGCACATGGTGGTCCAACACCCTTACTTAACTAGCCCAGGACTCCCTCTCAATTCCGATGTGGGACTCCTGTGAGCTACAGCTACAGCTACCCGCTGATACCACTAATACCACTCACCCCACCAACAAGGACACAACGTCCTCGTTGTGAGTACTCACCCATCGTACTCCAGAGAGTCGTCTCTGATACCAATTGTAATGACCCTAGTTCACCAATTGTGAACATGTCGTGATGGCACCCAGTCCTCCACGACTAGGTAAGCCTAACACGTTGCGGAATATACAAGTTATAAATACTTAAATAAGAAATAGCGGAAAATAGCATAAAAGATATGTAATCCGTGCCGCTTGGCACATACATCCATCACACAATGAATAAAACACTACCAAGATCCGGAACCCCACGGTAACACAGACTAAAAGGGGAAATACAACTGTGGCTCTATGTGTAAAGAGTATCTAACAACGACATGAAGAAAAATGTCAACTAGTACTACTAGAATAGATGGGAAGCCTCCGAATCCGCGGACGTAGCAGATCATACCTCGAAGTCTCCCAGAAAGCTGCGGAATCACCTAGTACGAGCCTGCTCTGATGTACCTGGATCTGCACAACAAAAGTGTGCAGAAGAGTAGCATGAGTACACCACGGCGGTACTCAGTAAGTGCCAAGCCTAACCTCGATGGAGTAGTGACGAGGAAGGTCAGGGCCCTACCGAGAAACAATAATAATATGATGATAACAAAATAAACAGTTTAACAGATAATGACAATAATTTCCGAAATAACAACATTACGATGTTTACTGCAACTGTCTACAATCAAGCTAACAACAAATAATCAACTCAATAAAACAAATCCAGGATCTCGGGAATCGAACCCGTAGTCCATATTTCAATAATCTCAGGATCTAGGGAATTGAACCCGTAGTCCATATTCCAATAATCTCAGGATCTAGGAAATTGAACCCGTAGTCCATATTTCAATAATCTCGGGATCTAGGGAATTGAACCCGTAGTCCATATTTCAAAAATCTCAGGATCTCGGGAATTGAACCCGTAGTCCATATTTCAATAATCTCAGGATCTAGGGAATTGAACCCGTAGTCCATATTTCAATAATCTCAGGATCTAGGGAATTGAACCCGTAGTCCACAACCACAGCAAGTAAAGGAATACACAGAAAGGAGTATAATATGCTTAACGATAACTTCGCCGATAAACAGCGCCAGCGATTACCAAGAAAAACTCAAGTAAGTCAATTAAGCAGCTAGACAGTTAAATTCTATCTAATCATGCTTTTCTAACCACTACCGGATAGGAATATCGAATTTAATAACTAAAAACAGGAATATCACTCATTGAACATTTTGAGTAAAGTATGTGTTCAACAACCAGGCGCATGTACACGCCCGTCACCTCGCGTACAAGGCATTTAAAGTATCACAATAATATCCTAGGGGTGAAAGTCCCCCACACGAAGTTAGACAAGCCACTTACCTCAATGTTTACGAACAATTCAATCCGTGGCAATGCCTTTTCCTTTCAAATTTGGCTCCATTCCAATCGTATCTATACACAATTGAATTAATATCATCAATACTACCCAACAAACAAATTCCTAAGGCCAATTACAACTTTTACAACATTCTGCCCGGAATAGTGAATTTCAACCCCGGGCCCACATGGTCGGAACTCGGGGTTAGGACCAAAATCCGGTTACCCATCCCCCCACGAGTTCATGTATATGATTTGTTTCAAAATCGGACCTCAATTCGAGGTCCAATTCCCCAATTTATGAAAAACCCTATTTTCTAACAAAAACAAGAAATTCTACCATGAAAACCTTTGATTTCTATTGAAAACATGTATAATGATGTTAAGAATTGAAAGAATTAAGTAAAAAGTGACTTACAATTGTTTTGAAGAAGAAGGAATCCGTGAAGTATCGCAAATGGGCGTTTTTGGGTTGTGAAATGTGAATATTGAAGCTGGAAATCGTGATTTACAGGTCTCTGTGTTCGCATTTGCGAACATGGGTTCGCAATTGCGAACCCCGACCAATTTCTGGAGTTTGAAAAATAAGCTAAGGTTGGGAAGTTCGCATTTGCGAACTTTTGTTCGCATTTGCGAAGCCAAGGCAAAACTGGGAAGTTCGCATTTGCGAACTATTGTTCGCATTTGCGAACCCAGGCTAAATATTGGGAAGTTCGCATTTGCGAACTATTGTTCGCATTTGCGAACACAGGCAGAATAGTGTCGAGTTCGCATTTGCGAACTATTGTTTGCATTTGCGAACACAGGCACAATAGGGGGGAGTTCGCATTTGCGAACTATTGTTCGCATTTGCGAACTCTGCAGAATAGTGGGGAGTTCGCATTTGCGAACTTCTGCAGACCAGTTGCAGACAGCAACTTCTAACATGAGAAATTGATCTCGTGGCCTATCCAAAGTTCACCCGAGCCCTCGGGGCTCCAAACCAAATATGCACACCGACTTAAAAACATCATACGAACTTGCTCGCGCGATCAAATCGCCAAAATAACATCAAAAATCAATAATTCACATCGAATTCAAGCCTAAATTTCTTAAAACTTTCCGAATTGCACATTCGATCTAAAACCCAACCAAACGACGTCCGAATGACCTAAAAATTTGCGGACATATCCAAAATCACATAACAAAGCTACAGAAATTGTCGGAATTCCATTCCGACCCCCGGATCAAAATCTCACCTATCGTTCGGATTCGCCAAAATTTCAACCTTCGGCATTTCAAGCCTAATTGAGCTACGGACCTCCAAAATACATTCCGGACGCGCTCCCAACCCCGAAATCACCTAACGAGAGCTAATGGAACCATCATATTTCCGTTCTGAGATCGTCTTAACACTGTTCCTGTTACGGACCATTTTCTATCTTTAAAGCTCTCATTTAGGGACTAAGTGTCCCAAAATACTCCAAATTTCAGGACCGACTCTCCCGGCAAACCACAATAGCAGAAATGAACTTAGGGAAACAGTTAAATTGGGGATTGGGGCGTAATTTTCTAAAACGACAGGTCGGGTCGTTACAGCCTAACAGTTCATAGGCCAATACAATAGGGCCTCTGGAGTCCAGCATATCTTTTGTTCCCATTCGAAAGCATGGATGCCACATTAATAAGATCTGGGCCCATATTCACGGCTAGGCCCATATTATTTACATTTGAAGCAAAATTAAGGCAGGCTAGCATTTCAATAACAATACTACGTGCAAATACTATTCAATATTAACAAGTAATTGTTTCTAACAATGCCAAGTTACATTTTGATCATTACTGATTCTAGTATTATCAATTAACTATGAATGTCAACACTAGTTTAACTTGTTGCTATTTATCTACTGAATTAACAAAGTATTATTTTATGAATTATCTAATGGTTGAGACACTGTTTGCAGAATTATCTATCTACTCTAATTGAAAACAACACTTGCATTTTTTAACTACAACATGCTCAAAATTACAACTATGTTTCAGATTGCCATTTTACAAAGTTGAACGTAAATTTATGGCTAGTCTAGCTACAGTAATGTTAAAACAGTGTCATGGTTTGAAACTCGACTACTTCATGTTTTCAAATTAAATGATTCTGATTTAGAACTCGATTAACGAAATAGCTAAGCACTAATATTACATGTCTAATTTCAGAACACACACACACACACATATGTGTATATATATATATATATATGTTTCAGATTGCCATTTTACAAAGTTGAACGTAAATTTATGGCTAGTCTAGCTACAGTAATGTTAAAACAGTGTCATGGTTTGAAACTCGACTACTTCATGTTTTCAAATTAAATGATTCTGATTTAGAACTCGATTAACGAAATAGCTAAGCACTAATATTACATGTCTAATTTCAGAACACACACACACACACATATGGAGTTCTATATATATATATATATATATATATATATATATATATATATATATATATATATATATATATATATATATATATATATATATATATATATGTGTGTGTGTGTGTGTGTGTGTGTGTGTGTGTGTGTGTGTTTTAGCCGGTTTTAGTTTTAGATTTAGGTGATCATTATGACTAACCTACTAGATACGTTTACTACAGTGTTATTTACTTCTACTTTAACCTATATAGTATAGTACTTATTACAACCCATTCCTAAATGAATTACAAGAGATCTACAAATTATAACTACAAATATAAGAAAAACAGAAATACAGCTTCAGTAAAATTAATCTATAATTTCATTCCTTCATCATGTTTCAATTACACCTTCAGGAGATAGTAGTGTACCTGATCAAATGAAATGAAATAGATAAGTTCTAAGAGATGAAGGAGAAGAGAAATCAGCAATAGCAGCAGCCAAATATCAATAGCGAACAAGAGCAATTAACACAACAAGTTTCCAAACTCAATAGGCAACCATCAAATAACTCGAGCAAACAGATATCCAAGCTAAGTTGAAATGAACACAATAGAGGAACAACCAGCAAAGATTTTCAGGAATAATACTCAAATTAAATGCAAAGTAGGAGACCAGAAAATTAAACCCCTAATTCTCTGAAAGTTGGAAAGTTTTGACCGCACCCTGCTTCAGAGGTTGCCTACATATCTTGGGCAATACTGGAATCAGGTCAGTGTAGTTCGGGAATGTCTGGTAGTCGGATACTACCAGGGAAGCTGTGATTTTGCTGCTAGTGCTGTAGTTACTGCTGACTGACTCTGTAATGACCCGGCCCGTCGTTACGGGAATTACTACCCCGTTACCTTGCATTTAAATATCATATGCTTTTAAATCAGTATTAGAATATATCGGGTGAGTAAGGAGTGATTCGGGTTGAAAATGAAGGAAATAGCATGTTTGAAGGAAGCTTGAATATAGGAAGTCAACCAAGAGTTGACTATTGAGTTAGAGTGCTCGGAACCAGATTCTGATGATTCGACTAGTTTCGGGGGATCATTTATGACTTAGGAGAGCAATCGGAATTGAATTCGGAGGTCCAGTGTAGTTTTAGGCTTGAATTGGCGAAGGTTGAATTTTGGCGAAAACCGGATGGTAGGTGATATTTTGATCCGGGGGTCGGAATGGAATTCCGACGATTTCTGTAGCTTCGTTATGTGATTTTGGATATTTCTACAAATGTTCAGGTCATTCGGACATCGTTTGATCGGGTTTTGGATTGAATGTTAGTTTTGAAAGTTTTGAAGAAACTTAGGCTTGAATTCGTGTGTAAATGGTGATTTTGATGTTTAGTATGGTGTTTTTATGATTGGAACAAGTTCGTATCGTGTTTTGGAGTATGTTGGTGTTTTTCGTTGGGGTCCCGGGGGTCTCGGGATAAATCCGGGGGTCCAAACGGACCATTTTTGGGAAAAATGAGAAGGCTGGTTGCTGTCATAAATACAGCAGGATTTTGCTCTCCGCGATCGCGTGGAGTGGGACGCGATTGCGTAGGGTTAGAGACTAGACCAATGCGATCGCAGGAGCACCAGTCGCGATCGTGTAGAGTTAACCGGGTGACCATCGCGATCGCATGAGCATCTACGCGATCGCGTAGGAGAGAATTGGGGTCCAGGGAATTTGTGCTACGCGATCGCAGGAAGAGAGACGCGATCGCGTGAGGCCAGATTTTTGAACATCGCGATCGCTTGAGGAGAGTCGCGATCGCGTAGAGAAAACTTCTCTGGCAGTGAATTAAATCACAGAACAGAGGGGTCGCGGGTTTACACCCCAAAAACACAATTTTGAGCCCTAGAGAGAAGAAAACTCGAGGAAAGCACTGAGAAATCATCGGGTATTCATCGGAGGTAAGATTCTTGACTCAAAAACATCATTTTATGGTAGAATTAACATCAATCTTCATGAAATTGGGTAGAAATCTTGAAGAATTGTGGCCTAGGTGCTAAAAACGGGATTTTGAGTTTTGGAAGACCATTTGCACTCCGATTTTGATAAATTTTATATGCACGGACTCGTGGCGAGATGAGGGTCGCGTTGGTACTAATTTCGGAATTTTCCGAGCAGTGGGCCCGGGGTCGGGTTTTACCAACTTAGTATATTTATGCGAATATCATGTAAATTGAAATGGGTTATGATTCGTTGACCCGTATTTTGACATAATTATTGTGGTTTGACTAGATTCTACGCACGAGGGAGCTAAATTCAAAGGAAAATGCATCGCGGATGAGTCTACGACCGGCTAGAGGTGAGTAGTTTGTGTATATGGTAGCTTGAGGGTTCGAAACCCCGGCTTAGCACATTGTGACGCTAGTAGGGCGTGGCTCGCACACCGTGGCAGGTGCGGGATTGATTGTGACCGGGGATTGAGACTTGGTCCATCCCGGAAATGAATAATATGTTATTAGTGTTGGAAATACACTGTATTTGATATATTTGTGGGTGATAAGCCTTGTTTGGGGCCTTGTGCCGACCTGTAGCGTCCTTAGAGGACAATATTTATGTGATAGCTATATTTGCTTAAATCACTGATCTTAGTCCTGGAAATTGAAAACACCTTATTGATATGCTAAGTCACCGGCTTTTGCAAATTTAATGAAGTTAAAGTATTTTTCATAAATTATGAACTGGAAACTGGAATTTAGAAAAATGAACTGTTTTGTGACTTATTTGCTTATTGTTGATGTGAGGATCGGGCTGCACGCCGCAGTAGTATTGCGCTTGGGCTGTAGGAGCCCCTCCGGAGTCTGTACACACCCCCAGTGAGCGCCGTCGACGTTAAAATTGGATCGGGCTACACGCCGTAGCGGTTATGTGCATTGCATTGCATTTTTATTTGTTGAATTACTCTGTGGTAGCTGAATTGTACTGTTGATGCTAGTTCGTAGGAGATTCGGACCGTAGTGTAGCTTCATATTGTGGTATTTTGTGGATTTCTTACGGTCAGCTACTTATATATATTTGTTACTCACTGAGTACTTAGTACTCACCCCTACTCCCTGCACCTTTTGTGTGCAGACTCAGGTACTCAGGAGCAGTAGACGTGCATTTCCAGCGTTTGCAGTGTCATATCGAGTTGATGAGGTAGCTGCCTACGTTCGCAGAACCTAGCTTCTCCTCTCCTTTCCGGTTGTTATTTGTATTTTGTATTCAGACTTGAGTATTTCTATACAGTACTCTCTATTCCTGTTGGGTTTTGTTAGAGGCTCTAGACTTGTGACTCCGGATCTTTGGGAGTGTCGGTATTTTGTTCATTATTATTATTATTGGAGTTCTTAAACTCATATATTCTTCTTGGGTTGTCCATTTGGGACTGGTATTCGATGTGATAATTAATAGTTGGTCTGGCTGGCCTAGCTTGATTGTTGGGCGCCATCACGACCGGATTTGGGTCGTGACAAGTTGGTATCAAAGCTCTAGGTTACTAGGACTCGCGAGTCATGAGCCGGTTTAGTAGGATTTCGCGGATCGGTACGTAGACGTACGTATCTATCCTCGGAGGGCTACAGAAACTTTAGAGAAAAACCTCATTTTCTTGGATTCATATCGTGCGATTTGTGTTATTATGAAATTAAATTTTTCCATATTCGATTCTCTCGCAGATGGCGAGAACACATGCTAGCGGACGTGGCGGACGACCACCATTGGCACCCAGAGGCCGTGGCCGTGGTAGAGGTAGGGCAGCAGTACCAACACCTGCTGACCCACCAACTGACCAGACTCAGGGTCAGATTCCTGCACCAGTGGCCCAGACTCAGGACCAGATTCCAGTGGCAAACGCTCCGGCAACTCAGGTTCAGGCACCGGCAGTGCCCATTGTGATACCGGGTCTTCAGGAGACCTTGGCTCAGATCTTATCAGTGTGCACGGGCTTGGCTCAGGTAGTTGCAGTTACTGCTGCAGTATCTTCTTCACAGGCAGGGGGAGGAAATCAGACCCCCGTGGCTCACACACCCGAACCAGTTCAGCCAGTTGCGCCCGTTGCACCAGCTCCTGCTTATATGGTTCCAGCTATGCCCGACGATGAGCAGCGTCGTTTGGAGAGATTTGAGAGGCTACAGCCTCCGACATTCAGTGGTGCTGAGGGCGAGGACGCCCAGGGTTTTCTTGACAGATGTCAGCGCATGCTTCGCACTGCGGGTATTCTAGAGTCCGGCGGTGTTTCATTCACCACTTTTCAGTTCACAGGTGCAGCATTTCAGTGGTGGGAGGATTTTGAGAGGCGTAGGCCCGCTGGGGCAGTGCCCTTCACTTGGAAGTAGTTCTCCATGGAATTTTTGGAGAAGTACGTGCCTCAGTCTCAAAGAGAGGAGCTGCGACGTCAGTTCGAGTAGTTGAAGCAGGGAGATATGACGGTTAATCAGTACGAGATGAGATTCACACAGTTGGCCCGTCATGCCATGTGGATGGTTCCTACAGACAGAGAGAGGATTCGGAGATTTATTAATGGCCTTATTTATCCCATCCGCATTTTGATGACCAGGGAGAGAGTTTCGGAAGTTACCTTCGAGGAGGTGGTTGATGCTGCCCGTCATATTGAGATAGATCGCCGTAGAGAGCGGGAGGAGAGAGAGGCTAAGAGGCCTCGTGGTACCGGCAGCTACAGTGGTGCTCCGTCTAGGGGCAAACCTCAGCATAACAGGGGTCGTTCTTTCAAGTCTCATCAGTCTGGACGTGCAGAGTCCAGTGAGGTTTCATCAGATCGTGGTCGTCAAGGCCATCAGGGTTATCAGGGACAGCAGGGCCGTCAGCAGATTCAGCCTGCATTGAGTGCCCTTCCAGCTCAGAGCTCTGCTCCTACTTCCTCAGCACAGGATTCATCTGCAGCGAGGGGTCCTCAGCAGCCCCTTCTTCCATCTTTGGGCCGTTGTTTCGAGTGCGGTGACTTGGGCCATATCAGGAGAGAGTGTCCTCAGTGGCTTCGTAAGCGGTCTCAGCAGAGGAATCAGCCCTCGTCCTCTACTCCTGTTTCTTCAGCGCCAGCACAGTCGGCTAGGACTGGTGGCCAGGTATCCAGAGGTCGCCCTAGGGGTGAGGATCGTACTAGTGGAGGCCAGGCTCGTTTCTATGCTCTTCCGGATAGGAAAGATGCTAGTGCTTCGGATGCGGTCATTTCGGGTATTATCTCAGTCTGCCACAGGGGATGCTGCTGTTTTATTTGATCTCGGATCCACCTATTCTTATGTCTTTACTTATTTTGCACATCATTTGGGTATGAACCGTGGTATTCTTGCTTTGCCCATACATGTGTCTACCCCAGTGGGGGATACTGTTGTTGTGGATCAGGTATATCGATCCTGTCTTATTACTATTGGGGGTCTGGAGACCCGAGTTGATCTATTACTACTGGGCATGGTAGATTTTGATGTGATTCTAGGCATGGATTGGCTATCTCCTTACTATGCGATTCTGGACTGTCATGCCAAGACAGTCACACTAGCTATTCTAGGTAATCCGAGGATCGAGTGGCGTGGCTTGACTGATTATGTGTCCGACAAGGTGATTTCTTATATAAAGGCCCAACGAATGATTGGCAAGGGTTGTTTATCTTATTTGGCCTTCATTAGAAATGTTGAGGCTGAGACACCCAGTCTTGATTCGGTCCCCATTGTGAGGGAGTTTCCGGATGTATTTCCAGCGGACCTGCCGGGCATGCCGCCTGACAGAGATATTGATTTTGGTATTGACTTGGTGCCGGGCACTCAGCCCATTTCTATTCCTCCCTATCACATGGCACCAGCAGAGTTAAAGGAATTGAAAGAACAACGTCAGGAACTCTTAGATAAGGGTTTCATTCGTCCGAGTGTGTCATGTTGGGGTGCACCGGTGTTGTTCGTGAAGAAAAAAGATGGCACAATGAGAATGTGCATTGATTACAGGCAGCTGAACAAGGTAACAGTGAAGAATAAGTACCCATTACCTCGTATTGAGGACCTATTTGATCAGCTCCAGGGAGCTAGTGTATTTTCTAAGATTGATCTTCGATCGGGCTATCATCGGTTGAAGATCAGGGACTCGGATATTATGAAGACAGCGTTCAGGACGCGATATGGGCACTACGAGTTCCCTGGTGATGTCTTTCGGGCTGACTAATGCCCCATCTGTATTCATGCACTTAATGAATAGTGTATTTCGGATGTACCTTGATTCTTTTGTGATTGTGTTTATTGATGATATTCTGGTATATTCACGCAGTCAGGAGGAGCATGCACAGCACTTGAGAGTGGTATTGCAAAGGTTGAGAGAAGAGAAGCTTTATGCAAAATTCACTAAGTGTGAGTTCTGGCTTGATACTGTCGGTTTTCTGGGACATGTAGTGTCCAGTGATGGTATTCGGGTTGATCCACAGAAGGTCGAGGCAGTGCAGAATTGGCCCAGACCTTCCTCGGCTACAGAGATTCGGAGTTTTCTCGGCTTGGCAGGCTATTATCGCCGGTTTGTTCAGGGTTTTTCATCTATTGCTTCACCGTTGACTAAGTTGACACAGAAGAATGCTCCATTTGTGTGGTCCGATGAATGTGAGGAGAGCTTCCAGAAGCTCAAGGAGGCTTTGACCACAGCTCCAGTACTTGTGTTGCCATCAGCCTCAGGGTCATATACGGTGTATTGTGATGCTTCTAGAGTTGGACTCGGTTGTGTGTTGATGTAGGAGGGTAGAGTTATTGCATATGCTTCTCGTCGGCTAAAGCCCCACGAGAAGAACTACCACTGTTCATGATTTGGAGTTAGCCGCTATTGTTCATGCCTTGAAGATTTGGAGGCATTACCTATATGGTGTATCTTGTGATGTATATACAGACCACCGCAGCCTTCAGCATTTGTTTAAGCAAAAAGATCTAAATTTGAGGCAGCGGAGATGGCTTGAGTTGCTTAAAGACTATGATATTACTATCTTGTATCATCCCGGGAAAGCCAATGTAGTGGCTGATGCATTGAGCCGAAAGGCTATTAGTATGGCCAGTTTGGCGTATATTCCAGTTGGGGAGAGACCCCTAGCAGTTGATGTTCAGGCGTTAGCTAATCAGATGGTGAGGCTGGATATTTCTGAGCCCGGTCGGGTGATGGCTTGTGTAGTAGCTCGTTCTTCTTTATATGATCGTATTCGAGAGCGCCGGTATGATGATCCACACTTACTTGTCCTTAAGGACAGAGTTCAACATGATGATGCTAGAGATGTCACTATTGATAGTGATGGTGTATTGCGGATGCAGGGCCGGATATGCGTGCCTAATGTTGACGGCCTTCGTGAGTTGATATTGGAGGAGGCACACAGCTCGCGGTATTCTATTCATCCAGGAGCCGCGAAGATGTATCAGGATTTGAAGCAGCATTACCGGTGGAGGAAGATGAAGAAAGATATTGTGAGCCATGTGGCTCGGTGTCTAAACTGTCAACATGTTAAATATGAGCATCAGAGACCTGGCGGTGTATTCTAGCGTATTGATATTCCTGAGTGGAAGTGGGAAAGGATTACTATGGACTTTGTTAGTGGACTCCCTCGGACAGCGAGGAAGTTTGATTCAGTTTGGGTGGTGGTGGATAGATTGACCAAGTCGGCTCACTTCATCCCAGTGTGTACTACTTACTCCTCAGAGCGGTTGGCAGAGATATTCATCCGTGAGATAGTGAGATTGCATGGAGTTCCCATCTCTATTATATCAGACAGAGATACCCAGTTCACTTCTCAGTTCTGGAACACATTTCAGCGAGAGTTAGGTTCACAGGTAGAGTTGAGCACAGCATTTCATCCACAGACGGATGGGCAGTCTGAGCATACTATTCAGATACTGGAGGACATGTTGCGTGCTTGTGTCATTAATTTCGGTGGTTCATGGGCTGATTACTTACCTCTTGCGGAGTTTGCTTATAATAATAGCTATCAGTCCAACATTCAGATGGCACCGTATGAAGCTTTATATGGGAGGCGGTGTAGGTCTCCAGTCGGTTGGTTCGAGCCCGGCGAGGCTAGGTTGTTGGGGACAGAGTTAGTCCAAGATGCCTTAGACAAGGTGAATGTGATTCAGGAGAGACTTCGCACAGCTCAGTCGCGTCAGAAGAGTTATGCGGACCGAAAGGTCCGAGATGTGTCTTATTCAGTAGGTGAGAAGGTGTTGCTGAAGGTTTCACCTATGAAGGGTGTTATGAGGTTTGGGAAGAAAGGAATGTTGAGCCCAAGGTTCATTGGACCTTTTGAGGTGCTTAGGAAAGTTGGGGAGGTGGCTTATATGCTTGCTTTGCCACCCACTTTGTCGGGAGTTCACCCGGTGTTCCATGTATCTATGCTCCGGAAGTATGTCGGAGACCCGTCTCATGTGTTGGACTTCAGCACGATACAGCTAGATGAGGATTTGACTTATGATGTGGAACCAGTAGCCATTTTGGGTCGACAGGTTCGTAAGCTGAGATCCAAGGATATAGCTTCAGTGAAAGTGCAGTGGAGAGGTCGTCCCGTGGAGGAAGCAACTTGGGAGACCGAGCAGGAGATGCGGAGCAGATATCCACACTTGTTTGATGCTCCAGGTATGTTTCTTAACCCGCTCGCGGACGAGCGTTTGTTTAAGTTGGGGAGAATGTAATGACCCGGCCCGTTGTTACGGGAATTACCACCCCGTTACCTTGCATTTACATATCTTATTCTTTTAAATCTGTATTAGAATATATCGGGTGAGTAAGGAGTGATTCGGGTTGAAGATGAAGAAAATAGCATGTTTGAAGGAAGCTTGAATATGGAAAGTCAACCAAGAGTTGAATATTGAGTTAGAGCGCTCGGAACCGGATTCTGATGATTCGAATAGTTTCGGGGGATCATTTATGACTTAGGACAGCAATCGAAATTGAATTCGGAGGTCCGGTGTAGTTTTAGGCTTGAATTGGCGAAGGTTGACTTTTGGCAAAAACCGGATGGTAGGTGATATTTTGATCCGGGAGTTGGAATGGAATTCCGACGATTTCTGTAGCTTCGTTATGTGATTTTGGATATGTCTGCAAATTTTCAGGTCATTCGGACATCGTTTGATCGGGTTTTGGATTGAGTGTTAGTTTTGAAAGCTTTGAAGAAACTTAGGCTTGAATTCGTGTGTAAATGGTGATTTTGATGTTTAGTATGGTGTTTTTATGATTGGAACAAGTTCGTACCGTGTTTTGGAGTATGTTGGTGGTTTTCGTTGGGGTCCCGGGGGTCTCGGGATGAATTCGGGGGTCCAAACGGACCATTTTTGGGAAAAATGAGAAGGCTTGTTGCTGTCATAAATACAGCAGGATTTTGCTCTCCGCGATCGCGGGGAGGGGGACGCGATCGCGTAGGGTTAGGGGCTAGACCAATGCGATCGCAGGAGCACCAGTCGCGATCGCGTAGAGTTAACCGGGTGGCCATCGCGATCGCATGAGCATCTACGCGATCACGTAGGAGAGAATTGGGGTCCAGGGAATTTGTGATACGCGATCGCAGGAAGAGAGACACGATCGCGTGAGGCCGGATTTTTGAACATCGCGATCGCGTGAGGAGAGTCGCGATCGCGTAGAGCAAACTGCTCTGGCAGTGAATTAAATCATAGAACAGAGGGGTCGCGGGTTTACACCCCAAAAACACAATTTTGAGCCCTAGAGAGAAGAAAACTCGAGGAAAGCACTGAGAAATCATCGGGTATTCATCGGAGGTAAGATTCTTGACTCAAAAACATCATTTTATGGTAGAATAAACATCAATCTTCATGAAATTGGGTAGAAATCATGAAGAATTGTGGCCTAGGTGCTAAAAACGGGATTTTGAGTTTTGGAAGACCATTTGCACTCCGATTTTGATAAATTTTATATGCATGGACTCGTGGCGAGATGAGGGTCCCGTTGGTACTAATTTCGGAATTTTCCGAGCAGTGGGCCCGGGGTCGGGTTTTACCAACTTAGTATATTTATGCGAATTTCATGTAAATTGAAATGGGTTATGATTCGTTGACCCGTATTTTGACATAATTATTGTGGTTTGACTAGATTCTACGCACGAGGGAGCTAAATTCAAAGGAAAAGGCATCGCGGACGAGTCTACGACCGGCTAGAGGTGAGTAGTTTGTGTATATGGTAGCCTGAGGGTTCGAAACCCCGGCTTAGCACATTGTGACGCTAGTAGGGCGTGGCTCGCACACCGTGGCAGGTGCGGGATTGATTGTGACTGGGGATTGAGACTTGGTCCATCCCGGAAATGAATAATATGTTATTAGTGTTGGAAATACACTGTATTTGATATATTTGTGGGCTGTAAGCCTTGTTTGGGGCCTTGTGCCGACCTGTAGTGTTCTTAGAGGACAATATTTATGTGATAGCTTTATTTGCTTAAATCACTGATCTCAGTCCTGGAAATTGAAATCACCTTATTGATATGCTAAGTCACCGGCTTTTGCAAATTTAATGAAGTTAAACTATTTTTCATAAATTATGAACTGGAAACTGGAATTTAGAAAAATGAACTATTTTGTGACTTATTTGCTTATTGTAGACTGAGCATGGATCGGGCTGCACGCCACAGTAGTTGATATCAGGATCGGGCTACACGCCGCAGCAGTATTGCGCTTGGGCCTTCGGAGTCTGTACACACCCCCAGTGAGCGGCGTTGACGTTAAAATTGGATCGGGCTACACGCCGTAGCGGTTATGTGCATTACATTGCATCTTTATTTGTTGAATTACTATGTAGTAGCTGAATTGTATTGTTGATGCTAGTTCGTAGGGGATTCGGACTGTAGTGTAGCTTCATATTGTGGTATTTTATGGATTTCTTACTTTCAGCTACTTTTATATATTTATTACTCACTGAGTACTTAGTACTCACCCCTACTCCCTGCACCTTTTATGTGCAGACTCAGGTACTCAGGAGCAGTAGACAGGCAATTCCAGCGTTTGCGGTGTCATATCGAGTTGCTGAGGTAGCTGCCTACGTTCGCAGAACCTAGCTTCTCTTCTCCTTTCCAGTTGTCACTTTGTATTTTGTATTCGGACTTGAGTATTTCTATACAGTACTCTCTATTCCTATTGGGTTTTGTTAGAGGCTCTAGACTTGTGACTCCGGATCTTTGGGAGTGTCAGTATTTTGTTCATTATTATTATTATTGGAGTTCTTAAACTCATATATTCTTCTTGGGTTGTCCATTTGGGACTAATAGTCGTTGTGATAATTAATAGTTGGTCTGGCCGGCCTAGCTTGATTGTTGGGCGCCATCACGACCCGATTTGGGTCGTGACAGACTCCTTATTATACCATGGTAAAGAAACTAGCCTAAGCTATGGTCTATGAATTACAAAAATCCTATCTATGTCGTGTGTCTTTTATTGCCTTGATCTTCCATCTGGCATATTGTTCTTTATTTGCATCTTCCATTCTTTGATGAATCTTTTGCTTGTAACTTGCTTCAAACATATTGCTTCATTCTGCTAGTATGACTTCAAAAATGTGTTTCCCCGTTCTTCGGGTTGGTACCTGCTTATTACAAAAATAAAGAAAACTTTTTCCTGCCACAATATGGGGCTCTCAATCTATTATGATGTTACTTGTTAGAAAAGAAAAGTTTTATTTTGCAGAAAGTATAGTATTTTCTTGTTATCCAGGTGGGCGCCTGATGCAGAAATAAAAAATGCAGAAAAATACTCCTTGTTATCCAGATGGGCGCCTGATGCAAAAATAAAAAATGCAGAAAAGTATTCCCGCGTTATCCAGGTGGGTGCCTGAGCGAAAATTTAAAAATACATAAAAGTATTCCCTTGCTATACAGGTGGGCGCCTGAGCGAAAATTAAAAAATGCAAAAAAGTATTCCCTTGTTATCCAGGTAGGCGCCTGATGCAGAAATTAAAAATGTAAAAAAGTATTCCCTTGTTATACAGGTGGGCGCCTGATGCAGAAAATAAAAAAACAGAAAAATATTCCCTTGTTATCCAGGTGGGCGCCTGATGAAGAAATTAAAAATGCAGAAAATATTCCCTTGTTATACAGGTGGGCGCCTGATGCAGAAATTAAAAATGCAGAAAAATATTCCCTTGTTATCCAGGTGGGCGCGTGATGCAGAAATTAAAATGCAGAAAAGTATTCCCTTGTTATCCAGGTGGGCGCCTGATGCAAAAATTTAAAAATGCAGAAAAGTATGCCCTTGTTTTCCACATGGGCGCCTGATGCAGAAATTAAAAATGCAGAAAAATATTCCATTGTTATCCAGGTAGGCGCCTGATGCAGAAATTAAAAATGCAGAAAATATTCCCTTGTTATATAGGTGGGCGCCTGATACAGAAATAAAAAATATAGAAAAATATTTCCTTATTATCCAGGTGGGCGCCTGATGCAGAAATTAAAAATGCAGAAAATATTCTCTTGTTATCCAGGTGGGCGCCTGATGTAGAAATTAAAAATGCAGAAAATGTTCCCTTGATATGCAGGAGGGCGCCTGATGCAGAAATTAAAAATGCAGAAAAGAGTCCCTTGTTATCCAGGTGGGCGCCTGATGCAGAAATTAAAAATGCAGAAAATATTCCCTTGTTATCCAGGTGGGCGCCTGATGTAGAAATTAAAATGCAAAAAATATTCCCTTCGGCTATATGATCGCCATGTGTTATTTTATTTTCTTTTGTCATTTGATGGACCCAATATCATTGTGCCATCCAACATGAGAAGCTGGTTGTTATCTTTCAACTGGCAACGGGTTTTGAACAACTAAAATGTAATGCAATGACCCTGAATTTAGGGGTGGGGATATATTTTGAAGTAAAAGAAAGAACTTATCTGGGTAGGAAGGCTGATTCCTTTGACCATGCCATGTATTTGGATATCCGACCTAGTCTGTCCAATCAATTTGTTGCTGACTTGATTTCTCCTTTCATCAACCCACAACTTACTTGTCTTGCCACTTCCATTTCATCTGGTCATTCCTCGCTTTCGCCTTATGGTGCCCGTTAGGGTTTTCACCAATAAGACTCTCATTTATTTTCTCTCAGACTTGCTTCGCCTTATGGTGACCGTGAGTAAGACTCTCTCATTTTATATCTCTTATCTCACATTCGCCTTATGGTGCCCGTGAGGGTTTTCACCAATAAGACTCTCTCATTTTTTATTTTTATTTTCTGTCTACAAACTCTCGGCTACTGTCCATGATATGTTTCCCTTTATTCTCATTGGATTGCCATTTCTTTCAAATTAATCAGAAGGTCTTTCTTTGGACCGTAATGTGGCTTTTGGATGGGTTTAGAAAGAACGGTATAAAGGCTCAAATTTATAACATGGGTTCAAAACAATTACAGCTCTCGGAATCATAAAAACATAACTTATGCCCCAGTTTAAATTTTTGGGGAAACTTGGATTTTATTTCTATCGTGACTGAACCACATTGAGGCTGCCTACGTACCCTTTCGGGATCAAGTCATACGTAGTTCATACAATAAAGTTTCTTCGTCGTTTGACTTTTTTCTGATTTTCTTCTTTTGTATATATATATTTTTTCTCTTTTTTTTTCATATCCTTTCTTTTCTCTTTTTTTTCTCAATCTTTTTTTTTTCTTTTTCTTTTTTTTCATTTCACCATTCAATTTTGTCTTCATCATTGATTCCAAGAGAGGGGTACAAAAGAATAATAAGGCTAAAAAAGGGGTAGCAATGGGTAAAGTGTTTGGATAGAGAAACAAAATGCCTTCATCATTTCAATTTTAAAATTATGACAAATACAATTGTATACATGAAAGGAATCATACGTAATATCTCTTGACTGCATCAGAGTTGATGGAAGTCTCTACACATTTCCCTTCTACATCTGTTAGATATAAAGCTCCATTGGACAATACCCGAGATACCATAAACGACCCTTGCCAATTAGGCGCAAACTTTCCTTTTGCTTCGGCCCAGTATGGTAAAATACGCTTTAACACCAATTGTCCAACCTCAAATTTCGGTGGACGTACTTTTTTTTGTATGTTCTGGCCATCCTTCGTTGATATAGCTGTCCGTGACACACTGCTGCCAATCTTTTCTCGTCGATCAAGCTCAACTGCTCTAACCGGCCTTCACCCATTCATCATTATCAATTTTAACCTCAGCTATAATTCGGAGGGAGGGTATTTCAATTTCTGTAGGTATCACTGCCTCCGTTCCGTACACCAATGAGTAAGGGATTGCACCAATTGACGTTCGCGCAGTAGTGCGATAACCCATTAGAGCAAATGGTAATTTTTCAGGCCATTGCCTCGACTCCTCTACCATTTTTCGAAAAATCTTCTTAATATTCTTATTTGCAGCTTCAACTGCTCCATTTGCTTTAGGCCGATAAGTTGTATAATTACGGTGCAAGATTTTAAACTTCTGACATGCCTCCGCCATGAGATGACTATTAAGATTGGCTCCATTATCCGTGATAATCACCTTGGGAATCCAGAAGCGGCAAATGATGTTTGTATGTCCCAAATCCACTACTGACTTCTTTGTTACTGCTTTAAATGTCTTCGCCTCCACCCATTTAGTGAAATAATCAATGGCAACCAGAATAAACCTATGCCAATTGGATGCTGGGGGTTCAATCAGACTGATGACATCCATGCCCAAGGCGACAAAAGGCCATGGTGCTGACATTGTATGCAACTCATATGGCGGGGAACGAATCAAGTCTCCATGTATCTGGCATTGATGGCATTTCTGTACATATCTAATGCAATATCGCTCCATAGTGAGCCAATAATATCCAGCCCTTAGTATTTTCTTGGCCAAAACATATCCACTCATATGAGGTCTACAAGTTTCTGCATGTATTTCAGCCATGATTGTAGCGGCCTGCTGTGCATCTATACATCTCAGTAAACCCAAATCCGGGGTTCTCTTGTATACAATCCCTCCGCTGAAGAAAAATCCATTCGCTAGTCATCTTATAGCCCTTTTCTGATCTCCCGTAGCTTGCACCGGGTACACTCCCCTCAAATATTCTTTAATATCATGGAACCATGGTTCACCATCAAGTTCCTCTTCTACCGTGAAAGAATAAGAATTTTGATCATAAACTTGTATTTGCAATGGATCTACATAAGCTCTGTCCGGATGGTGCAACATGGACGACAATGTGGCCAGAGCATCTGCAACTTCGTTGTGCATTCTTGGGATATGCTTGAACTCTATGTATTGAAACCTTTGACATAGTTCATGTAGACACTATCGGTACGGTAAAAGTTTCAAATCCCTTGTCTCCCATTCTCCCTGAATTTGATATATCAAGAGATCCGAGTCACCCATGACAAAAATCTCTTGAACATCCATGTCTATTGCCATTCTTAATCCCAATATACATTCTTCATACTCGACCATATTATTAGTACAGAAAAAGCAGAGCTGAGCGGTAACAGGATAATGCTGACCCGTTTCTGAAATGAGCACTGCTCCAATTCCGACTCATTTGCAATTGACGGCCCCATCAAAGTATAATTTCCAACCCGGCTTTTCATATTGTTCCAATTCTTCAATATTCAGTGTCTCCTCATCAGGAAAATATGTCTTCAGTGGTTCATACTCATCATCAACTGGATTTTCTACCAAATGATCACCGACTGCTTGTGTTTTCATTGCAGTGCGGGTTACATAAACAATATCAAACTCCTTAAGTAGAATTTTCCATTTAGCGAGCCTTCATATGGGCATAGGCTTCCAGAAGATGTACTTCAGTGGATTCAGGCGAGATATAAGATTAGTGGTGTAAGCTGACAAGAAATGTTTCAATTTCTGTGCAACCCATGTTAAAGCACAACATGTCCTTTCCAGCTGAGTGTATTTTACCTCATAAGATGTAAATTTCATACTGAGGTAGTATATTGCTTGCTCTTTATTCCCTGTTTCATCATGCTTCCCCAGTACACAGCCAAAAGAGTTATCCAATACGGACAAATAAAGGATCAAGGGCCTTCCAGGTTCTGGAGGAACGAACACAGGAGGTTTGGCCAGATATTCCTTGATTTTGTCAAATGCATCTTGACATTCCTCAATCCAATTCACCACATCATCTTTCTTTAGTAATTTGAAAATGGGCTCATAGGTCGATGTTGGCTGAGCAATAAATCTGCTAATATAATTCAACATGCCCAAAAAACTCATCACTTCTTTCTTGTTCTTTAGCGGATGCAAGTTATGAATTACTTTTATCTTTGACGGGTCTAGTTCAATACCACGCCAGCTTACCACGAACCCTAATAAATTTCCAGATGGAACTCCAAAATCACATTTTGCTGGATTGAGCTTGAGATTGTATCTCTGAAGCCTCTGGAAGAACTTCCTCAAGTCTTTGACATGACCGCACTGCTTTTTGGATTTAATAATGACATCATCCACATACACTTCAATCTCTTGATGTATCATGTCATGAAACATAGTGGTCATTACTCTCATATATGTAGCTCTGGTATTTTTCAACCCAAATGGCATTACTCTATATCAATATGTTACCCAATGTGTGATAAAGGCCGTCTTTTCTGCATCCTCTTCGTCCATCAATATCTGATGATAACCCACATAACAATCCATAAAAGAACCAATCTCATGTTTGCCACAATTGTCAATCAATATGTAGATGTTTGGAAATGGAAAATCATCCTTCGGACTGGCTTTATTGAGGTCCCGATAATCAACACACACTTTGGTTTTTCATCTTTCTTTGGAACATGTACAACATTAGCTAACCAGGTGGGATACTTGGTGACCCGTATGACTTTTGCCTCAAACTGCTTTTTGACTTCTTCTTTTATTTTTACACTGATATCCGTTTTGAACTTTCTTAACTTTTGCTTAACATGCCGGCATTCCGGATAAGTGGGCAACTTATGTACCACCAAATCAGTACTGAGCCCTGGCATGTCATCATAAGACTAGGAAAATATATCTTTGTACTCATGTAATAACTTGATCAAGTCCTCTCTGAGTGAGGCCTCCAAGTGCACACTAATATTTGTTTCCCGAATATTCTCCTCACTTCCCAAATTAATAGACTCCGTCTCATTTTTTGGTTTGGGTTTCTCTTCATAGTGGCTCAAATCCTTACTAATTTCCTCCAAAACTTCCTCATCGTCATATTCCACTTCATTATCATGTTCAATTTCTTGTATAACTATCTGATTATCAAGACTGGACCGGGAATCCTTTATGCATGACACATCATTGAAATCAGCAAAAACTAGACTATACAAGAAAAGAAAAGAAAATAAAAAAAGGTTACAAAAATAGAGAAAGAAATTGCATTTCATTAAACTTTGAAAGGTAACAAGGTTTGGATACATTTGACTAGACAGAACATAGGATTACTATTTTTGAAACAAGACAGATTTAGGGATGGAACATTAAAGCTAACTACCACAACTCCCTCCTGATTGGAGGAGGAGTAGCTTCCCAGTTATTTAGACTGATCTGGGGTCCAACAAGCTGAACATCCATCTTGCTTGTTCCCTCAGCTGCCTCTATCATATTCATGCCTTCAAACAACCTCTAAAACCTTTCTAACAGCTCTTCATCTGGCCTTATTTCTGCATGGCCCGACATGACAATTGCTGGATGTCTTTGTGTACCAGGCTTAACGAAGGAGTAGGACAATTTTGGGATAGGTTTGGGGAGGGTCCATCCTTTCTTCTTCAATCCTTTGGCTCTCTGTATATCGGCGATGGTTGGCTTGAAACCCAGGCCGAAAGTATTAGTGTTACCCGAAAGATGAACTAGTTGTGTTATTCCTTGCAAAGCAACTCCTAGACCATTTCCCTAAGAGAACTCGGTCTTTATCATTTCCTTAGCAACCATGACCGCTGTAGGGGTTACTTTGGGTATTGGGATGCTTTTTCCTTCAGATATCTTGTTCACAGTCACAGTGTCCATCATTTGGTACACCCAAGGACCTTTGTCACATTCGACTTCTTCGAATGGCATGATGGCATTGCAAATATTATCCTCACCATGCACTACTATCTCTTGCTGATCCCATTCAAACTTTACCATTTGATGTAGTGAAGAAGGTACCGCTTTGCAGCGTGGATCCATGGACATCCTAACAGGAGGTTATAGGACACAGCAACGTCTAATACTTGAATCTCCATGGTCAATTCCACCGGTCCGATGGTGAGTTCTAGTATGATATCTCCAACAGTATTCTTTCCACCTCCGTCGAATCCCCTCACACATATGTTGTTTCTGTGGATCCTTTAGTGATCAATCTTCAGTTTTCCCAGAGTAAACAAAGGACAAATATTAGCACTTGATCCATTATCGACCAAGACACGAGTCACCACTGATTCCTCGCACTTCACTCTAAGGTATAATGCCTTATTGTGCTCTGTCCCTTCTAGTGGTAGTTCATCGTCTGAGAATGTTATCCTATTTGCCTCAAAAATTTTGTTTGTAATTGTGAGCACGTGATTTTTGCCCTAAGCAAATAAATTCCAATATAAATATACAAATAAATACAAAAATAGTTTTTGGTGTGCAATTGTGTTTTTTAATACTTGTGTGTTTGTTTTAAAATAAATTTGAAATTAAAAAGAATCAATTAGAAAATATCACAAAAATATGAAATTTAGAAAAAATCAACAAAAAAATACAAAATACCAGAAAAACAAAAGAAAATAGCAAAAATTATCATAAAATAAGAGAAAAATTAGAAAAAAATAGGAAAATAAAAGAAATAGAACAATTGAAAATAAATACAAAAATAGAATATTGAAATACAAAAGAAAATACCAAGAAATAATTAAAATACAAGACAAAATACAAAAATACAATAACAATTTGGGCTATATTATGAAATACATGTATATGTGATAAGACCAAACGCATGAGGCCCAAAAGACCAGCCTGATATGCCGAGTTACAAGGCCAAACGACGCCGTATAACATCAAATAATCTGGGACGTTGATGATTTAAATCAAACGGACTATGTAAGGCGGTGGTTGTATTAATAAAATGATGCCGTATGAAGAATTAATCACGACCGTCCATTTCGTTAATATTATGGCTGAGACCAGCGTCTCATTTAAAGCCAAATGACGTAGTCCAAGTAATTGATCCTGGCCGTTCAAAATTAAGCATTTAACGTGTCACACCTCCTTTTTACGCACCCGAGAGAGCGCGAGGGAGTTTTTCCAATTAAAGGACAATCGAGATGGGATCAATTCATTAAATTCAGAGTCGCCACTTGGGAAAATAATGGTGTCCCAAGTCACCGGTTTGATCCCGATCCGAGGAAATTTATGACTTTGTAATATAGTCTGCGAAACTAGAAATCTGGATAAGGAACTCTGCTAACCCAGGAGAAGGTGTTAGGCACTCCCGGATTCCGTGGTTTTAGCACGGTCGCTCAACTGCACTTTTTGCTTTTATCTGATTTCTTTATGTATTTTAACTATGTATTTTTAATGCTCCGCTTTTATTTTTTAGAAGAATTGCGACGTCACGAAAACACATTTCGAGTCACACCGCAACCAGTACGCCCGTGACTTTAATGTATTTCAGTTTCGTTCGGAGTAAGATTTGGGTCACATAAATGCGCACCCGTATTTAGGAAAGTAATTTTATTAATGTCGTGCCTAAAGATTCTCCGTCTTTGTTAACTTTGGAAAAGACCGTGAAATTCACTAAACGGTCCTTCCGAGTCTAGATTTTTTATTACAATTAATTTGAGGGCCCCGCAATTTGGGTGGTTTTGTTTGGCGAGGCTCATCTCATTATTATTTATTAAGGGCGGATCCTAACATGGCTATGATTTTCTATTTGATTCTTGTCTCTAAGAAAAGAAAAAAAAAATATATAATAAAGAGAAATGTCCTAATTGATTAATCCGTGAACAACCTTATTAGCAAAGCGAAACCCGCATTCACTTACTCGTATTGGTTATTCGTGTTTCGAGTTTAAAGTCCGCTTCATTTTTTTATTTAATTGCTAGTCGAGAAGCATGACTTGAACAACATAATCATAAGCTAATCGTCTTCTAAATGACTTATGCTTTCGCCACGTAATTCGAGTTGTCGAAGTTAACATTCGAAGGAAACATGATTTAATATGAATGAGAGGCCTAAATACTTATTGTTGAATAAACTAACCCTTTCCAATTCCTAAGTTTCAAGCCATTCCGGATAATGTATGATTTATATTAACATGCTTCAACTTCGCTTCTAATTTTATCTTGAAAGGAACCTGGATTGGTTTCTAGTTTATGCATATCTCCTACTTCACTGGCTTGAGCCAACATTAGCAATATAGCTTTGCATTTTTAGATCAACACTTCTAGATATAACATTCGCAAGCTATCTACTTCGTTTAGTATTTTCATAAAAAAATAGTCCCATTTCTAGCATAATGTAAGTACAAATATGAGGTGAGAATAGACACATCTCCTAATGTATATTCTAATATCATATTTGAACATGCCCTTCAACAGGCCAACGGTTGAACATTTTCCAATTCAGCATTTCAATTTGAAGTTACACCAAGCCAGTCTCGAAAACACATACCTGGAGTTCGAAAAATCAAAAAAATATGGAGGTGAGTCAGTGATAACTTCTAGCGATTGGCAGCTAGCAGACAACAACAACAACAGGCAACTAAGCAGCAACAACCAGCGACGAACAGTAAAGCAAAACCCACGACCAGCAAAACAGTTGACCCAGAAATAGATGGGAGAAAATCCGTGTAAACTCCAGCCAAGAAACCAATGAGACAAACAGAAGCATGCAACAACAACCACCACAACAACGACCTCAACAACAAAACAGCAGCAACAATAGCCCCCACAACAACACAGACCAACAGCAACAATAGCAGCAACCACAAGAGCAACAGCAACAAACCAACACCACCAACCTCGACAACACACAGCAGCAAACAAACAGTCTCTACAACAACTGAATAACAACAACAACCTCTACAATGGAACAGTGACAGAATGTGTATGTGTGTGTGTATTTCTGCTTATATTTTTTTTCCACCCAACTCTTTTGAATCCTCTACTTATAGCTTTGAATTCCCCATTCTGAATGACTGTCCCCAATTAACTATTACCCCTACCCATTACTATCTCTGCCCAGACCATGCTCTGCCAGTTTTCACCACTAATTTTTGCTTAAATATGGGCTTTGATAAATAAAAAATGTGAAGTACAGACCTGGTGGGGTGTCCTGCTGTGATAGCAGGCTCCACTAGGCTGTCTTATGGGCAATAGATTAAACAAGTGGCCTTAATCCAACCCTAACACTTACATTCAGTTAAATCCTAATCCAGAATTAAATAGATAACAACCCTAATGGTGAATTGCATACGGGCAGACAGGGTGGTGGACAATCATACAAATAAATTAACATGTTGACGACGTTTAATAAACTACGCATATAAAGCAATTAGCATTGAATTCACACAGATGGGAATTGACCGGAATAAAGGTCTACTGGAGATGAAGAGAAACAAAAAACTAAAAAGAGAGAAAGATGAAATTCAACTAATTAACAAACGGAATAAGAAGAAATACCGTAAGAGAAAACAAATTCGTACTTGAACGGCGCCGGACCTGTCTTGGGTTCAATTCGAACTTGGGATTCAACTTGGACTTGGATTCTTCATTTTTGAGGCCAATGGACCTTAATTGAGATGTTTTCAATAATGAAAACATCCCAACTAAGGTCTATTAGACCTCAATTAGGCAGGAATCAAATTTAGGGTTCATGGCCGAGATTTTGGGGCTCGACTGGTTCTGGAAAGATTCGAACAAAACTAAGGCTGGTGGGGGTATGAGGGAGCTCATGGGAAGCTATGGTGTGATTTTGGTGAGGTTTGGCATGGTTTTCAAATCCCGGTGACCTTTGATTCAATATTCGAGACACTCGAAATGGATTTGAGACTAACGGAGGCCGGATTCGAAGAGAGGTAGGTGAGGAGAAGGGTTGGTGTAAATTTGGTGGCCGTTGGCCTACCGGGACCGCCGTGAGGCGATTTCCGGCAGGCGGAGCACGGTGGTGGACGGCGAGGTTAATTCGTCTCTAAGAGAGATGACGGGTGTAAGGGGGGTCCGGCTTGGGGGGCGGGGTGTGAAGGTGGGCCTTATATATGACTCAAGAGATTAAATCCTGATCGTTGGATCATTTACGATCAACGACCAGGATCTCCTCCCTTAAACCAAACGGTGTCGTTTGATTAAGTTACGGTCTGAGTATATTCGAGAATTGATTGATTAATCTGGGCCGTTGGATAACAAAATCCAACGGTCCAGATCAACGGGGCCATTTGGGGGTTGGGCAGATCGGGTAAGGGATTGGGTTTATGTAATTACATTGGGCCTGGTTCTGGTCCAAAACGAAATGGCCCAGTTCCTGGTTTCTTTATATTCTATTTTCATTTTTTTCTTCTTGTTCTTTCATTTTCTTTTTAATTCCTAATTACCAAAATTCCTAAGTCACACTAAAAAATTAACTTAAAATACCAATTAACTCATAATAATAAATATCACATATAATTAAGCACCAATTCAGAATAAAATCACAGAACTAGATCTTAAATGCTAAACAATGCAAAGTACATATTTTGTGATTTGTACAACAAACTTAATTACTCCTACTCGTAGTACTAAATCCTAGATGCAAATGTGACATATATATATATATATATATATATATTTTTTTTAATTTTTTGTTAATTGAAACAAATAAACACGCACACACAAATGCAAACAACAAAAGAAAAAGAGCATGCGATCCCCAAATATTGCAAACAAACAACAACTCTTTTATTTTTGATATTTTGGGAGTAATTCGTGTGAGGCAAAAATCACGTGCTCACAGCTGCCCCTCTTTGCGCGGAAACATGAAGAGTTTTCGTGCAAAGATAGTGAGCGAATACGAGCGATTTTTGCCCGTTCGAGCACTCCGTGTGAAGCATTTCTAAAAAGATCTTGACCGAGCCTTTACTTCGGGAGGCCTCCTACATATCCTGGCTTAAACAGGAATCAGGTCAATGTAGTTCGGGAAGTTTTGGTAGCTGGGACTACCATGACTGTTGCGATCTTGCTATTACTGCTGTTACTGCTATTACTGCTGTTGCCACTGCTTAAAATGATCCCCTTATTACACCGTGCTAAACAAAATAAGAAGTTAGACTAAGTTACAGTACTACAAATTCTTATCTATCCTTTTTAACTTGATCTTGTCATGCTCCTTGCCATTTTGGCCGGCTCTGATGTTTCCTCACGTGCTTCTTCTCCTCTGACAATTGTTGTCTCGGCCTATCTTGATTGCCGACCTCCGACCATTGGTTCCTTCTTTGTGGTCTTCGAACTATTCTCCTTCGAAATCTGAATCTATCTTTTCTAGTCCTTGTTGCCTTCCTTCTGCTTACGAACTGGGATTCATGCCGGGGATTTTTGTTACATTCAACCGCTTCCCTCGACCAAATTAAAATAAATCGCCACTCCATTCTTCAGGCGGGCTCCCTGACTTCAACTACAACTTCAAAATAAAATCGCCACTCCATTCTCAAGGCGGGCTCCCTGACTTCAACTGCTATTTCAAAATAGAATCGCCACTCCATTCTCCAGGCGGGCTCCCTGACTTCAACTGCTACTTCAAAATAAAATCGCCACTCCATTCTCCAGGCGGGCTCCCTGACTTCAACTACTACTTCAAAATAAAATCGCCACTCCATTCTTCAGGTTGTCTCGGCCTATCTTGATTGCCGACCTCCGACCATTGGTTCCTTCTTTGTGGTCTTCGAACTATTCTCCTTCGAAATCTGAATCTGTCTTTTCTGATCCTTGTTGCCTTCCTTCTGCTTACGAACTTGGATTCATGCCGGGGATTTCTGTTACATTCAACCGCTTTCCTCGACCAAATTAAAATAAATTGCCACTCCATTCTTCAGGCGGGTTCCCTGACTTCAACTACAACTTCAAAATAAAATCGCCACTCCATTCTCCAGGCGGGCTCCCTGACTTCAACTGCTATAGAATCGCCACTCCATTCTCCAGGCGGGCTCCCCGACTTCAACTACAACTTCAACACTAAATCGCCACTCCATTCTTCAGGCGGGCTCCCTGACTTCAACTACAACTTCAACACTAAATCGCCACTCCATTCTCCAGGCGGGCTCCCTGACTTCAACTACGACTTCAAAATAAATCGCCACTCCATTCTTCAAGCGGGCTCCCTGACTTCGACATAACTTCAAAATAAATCGCCACTCTATTCTCCAGGCGGGCTCCCTGACTTCAGCTACAACTTCAACACTAAATCGCCACTCCATTCTCCAGGCGGGCTCCCTGACTTCAACCACTACTTCAAAAATAAAATCGTCACTCCATTCTCCAGGCGGGCTCCCTGACTTCAACTATAACTTCAAAATAAATCGCCACTCCATTCTTCAAGCGGGCTCCCTGACTTCAACTACTACTTCAAAATAAAATCGCCACTCCATTCTGCAGGGCGGGCTCCCTGACTTCAACTACAACTTCAAAATAAAATCGCCACTCCATTCTCCAGGCGGGCTCCCCGACTTCAATTACAACTTCAAAACTAAATCGCCACTCCATTCTCCAGGCGGGCTCCCCTGACTTCAACTACTACTTCAAAATAAAATCGCCACTCCATTCTCCAGGCGGGCTCCCTGACTTCAATTACAACTCACTGATTTCATCCTATCTTGATTACCTTCCTTTGCCTCTTGTACCATTTTCTTCTTCCTGCATTGCCTCTCGGACCACCTTCTCTTCTGAATTATCTTGTCTTGGAATTGCCTTCCCCTTGAGCCGTGCTACTTTTCCTTTGGCTGCTGGAGATATCTTCGGAACTGCCTATTTACCTGCTAGTGATGATGCTGCTGGGGAAGTATTCTTTATTTCCTTCTCCCCTCATTCTCTCTCGGACTCGCTGGTGGTTGAAATGTCGTTAACTGTGGATTACCCTGGCGGGGGAACCCCTTTCCTCTTCCTTCTTCCCATTCCTCCTCCTGGGACTCACACCTCCGCTTCTTTGAAAACTTATGGGATATAATGCTGCCGCGGGAATCTCGAAGTCGGTGTTTCATTTTCCCAACAATTGCTGGGGATGATACCGGCTCAAAGATCACTTCCTTGCCTTGTCGGGCCTCTGTCAAAACTATTCTGCTCGGAACGGGTATTTTCCAAAATCTTGTGTTGCTTTCTATCCTCATCTACCGGGTATCTGCTCTCAAGAAAATTTTCGCAACAGGAGAAAATTTTCTGCCCCAGTTTGATACACTTCTAGGTGGTATGCTTTTCCGCCGACGAACCCTCCTTTCCTGCTTTAAATCAAAGAAAAATTGTTAGTTTCAAAACGCAGTGAGTGGTCGTGCCACTCTTGTTGGGGCCATTTTCTTTTCCCTTTCGGCCGCTTGGCCTCCCTCGAACTTTGGGGACGACGTTAGCGCTTGCTGGGGATGATGCTCTTTCTAATCTTTAGTTTGATCCGACTCTTTTTAGCCGGTGATCTGTTGCGTGAAATCATCTTCCGGACGTGCCATATGTGTCTATCATACTCCAAAATTCCTGCGAACCTTCCAATCAACCTGTCGTTCCAATCTTACTATCGGAACGACTTCTGCCTTATTGCCTCGTTCCACGCCTATTCATTTTCATTATACTGCTTTGGGAGACTTGGTAGTAAGCTTTGAAAAATCAATTTTCGAAAACGAAAGAAAAGAAAAAGAATGCTGACCGCAAATGACAAAAGAAAAGGAAAACTTTTCTTAACTCAAAAATAGGAAAACTTATCTGAATGTGTGACTGATTCAACGGTTATGCCGCGCCTTTGAGATTAATCTACCCAGTCTATTCATGTCAATCACTTTCTGATGGTCGCATTTTGCTAGGAATAAATGTATGTCCAAACCTTGTCTCATGCAGACATCTTGTAACCATCTTGCCTCGTCACCTCATAATGCCCTTTGAAGGGTTTTCACTAATGAGATTCTCTCATTTCTCTATCTCCCGTCGCCTTAGGGTGCCCGTAAAGGTTTTCACCGTAAGACTCTCTCATTTTACTTCTCTCAACTTTCTTCGCCTTAAGGTGCCCGCGAGGGTTTTCACCGTTAAGGCTCTCTCATTTACGCTTTCTTTCCCTGCGGTAGGGTATCACCCATGAGATTCCCTCTAGAGCATTATCCTTTTCGGCTTGTGCATCCCGGATTCAATCGAGGGTCGGGATGTCACTTTTGGCTTTCATTCGCATGACTTGGCATTCCTCGAATACTGATCGAGAGGTCTTTTCGGTCATTAATGTGGTTTTGTGCGTGAGGCTGAAGAAAAGGGGTTTAACCTTGACGGTTAGCTCATTACAACTTTCGGAATCCACACTGTCTTTCAAACGAAACAATGATTTCTGCCCCAGTTTTGTTGCTTGGGGGATCTTTGATTTTTATTTTATTATGACCGAGCCGTGTGGCGCCTACGTATCCTTCTTGAGGAATCGGGTCGAACGTAGTTCACTTTTTCTTGTGTCTTTTCTTTGTTTCTTTTTCTATTTTGTTACACATATTCCTTGGTGATTCCGAAAGAGGGTGTATGAAAGAATTATTAAGGCTAAAAGGGGAAAACAAAGGTTAAAGTGTTTGGGTAGTAGAAAAATTGCCTCTGTCATTTCATTCTCCGAAAAATGCCAAAATACACACAAACGAAACCAATCGTTGACAAATACATTAAAGAATTACACATAATATCTCTTGACCGCATCGGAATTGATAGCCATATCAGTGCATCTTCCCTCAATATCAGTTAGACATAGCGCGCCGTTGGATAATACCCTAGTCACAACAAACGGTCCCTGCCAATTTGGAGCGAACTTGCCTTTCGCTTCGGCCTGATGTGGTAGATCTCTCTTCAACACATGTTGTCCCACTTCAAATTTCCCGGGACGTACCTTCTTGTTATATGCTCTTGCCATTCTCTTTTGATACAATTGGCCATGACATACCGCTGTCAATCTCTTTTCGTCGATCAAGCTCAATTGCTCTAATCGGGTTTTGACCCATTCATCATCGTCGATCTCAGCTTCAGCGACAATTCGGAGGGATGGAATTTCAACTTCTGCGGGTATTACTGCTTCAGTCCCGTACACCAACAAGTAAGGAGTTGCACCCACCGAAGTCCGGACGGTAGTGTGATAACCCAACAAGTGCAAATGGTAACTTTTCATGCCATTGCCTAGACCCTTCTACCATCTTCCTCAATATCTTCTTTATATTCTTGTTTGCTGCCTCAACCGCACCATTTGCTTTGGGACGATACGGTGTGGAATTTCGGTGTGTAATCTTGAACTGTTGGCGGATCTCCTTCATCAATCCGCTGTTAAGATTGGCACCGTTATCTGTGATGATTATCTTTGGAATTCCAAACCTGCAGATGATGTGGGAATGTACGAAGTCTACCACCGCCTTCTTGGTTACTGATTTGAAGGTTTTGGCCTCCACCCACTTGGTAAAATAGTCGATCGTTACCAGAATGAACCTATGACCATTGGAAGCTGCAGGTTCTATAGGTCCGATAACATCCATACCCCATGCGACAAACGGCCATGGTGCTGACATTGTATGCAATTTAGTCGGTGGAGAATGAATCAAATCTCCGTGTATCTGACACTGATGGCATCTTCGCACGAAACGTATACAATCACGCTCCATAGTGAGCCAGTAATATCCTGCTCGAAGAATCTTCTTTGCCAATACATACCCGCTCATGTGTGGTCCACAAACTCCCGAGTGTATATCCGTCATCATTGTTGTGGCTTGACTTGCATCTATGCATCTTAACAATCCCAAGTCTGGGGTCCTTTTGTACAGCACCCCTCCACTAAGGAAAAATCCGTTCGCCAACCGCCGAATAGCTCGCTTTTGATCTCCAGTTGCTTGCTCTGGGTATACTCCTAACCTGAGGTATTCCTTGACATCATGAAACCATGGCTCACCATCCACCTCTTCCTCTATCACATTACAATAAGCATGTTGATTCCGGACCTGGATATGTAACGGATCGACACGAACCTTGTCCGGGTGATGTAGCATCGACGCTAAAGTAGCTAGAGCGTCGGCAACCTCATTATGCATCCTTGGGATGTGCCTGAATTCTACTGATCGAAAGCGTTTGGTCAGAATCGTGCAAACACTGACGATACGGAATAAGCTTTAAATCTCTGGTTTCCCATTCTCCCTGAATCTGATGTACCAGAAGGTCCGAGTCCCCCAAGACCAAGACGTCCTGTACATCCATGTCCACCGCTAACCGCAATCCCAAGATACATGCCTCATACTCATCCATATTATTGGTACAATGAAAACGCAGTTGAGCAGTAACAGGATAATGATGTCCTGTTTCAGAGATAAGCACAGCCCCTACTCCGACTCCTTTTGCGTTTGCCGCTCCGTCGAAGAAAAGCTTCCACCTTGGATCTTCAGTCAATTCCAACTTATCAATTTGCAATACTTCTTCGTCCGGAAAATACGTCCTCAGAGGTTCGTATCCGTTATCAACAGGATTCTCAGCTAAGTGATCGGCTAGGGCTTGAGCTTTCATAGCCGTCCTTGTCACGTATATGATGTCGAACTCTGTAAGTAATATTTGCTATTTTGCCAACCTTCCTGTAGGCATAGGTTTCTGGAAAATATACTTCAATGGATCCAAACGCGAAATGAGGTAAGTGGTGTAAGAAGACAAATAATGTTTCAACTTTTGGGCTACCCAAGTCAAAGCGCAATATGTCTTTTCTAGATGAGTGTACTTGACCTCGTGGACTGTGAATTTCTTACTGAGGTAGTAAATGGCCCGTTCCTTCCTGCCAGTAAGATCATGCTGCCCCAGTACGCAGCCGAATGAATTCTCCAAAACCGTCAGATAAAGAATCAGGGGTCTACCCGGTTCAGGCGGAACCAGTACGAGTGGGTTTGACAGATACCCTTTGATTTGGTCAAACGCTTCCCGACATTCTGTCGTCCATTCTATCGCAGCGTCTTTCTTCAACAGACGGAATATGGGTTCACAGGTTGCTGTAAGCTGAGCAATAAACCTACCGATGTAATTTAACCTTCCCAATAGACTCATTACCTCTGTTTTATTCTTTGGCGGGGGTAGCTCCTGAATGGACTTGATTTTGGATGGGTCCAACTCAATGCCCCGTCGGTTGACGATGAATCCTAGCAACTTTCCTGATGGAACTCCGAATGCGCATTTGGCCGGATTGAGCTTGATGTCGTACCTTCGAAGTCTTTGAAAGAACTTCCCGAGGTCGGCAACATGGTCTTCTTGACGTCTAGATTTTATGATCACATCATCCACGTACACTTCAATCTCCTTGTGTATCATGTCATGGAATACCGTAGTCATCGCCCTCATGTATGTTGCCCCTGCATTCTTCAAATCGAATGGCATCACCCGGTAGCAATAAGTCCCCCACGGTGTGATAAAAGCCGTCTTTTCTGCGTCCTCTTCATCCATCAAAATCTGATGATATCCCGCATAACAGTCCACAAAGGATCCGATTTCGCGTGCAGCGCAATTATCAATCAGGATATGGATATTGGGAAGTGGGAAATTATCCTTAGGACTCGCCTTGTTGAGATTGCGGTAGTCCACGCATACTCTGATTTTTCCGTCTTTCTTTGGCACCGGTACTACGTTAGCCAACCATTCAGGGTATCGAGTGACACGAATGACTTTCGTCTGCAACTGCTTGGTTACTTCCTCCTTGATCTTCACACTCATCTCCGTCTTGAATTTCCGCAGTTTCTGCTTGACGGGAGGATACGCCGGATCAGTGGGTAATTTATGAACCACTAGATCAGTGCTGAGTCCTGGCATGTCGTCGTACGACCATGCGAAAATGTCTTTAAACTCCATGAGTGTTTTGATCAACTCTTCTCTCAGGTTGGGTTCAATATGGACACTTATTCTGGTTTCTTTGACGTCACCTGTGTTCCCCAGATTAACAGCCTCAGTATCATTTAAATTCGGTTTGGGTTTTTCCTCGAAGTGACTTAATTCTTCACCGATTTCTTCTACGGCTTCATCATCGCCGTACTCGGACTCACTCTCGTCACTTCTTATTTCATGCGTTATTATTTCCAAACCCGATTGACTTTCTAGGCTGGGTTGATTAATATTTAAGCACGCCATATCATTAAGATTAGTTGAAAGAAGGCTGTTCAGAAAAGTTAAAAAGAAGGAAAATAACCAAAATTAGACACGAAGGGAACCAAATTTCATTAATGGGAACAGTACAAGGAAAACAAACTTGCAAACTCAAATCAAAATGAACTAAAACAAATGGATTTTACTCCGGGGACAACCCCCAACACAAAATTTCGAAAGAAAACAATCCAAAACAAACTACCAAGACTCCTTCCGGACAGGGAGAGGAGTAGCCTTCCAATTATTCAGTTTTGCTTTTGGTCCCACAAACTGTATCTCGGCATGGCTGGATCCTTCACCATCCTCGAGCATACATACATCCGCGAATAGGTCCTCGAACTTTCTTAAGAACTCTTCGTCTGGCCTAACCATAGGACCGGGAATCTTTGTCGTCGGATGTCCTCTTACTCCAGACCTGACGAAAGATTGGGAAAGGCGTGGAACAAGCTTCGGGAGCACCCATGTCTTCTGCTTATTCCTCTTGGCTTGCTGGATGTCCTCTGATGTTGGCTTGAATCCCAAGCCGAAGGTTCCTACGTTTTCGACCACGGATACCGGTTGTATGATTCCTTGCAGAGATGCACCTAGACCTTTGCCGGGTATGAAACCATGTCTCAACATTTCATGAGCCACCATGATGTCTGCAGTAATTATTTTGTCATTGGGAATGCATTCCCCTTCTGGAACTCGGTTGGCGGATACCACATCGCAGATCTGGTATACCCACGGCCCAACATCTTCTTCCGTCTCAACGAAAGGGACGATTGTGCCCGGTTGTAGATCATTCTCTCCATGGACGACGATCTCCTGTTGGTCCCACTCAAACTTGACGAGTTGGTGTAGGCTGGATGGAACTGCTCTTGCGGCATGGATCCACGGTCGCCCTATATAAGGTTATATGACACCACCATGTCCAGCACCTGGAATTCCATGGTGAACTCCACTGGCCCAATCGTCAAGATTAACACTATGTCCCCAACCGACGCCTTGCCTCCTCCATCAAACCCTCGAATACATATGCTGTTCTTGCGTATCCTGCCGATGTCCACTTTCAACTTGTCATGCGTAGAGAGAGGACAGATGTTAGCACTGGATCCATTATCGACAAGGACTTTGGTAACCACCGACTCCTCACACTTTACCGTAAGATATAAAGCCTTGTTGTGCTCGGTGCCTTCCTCAGGCAACTCATCATCGGTGAAGGTGATCCAATTCGCTTCGAAGATCCTGTTGGTGATTTTCTCCAAATGACTCACTGAGATTTTATCAGGTACGTGGGCCTCATTCAAAACTTTCATCAAAGCTTGCCGATGTTCTTCAGAATGTATCAGCAAGGATAGCAATGATATTTGCGCCGGAGTCTTCTTCAACTGCTCTAAGACAGAATAGTCATGCGGCTTCATCTTTTTCAGGAATTCTTCTTCCTCTTCATCAGTTACCGGCTTTTTCAATGTTGCCGGAGTGATCTTCCTCAATTCCGCAGGGGCAAAACATCTCCCCGAGCGGGTCAAACCTTGCGCTTCGCAAACTTCCTCTTTCACTTCCTTTCCTTTGTAGGTTGTTGTAACCTGAGCATAATTCCATGGAATAGCTCTGCTATCAGTCATGGGCAACTGTATTGCTAGCTTGATGATGAAGGGATCCATTCGAACGCCTGCTACCGTCAAGACGGGCTTGGTTGCTATCCCCTGGTACAACTATTTTTGCTTCCCCCGGCCTCACCGGTACTTCGTTCACACTTCCCTTTTCTGCTTCCGACCCTCCTGGTACGTCCTTCTTGCAAATGGATGGCTCATCAAGGCTCGGCCCCTTTCTCATTCCTACCCCGCTAGACTTGATCATCATTACAGTCTGAGAGGCTTTCTCCTTTCTTTCTTCTACCCGTACCAACTCGATCATGTTGGTCTCATGATGAGTTGGAAGTGGGTTTTGGTTGATGTTGGGCTCTGTTGGAGTCTGGACCTCAATCCTGCGAGTGTCGATGAGCTCCTGGATGGTCGTTTTCAACCTCCAACACTTTTCCTATCGTGTCCCGGACATCCTGAGCAGTATGCACAATTTACTGAATGGTCCAGGTTCTTCGGAAGAGGGTTTGGTAGCTTAGCTTCAACCGAATTTAGCAACCCTACTTGCTTCGACCGGTGGAACAGACTGGTGTAAGACTCCCCCAGAGGAGTGAAAGTCTTTGGCCTTGGCGCCCTGTCGCCTTTGAATGCCTGGTTCGGACGAAAACTCGCGCCCGAGGGGTTTCTGTAAGCTCTTGGGGGTGGATAATTGTTCTCCGGGTTTGGTGCACGCCACGGTGCATGGGCGGGAGGTGCAGAATAAGACTGTGCGTGATGGACAGTAAAATGGGGATCAGGTGCTGGATAGTAATGTTGCGGGTGGTTATATGGATTGTGGAAGTAATTTTGGTGGTGAGGCTGGGGCGGGCTATATTGGGGTGCGGGGCCTCTGTTTCTGAACCATGTCCCGGACTCGACCGCCGCGACTTCCTCTTTCCTCTTTTTCCCGAGTACTCCTCCAGTACCACTTTGGATAGCCTGAGTGGTGGCTTTCAATGTTGAGTAGCTCATGATCTTGTTGGCTTTCAAGCCTTCCTCGATCATAGCCCCCATTTTTATCACCTCAGTGAATGATTTGCCCACGGACGTTACCAGATGTCCGAAATAGGTTGGCTCTAGTGTCTGCAAGAAGTAATCCACCATCTCGCTCTCTCTCATAGGCGGATCTACCCTTGCTGCCTGTTCCCTCCAGCGGAAACCAAATTCCCTGAAACTTTCAGCGGGTTTCTTCTCTAATTTTAGCAATGATAGGCGGTCGGGGATTATTTCAAGATTGTACTGGAACTGGCCGATAAAAGCTTGAGCCAAATCATCCCACGTAAACCATCTGCCGGGGTCCTGTCTAGTGTACCACTCCAGCGCAGATCCTCCCAGACTCTGACCGAAGTAAGCTATCAGAATCTCGTCCCGTCCTCCGGCTCCTCACATTTTACTACAAAACCCTCGGAGGTGGGCTACAGGATCACCGTGCCCCTCGTATAGGTCAAACTTGGGCATTTTGAACCCGGCCGGCAATTGGACGTCGGGGAATGGACACAGATCCTTGTAAGCGACACTGACCTGGTTACCCAAACCGTGCATGTTCCTGAAGGACTGCTCCAGGCTTTTAACTTTTCTAATAACTTCCTCATGTTCTGAACTTTGGAAGTGCTTTTCCGGTTCTGCCGGGTTATCCCAGTGAGGGGTGTATGGATGCGGTTCAGGAGCCCTAAAGGTAGGCTCGGGAGGATAGTAAGGGTTGTCATACGGCTCACCAGATGATATTTGTAGAGTAGCAGGTGGAGGTGCCAAAAAACAGGGGTGACCGGGGGATGAGGATTTTGTTTGGCTGGTGGAATTTGGGTGGCATAAGGGTTTTCCCCTTGATAGTACGGATAGATCGGGGCGCTTGTCGAAGGATCGATGGGTGGATGTTCTGGAGCTGAGGCGAGAGTAGGGAGGTTTGGTGAGGATTGTCCCCTAGCCCAGGCTAGGTGCATCTCTGTTATCTGATGTCTCAACCGTTCTACCTCCTCTTTCATGATTTGCATCTCCAATTTCTCTTCCTCGAGACTTTTACCGGAACTAGACATACTTGCTGTAATTGGCCCTTTAGATCTAGTACGGTAATGGTGGCTGGCCAGTATATTCTGTCAAACCAACTGCTAAACTTTTCCGGAAATGCAACAAACTTGTTAGTTTACCGAGTTTAACAGATATGTTATAGCACGTTGGATGTAATGCACCTAACCAAATAACCCTTTCTACATGTACTCGTAACATGCGTCATTCCAGCTTTTCTCTTTTTCTCTTTTTCTTTTTCTTCTTTTTCTTTTCTCTTTTTCAACTATCCTTGAAAGCCTTATTGTTATTAACCTTCGTATCCTTTTCCTCTTTTTTTTTTTTTTTTTAGTGGTGGTCGAATCTTATGTGGATTGCCTACGTATCACGTCCCCGCGTGAATCAGACCGAGCGTAGTTCTGGTAACAAGATTGTGGCAAAATTCAGTAACTTTTATATCGAATAAAACCTTAAAGTTACAAAACACGTCTTACAACAATCAACAAAATAAAACAAATGCTTGACTCGAGAATGTAAAAATAAAAATGCCAACTAGCTTGACCCAATATTTCAAAAATACATTTTTAATCAAAAATCTAATGCTCTAAGATTCCTAGGGGCCCGCGAGGCATCATTCAGCCTTGCCGCGGGCCTTGGTGTGAGGTCCTTGTGTAGTCCCCTTAATTCTCTCATGATCTGATGAACATAGCCCATAACTGAAGCAAAAAGGTCGGTGCGGGGCATTTGTTCACAAGCTAGGCACTTCATGGTGACATAATGCCCGATTTCTCCAATTCTGTCCTTGATCATGTCCCTTTCTCCGAGTAGCCGCTCTATCTGCTGGTTTTTCGCCCCCAATCTTTGAGCGTTGTTGGTGACTTGGTCCAGGAGCCTGTCTATTTGTTCTTGCAGTCGAGCCATCAAATTGTGGCAACGGTCGAGGTCTGTTCTAGCATCTCGGGCTTGCTTGAAAACCCGCTCCCCTGAGGATAACATTTGCCTCCCTTAGACTAGTGATGGTCTCAGTGTAATCTTCTTCCACCTGTTGTAGGTGAAGTGCATGTTGATGTGCCTCCTTTCTCCAGCTAGCACGGATCCTCATTGTTTGGGCTTTCGATTCTTCCAATTCCCTTTGGGCATCGGAAACTTGGCTTCTCAGACCCTTTATCAATTTTTCGTCTGCTCGACTCCTCAACTGTCTGTCAGCATCCCTTTTCATTTGCTGGATTTGAGCTCTCAAAAAGTCATTTTCTTGTGCTAACTTCTTTTTATCTCCTTCGTTGGCGGCGGCTTGCATATCCATTTCAAATTGGAGCTCCTGAGTCCGTTGCTCTATCCTGCTAATTTTTGTTCTATAAGCCTCTTCTCTGGCCAACCAGTCCCATTGTTCTTGTGACGCTCCAGCAAACTCCCTGAGGTGGGGCCTTTTTGTGAGCCTTTGATGCTCCAGTTCTCTGCTATACCATGCGGGGTATTCCGACGATACTTCACCCCGGGCTCGATCTCGCACTCGAGTGTCTATCTTCAATGTTTGACATTCACTCCAAATCTTTCGGACCAACGCTTCAGGGAACTGTCCTCCCGGTCCAATTTCAACCGCATGCAGGCTGAGGTCTTCTTCTTTTGGGATTATTTGGCATCGTCCCAACTGTATCAATACTCGACCTGGGACGTAGGGCTGGACGCTGTTGAGGCCCATTAGCAACAAATATGATTCCGTGGCCGATGCATATATGACTTTTTCCACGGGTAGCCAGCCGAAGGTCCATTCTATCTCGCTGGCTGGAATCAAACGCAAAAGTCGTATCCATCCACTAATCCCTTCTGGCAAATCATGTCCCTCGACCCTCGTAGGGAATTCTTCTACACAGGTTTTCTCCGATAAACTATACCTCATAAACTGCGGGCGACGACATAAGTGATCGATCATCCACATTTGGAGCAGTACGTTGCACGCTTCAAAGAAGACCCCTCCGGCTTTGCAGATAGTGAGTGCACGAGAGATATCTGATATTATAATGGGAGCCAAAGTACTGTTGTTTTGTTTCATCAGAGTGCTGACAACCCCTTCCACTTGTATGTTGATATTCCTGTCTTTTCTAGGAAATATTAATGAACCTAGGAAAGCTATCATGAAGGCGATTTTGCTCCGCTGCAGATTTTGCTTTTGTGTTTGTTGAAGCCCCCATAATGACCATATTTGTCATATAGAAATGCTAAAGTGCAGAACCCTTCTGATAAGTCTGGGTTGTGTACAGTTCTGCGGATTTTCACAGTATCCAAAAACCTATGTACTGTCACTACCCTCGGTGCAATGAGATATTGTTCCCTCATAGGGACCTTTGGTCTTCCGATATACCCGGTCAATTCTTCTAATGTTGGTGTGAGTTCAAAGTTTGAAAAGTGGAACACATTGTGTGCTGGATCCCAGAACGAGATCAAGGCTCCTATGATGTCTCCTCTCGGGGGAATATTTAGTAGCCCCACTAGATCTCCCAGGTACAGCTTAACTGTGTCTTGTCCTTGCTCGCCCAAGTCACTCCACCACCTATGCAAACTTAAGGGGACCTTATTTATGATAGCTTCGGTTGTATTCTGACTCGTGCTCATTCTGCACATTTATTAAGGTAATTTTTAGATGAAAGAGAAATCTTTATTTGCCCCAAAACTATCTTTTTCTTAAAAAAAAAAACGAAATGGGCCACAGGAATTGACTGGTCAAAATATTAAGACTGATGAAAAGGTGGTCGTCGAAAACTTATTTTGAGATAAAGGGGAGTTGGACCCGTTAAAGGCTGCCTACGTATCTCACACCTGGTGAGAATCAAACCCGCGTAGTTCGGTCCGTCAAAACAACTATTTTAAAGAAAACACATTTTATCAAGAAAACTATTTTGTTGGCAAAGTCAATCTCCTGCCGTTTTTTATCGGCAAACTAAATTTATTGACTTATGGGTAAGACACATTTTTTGTATTTTCTGAAAAATATTTATTTCCCCATACTATTTCCTTTTGTTTCTTTTTCTTTTTTTTTTGTTTTTTTTTTGTTTTTTTCTTCTTTTTTTTCGTTTTTCTTCAATATTTTAAAGCCGGTCAGCATGCCAGTCTAAATAAATGCTTACAACAAATATGATATAGCAAGATGGTCTTTTCATTTCGGGCTGCCTGTCCTAGACGGACCCAACCCCTATGTTGAGTCCCCTAAGTTAGATATGATGCAAATAAACGTCCTAAATCTAGGCTCAATATCCTGATGCTTTTCAATGGTGCTAGACCGTGTACCCGAGCAGACAACTCGGATTTGAGGAGGGAGCTACGTTCCGGGGACCCGCGGGATCGTCCGGCTTTGTAACTTATCCTGCCTCTTTTCTTATTTTGGTATTGACACTAACAGAAAAGGGAGTCTCAACCAGTAAGCACATCCCCGGGGTAAGAAGAGACGGGTTTTCGGCACAGTTTTATATACAGTTCACGCAATATCAAAGCGGTAAACACATAGCAATTTGTATATGCAGTGCAACTAGTATCAAAGCGGTAGACATGTAGCACATTAATTAAACATGTAATAAAATCAGATATAGACAAAACAACAATTTAACTGAGCTCGAATTCTTAGACCCCGAACCGAAGTTCAGAAGAATACTTCCCCAGCAAAGTCGCCAGAGCTGTCACACCTCCTTTTTACGCACCCGAGGGAGCGCGAGGGAGTTTTTCCAATTAAAGGACAATCCAGATGGGATCAATTCATTAAATTCAGAGTCGCCACTTGGGAAAATAATGGTGTCCCAAGTCACCGGTTTGATCCCGATCCGAGGAAATTTATGACTTTGTAATATAGTCTGCGAAACTAGAAATCTGGATAAGGAACTCTGTTAACCCAGGAGAAGGTGTTAGGCACTCCTGGATTCCGTGGTTTTAGCACGGTCGCTCAACTGCACTTTTTGCTTTTATTTGATTTCTTTATGTATTTTAACTATGTATTTTTAATGCTGCGCTTTTATTTTTTAGAAGAATTGCGACGTCACGAAAACACATTTCGAGTCACATCGCAACCAGTACGCCTGTGACTTTAATGTATTTCAGTTTCGTCGGGAGTAAGATTTGGGTCACATAAATGCGCACCCGTATTTAGGAAAGTAATTTTATTAATGTCGTGCCTAAAGATTCTCCGTCTTTGTTAACTTTGGGAAAGACCGTGAAATTCACTAAACGGTCCTTCCGAGTCTAGATTTTTTATTACAATTAATTTGAGGGCCCCGCAATTTGGGTGGTTTTGTTTGGCGAGGCTCATCTCATTATTATTTATTAAGGGCGGATCCTAACATGGCTATGATTTTCTATTTGATTCTTGTCTCTAAGAAAAGAAAAAAAAATATATAATAAAGAGAAATGTCCTAATTGATTAATCCGTGAACAACCTTATTAGCAAAGCAAAACCCGCATTCACTTACTCGTGTTGGTTATTCGTGTTTCGAGTTTAAAGTCCTCTTCATTTTTTTATTTAATTGCTAGTCGAGAAGCATGACTTGAACAACATAATCATAAGTTAATCGTCTTCTAAATGACTTATGCTTTCGCCACGTAATTCGAGTTGTCGAAGTTAACATTCGAAGAAAACATGATTTAATATGAATGAGAGGCCTAAATACTTATTGTTGAATAAACTAACCCTTTCCAATTCCTAAGTTTCAAGCCATTCCGGATAATGTATGATTTATATTAACATGCTTCAACTTCGCTTCTAATTTTATCTTGAAAGGAACCTGGATTGGTTTCTAGTTTATGCATATCTCCTACTTCACTGGCTTGAGCCAACATTAGCAATATAGCTTTGCATTTTTAGATCAACACTTCTAGATATAACATTCGCAAGCTATCTACTTGGTTTAGTATTTTCATAAAAAAACAGTCCCATTTCTAGCATAATGTAAGTACAAATATGAGGTGAGAATAGACATGTACAATTCTCCTAATGTATATTCTAATATCATATTTGAACATGCCCTTCAACAGGCCAACGGTTGAACATTTTCCAATTCAGCATTTCAATTTGAAGTTACACCAAGCCAGTCTCGAAAACACATACCTGGAGTTCGAAAAATCAAAAAAATATGGAGGTGAGTCAGTGATAACTTCTAGCGATTGGCAGCTAGCAGACAACAACAACAACAGCCAACCAAACAGCAACAACCAGCGACGAACAGTAAAGAAAAACCCACGACCAGCAAAACAGTTGACCCAGAAATAGATGGGAGAAAATCCGTGTAAACTCCAGCCAAGAAACCAATGAGACAAACAGAAGCATGCAACAACAACCACCACAACAACGACCTCAACAACAAAACAAGCAGCAACAATAGCCCCCACAACAACACAGACCAACAGCAACAATAGCAGCAACCACAGGAGCAACAGCAACAAACCAACACCACCAACCTCGACAATCTCTGCCCAGAAAATGCTCTGCCAGTTTTCACCACTAATTTTTGCTTAAATATGGGCTTTGATAAATAAAAAATGTGAAGTACAGACCTGGTAGGGTGTCCTGCTGTGATAGCAGGCTCCACTAGGCTGTCTTATGGGCAATAGATTAAACAAATGGCCTTAATCCAACCCTAACACTTACATTCAGTTAAATCCTAATCCAGAATTAAACAGATAACAACCCTAATGGTGAATTGCATACGGGCAGACAGGGTGGTGGACAATCATACAAATAAATTAACATGTTGATGACGTTTAATAAACTACGCATATAAAGCAATTAGCATTGAATTCACACAGATGGGAATTGAAAGGAATAAAGGTCTACTGGAGATGAAGAGAAACAGAAAACTAAAAAGAGAGAAAGATGAAATTCAACTGATTAACAAACGGAATAAGAAGAAATACCGTAAGAGAAAACAAATTCGCACTTGAACGGCGCGGGACCTGTCTTGGGTTCAATTCGAACTTGGGATTCAACTTGGACTTTGATTCTTCATTTTTGAGGCCAATGGACCTTAATTGAGATGTTTTCAATAATGAAAACATCCCAATTAAGGTCTATTAGACCTCAATTAGGCAGGAATCGAATTTAGGGTTCATGGCCGAGATTTTGGGGCTCGACTGGTTCTGGCAAGATTCGAACAAAACTAAGGCCGGTGGGGGTATGAGGGAGCTCATAGGAAGCTATGGTGTGATTTTAGTGTGGTTTGGCATGGTTTTCAAATCCCGGCGACCTTTGATTCAATATTCGAGATGCTCGAAACGTATTCGAGACTAACGGAGGCCGGATTCGAAGAGAGGGAGGTGAGGAGAAGGGTTGGTGTAAATTTGGTGGCCGTTGGCCTACCGGAACCGCCGTGAGGCGATTTCCGGCAGGCGGAGCACGGTGGTGGACGGCGAGGTTAATTCGTCTCTAAGAGAGACGACGGGTGTAAGGGGGTCCGGCTTGGGGGGCGGGGTGTGAAGGTGGGTTTTATATATGACTCAAGAGATTAAATCCTGATCGTTGGATCATTTACGATCAACGACCAGGATCTCCTCCCTTAAACCAAACGGTGTCGTTTGATTAAGTTACAGTCTGAGTATATTCGATAATTGATTGATTAATCTGGGCCGTTGGATAATAAAATCCAACGGTCTAGATCAACGGGGCCATTTGGGGGTTGGGCAGATCGGGTAAGGGATTGGGTTTATGTAATTACATTGGGCCTAGTTCTGGTCCAAAACGAAATGGCCCAGTTCCTGGTTTCTTTATATTCTATTTTCATTTTTTATTCTTGTTCTTTCATTTTCTTTTTAATTCCTAATTACCAAAATTCCTAAGTCACACTGAAAAATTAACTTAAAATACCAATTAACTCATAATAATAAACATCACATATAATTAAGCACCAATTCAGAATAAAATCACAGAACTAGATCTTAAATGCTAAACAATGCAAAGTACATATTTTGTGATTTGTACAACAAACTTAATTACTCCTACTTGTAGTACTAAATCCTAGATGCAAATGTGACATATATATATATATATATATATATATATATATATATATATTTTTTTTTTTTTTTTAAATTTTTTGTTAATTGAAACAAATAAACACGCACACACAAATGCAACAACAAAGAAAAAGAGCATGCGATCCCCAAATATTGCAAACAAACAACAACTCTTTTATTTTTGATAATTTGGGAGTAATTCGTGTGAGGCAAAAATCACGTGCTCACATAACGGACACGAGGCTGTCTCGTATTTAACTGAACAATGTCGTTTTAAAGGAAAAGATCCTGGCCATTGATATTAGTTGATCCAAAGGCCAGGATCACAAGAGATAATGGGAGTATATAAATGCTCATCTGCATTCAATTCAATACATACACTCATATTTGTATACACATTGCTAACCCTAGCCGCCTCCCCTTTCTATCTTCTTCTTCCTTAAGTCTCCCATAGAGACTGGCCGGACTGGCCTTAAACCACCATCGTCTCCAGCTCAAGCAGCCACCAACCACTTCACCCCTAGCCACCAAACAATACAACCACCATAAAACCCAGTAAACTAAAGATCCCCTCTTTTCTTGAAACTCCGGTCGCCGGAACCCTAGCTGGCAACCTCAAAACCTATTAACCAGCCTTCGAGCTTAACACCATAAGACCGTCTTGAAGAGATCTTTCACCTAATCTAGGTGCCTGATCTCGAATATAACTGGAACTTGTCGAATATAATAAAAAGGCTCGCTGGAACCCTACTTCGGCGAGCACCCAAAAACAACCCCCACTCCAAAATCATTAAACCAAGCCCCAGACCACCCCTTACCTACCAAAACTCAAAAGAAACCTCATCGAAGAAGGTCAATAGTCAGAAGATGGCCTGTCTCCAAAATTTTAGAGATCTGTGAATAAAGAAAGAAAAAGAAGAAATAAAGATGAAAAAAAGAATAGAGAAAGGAAAAGAAAGTCCCGAGAAAAAATCTAAGTTCTAATATCTCTGTTATTTTTTTTATCTGTTTGATTATGAAAATATTTTGTCTTTGACATGTTCTTGATATTCTTGTTAGCCTATCTCTTTTGCATTCTTAAGATCTACCTCTGTTACACATGCCTAAATCTGTTATAGCATTCTTAGGGTTCTTAATGTGTATTACGTATGAATCATGAGTAAATAGGCCTGTTTATGTGTTTTTCCATCGTACTTTGTCTAAAATTAAGCTTTGATTAATTGGGATTTAACCATTATCAAATTTTCCCTCTAAGTTCTAATTGATTGAAATTGATTTGCGATTAAGGTTATATGTGCAAAATAACATTAATTGGCTATATTTGTAATTTGATTCATTTTGTGAGATCATTCTGAATCTTTGATGTTTTTGTGATTTGGGTCATAGTTGTAAAGATTTTGTGGTTAGTTCTGAAAACTAAATAATATGGCTATTTTTGAAAGAGTAAAGTTTGGTCGTTAAAGTGGCTATCTCTGTTATGAAGTAGTTATGCTGATTGTATTAAGTGGTTAGTTCTAAAAGTTTATCTCTGTTGGTTAATTAGTTGCCTTGTGTTAATAAAGGGTTACATGTTAAATAAGAGATTGGGGATGATAAATGTGGTCTAAAATTGAAAAGGGGTTTGGGGCTAAAACTGGTTAAGTCTTAAATTAGTCATAGAAAGAGGTTACTAGTTAAATAACTCTTAACCCTAGTCTGCCAAGACCTTAGTAGGTCGGGTAAATTGAGAAAAACGGTAAGGGTATAACAGGAAACAATAAATGGTATTATTAAAGATTTAATAGAGCCTATAGGGTTAGAAATGACTTTAGTTCCCAGTATTCCTACAAAATAAAGGACAAATTGGGCATAAAGAAAAGGCAGTCTTGTAATAAAACTTAGCAAGTGAGGGTAACCTAGTAAAATACCCCTAATAGAACACTATAGAATTGCCTAGAACCTTCTACCAAGGGCTCTAAGGCATTTCGATACACTCTTAATGAACTAATCTATAAATAATTAAAAGAATAAGGGGAGGGGATTGAAAATAACTTATTTGAATTCCCCCCCCCCCCAATTTTCCCCAAAACTAGTCTATAAATAGGTCATTAGAGAGCCTGATAAAGGGGTTCCACACAATAGAGGGTCCAGACTTTCAAATTAAAAGGGTTTAGCTCTGAAATTAAGAAAAGAGTTCCATACATAGTTCTGAAATCGAGTGATAGTGCTGAAACTTGGGTCTATATACAACAATCCTTAGTTGATTACTTTGGATATTAATCCGGGAGTTCCTGCTGGGTCTGTTATCCTTCAATGTATTTGGATTCTACTTGAGATATTCGATTCTGCTCTGTTGATTTGCTGGATTGTTATATTTGGGATTCTGCTTGTTGCTCTGTTTGCTGCTCTATTGATGCTATTTTGCTGACTATTCTTCATCCTCAAACCTAGACTCATAGATTGCTCTTTGAATCAGGTACACTTCAATTTCCTGAAGATGTAATCGCACATTGTTTGAAGAAATGAAATCGCATGAGCTGTTTGGATGATTTTACCTCTGTTTTTCCTTTTAGTTTGTAATTGATATCTCCGAGTACGATTGTAATTCATTAGGATCGTTAGTAATGAGTAATCACTATATGAGGATTGCTGTAGGTTAGAATAGAGTAGCTAACGAGGCATAGTTAGAAATAATTTTCACCTAATCTAAGATCAAAATAGGGTAATACTGAAGTTAATTCACCTATAAAACTGGAATATATAAGCTGGTAATTAACTATCCCTGTTAATTAAATCTTGAATAAGGATCGATCAGTTCATAAAAAGGAAATAAGTGAATAAAGTTTAGACTACTTTGTCTCATTTTAACAATGATTTACTTATAGTATAATTTAGAGTGCTGTAGTTGATAATAATTCAAGTCTGTTTAGTAAGTATTTCCGGAATGTTTTCCTTTAGTTAAAATTATGCAACAAATAAGTTTATAGCTAGCATTATAATTATTGCCTAAGAATTTGAAATAGTAGTGCTAGTATTAAACTCCTGTTCTTAGAGTATTTAATTAGTTATTAGAATTCACAATTAGTAGCGATTGATATGTAATCTGGTGCTTTATGAAATAATATGAATCTATTTGGTTTATTCCGTTATTTGAAGAACTCTTGTTTAAATTTGATGTTAAAATTGCAATATGTTATATATTTCATCAGTTTACCTTGGACCTGGATATGAATACAGGCCCAAATTTGGCTAAAGTTATTCTTGGGTCTGCATGTGGAGATATTCATATATTTTGGGCTTCCGAGGCCCATTCACGCCTAATGGACTGTTAACACAGTCCAGAAGTCCAGGCCTAGTAATAAGTAATTGGCCTCGACATAACAATAATGAATTCAGAAAATACAAAAATATATTCTAATTAGGAGAAAAAACAGAAATAGCAAACATAGTGTATGATAAGTTTGGACTTCTAAAAATAAGGGATGAGCCTCGTATTAAAAATGAAAAGACACACGGGGCTCCCATAAGAATTTTAATACGAATGTTAGACTCGGAAGAACCGTTTAGCGAATTTCACTGTCTTTCCTAAAGATAATAAGGCGTAGACGTTATAGGCACGACTAAAATATACATCCTTAATACGAGTGCACATTTATGTGACTCAAATCTCAAATCCCGGCGAAGCTGAAACGTACTAAAGTCACAGGCGTACTGGTTGCGGTGTGACTCGAAATGCATTTTCACGACATCGCAAGTCGTTAAAATAACAAAACAGGACATTCACATTTGTAAAGGCATATAAAGAAATCAAATAGGTCAAAAACAATAGTTGAGCGATCGTGCTAAAACCACAAAATTTGAGAGTGCCTAACACCTTCTCCCGGGTTAACAGAATTCCTTATCCGGATTTCTAGTTTCGCGGACTGTTAAAACAGAGTCATATTTTCTCGGATTCGGGATTAAACTGGTGACTTGGGACACCATTATTTTCCCAAGTGGCGACTCTGAAATCTAAAGAAATCTCGTTCCGATTGTCCTTAAAGTGGAAAAACTCCTTCCCTGTTGTTATTATTATATCCCTTCTTAGGGTGTACTAGTAAATAACGGGGTATACTTTATCTTCGGAAAAGTAGTAAAAAAGAGATGTGTGACAGCTCTGGTGATTTTGGTGGGGAAAAGAAACCCAGAACTTCGGTTTAGGGTTTAAGAATTCGAGCTCGATGAAATTGTTGTTGTTGATATTATTTGATTTCATTATATGCTTTGATCAATGTGCTACATGTTTACTACTTTGATATTACGTGAACTGTATAAAAAAAATTATGCCGAAAACCCTTCTCTTCTTAATTCCGGGGATGTGCTTACTGGTTGAGACTCCCCTTTCTGTTTGTGTCAATACCCTCATAAGAAATAGAGGCCGGATAAGTTACAAAGCCGGACAACCCCGCGGGTTCCCGGTACGTAGTCCCTTCCTCGATCCGAGTTGTCCACTCGGGTACACAGTCTAGTACCCTGAAAACAATAGGATATTGAGCCTAGATTTAGGACGTTTATTTGCATCACATCTGACTTAGGGAACTCAGCACAGGGGTTGGGTCCGTCTAGGACAGGTGACCGAGGAATCAAAGACCGAGCATATTATATGTTGCATTTATTTGTCCTGGATTGTTATGCGGACCGGCTAAATTCCTGAAAACAAAAAGAGAGAAAATTTTAGAATAGAGAATATTGAAATATTGAAAATTGCCGGAAGATTGAAAAGAAAATTTGAAAATAGGCGGAACAATTTTTGTTAAAATAATTGGTCATAGAATTATTTGACCAAACTACGCAGGTTTGATTCTCACCACTAGGCGAGATACATAGGCAACCCTTGACGGGTCCAACCACCCCTTTTAAAAAATAACCAAAAAAATGTCAAATTTTAGTTTTCAATAAATCGAAGTGATGCTGTTTTTGAAAATAGTCGAATGTTCCGAAAGGACGTCGGAAGGCTGTTTTTCCAAAAATGGCCGCTTTGAAGTCATTTCTTTTCCTTTTTAAATAATAGCCTTGAAATTTTCAAATGAAATATGGATAGGTTAATTCTTTCAAAATAATGAAAAATTATCTTTGAAAAAATATTTTCCTCTTTGAATAAAATCGCCTTTAATAAATGTGCAGGATGAGCACAATACAAAATGAACCCTTTGCACTAATGAACAAAATCCCTTTGGAGTTGCGGTTATGGTAGAACGATCTAGGCCAAGAAGGACAGGGTTGGGTCAACAGATATCTAAAAGATCTTACTTGGTTGATGACCATAATACCTCGGGGTAATATTATTCGGGCTCTCGTTGCTTGTTGGGATCGTGCACATAATGTGCTCCACTTCTCAGATTTTGAGCACACACTGACATTGGAAGAAATTGCTAATTATATCGGGAAAGGTGAGGTTCCCCTAAAAGAGAAATATCAGGTGGCTGCGAGGGCTATTACAGTGCATAGATTCCTCGACTCCTTAAAGATTGCCAGAAATGTTCACAATGAAGACTTGGTTCATAGGTTCTGTAGTATGAGTTTTATATACCGCAGATATGGTCACATTGGGGGATTTTATGATCCAACAAACAAACTCTGCAGCAAAGCGAACCGGGCTAAGTGGGAGGAACATAGGCGTTTCGCCTTTATGGTAGCCTTTTTGGGATTGATCATATTCCCTAGGAAAGATGGAAAAATTTACATTAGAGTTGCCGGAATTGCCAGTACTCTCCTTGTGCAAGACAATAGCACACTGGCACCGATGATAGTGGCCTCTATCTTCCGTGCCCTCACATCTTGTAAAATAGGACATGACTTCTTCGAGGGATGCAATGTACTACTCCAGATGTGGATGATAGAGCATTTGTGCCGCCACCCTCAGTTCTCAAGCTACGGATCATCTGAAAAGACATGTATTGAAGAATTCTATGTGAGAACAAAAGAAGTTAAGTTTCCAGAAGGATCAAAGGGTTGGATCACATAATTGCGATCACTGACTGCTAGCCAGATAGATTGGGCATACGGATGGTTGCCCCTCAACGAAGTTATATACATGCCAGCAGAAGGGTCGCATTTTCTGATAATAGGTCTTAAAAGCATCTAGCCTTATGCGCCATACTGGGTATTAAGGCAAATCAGAAGATATTAGGTCATACCAAAAGATGGGGACCTTAGCCTGTAAGCAATAGAAATCAGTCCTGATGGGCAATTCCCGGAAGCAAAAATTTGGCAAATCTGGAATGAATGGCAATGCCTGGGAATAGACACTTATGTGGGAAACCGGGCTCGAGGAGAAGTATCATTAGGGTATGCCGCATGGTATCGTCGATATGTTTAGCATGAGAGACCGATGAAGAGACCTCATATTCAAGAGTTGGCCGAGCAGTCTAAGGAACAAAAAGATTGGATGGCCAAGAAAAATGAATATCGAGCCAGAATCAGCTTGTTGGAAAAACAATTCTAGGACCTCAAATTTGAAAGCAGCTTACAAGCGGGATCTGATGAGGGTGAAAAGAAACAGCTGAGGAAAGAAAATGAAATCCTGAAGGCTCAGATTGCAAAGATGAAAATAACAACCGAAACACCAATTCAACTTGCCCGAGATGAGAAGACAATTGAAAACCTTCGGTGCAAAGTGAACGAATATAGCTTTGATCTAGATAAAGCTGAGAAGGAATTAGTCATGGATCAGAAACAATTGGCCAAGAATGCTGAAGAAAGAGTTTGAATGGTTCAACAGTTAAAAGATGAACATAATGTTGAGGTAGCCCGATTGAGGAAGAAGATCATTACAGCTGAGGTCAAAAGTAGCAAACAAACCAAATAGTTTGAGGTAGAAAGAGAACATTGCTACATGGACATGGCTCGGTTAGAATTGGAGCTACAACAACTTCAAATGAAGAACCAACAAACCTTAGATGTTCGTGCCGAACAGATTGGTAGGTTGCTTCAAGAAAAAGGGGTCATCAGGGAAAGAATTGTCAGTATTGCTCAATACATCACAAGGAAATGCCAACTGTGCGAAGATATGTCTCAGTCAACATTTACATGAGTAGTAATGATCTTTGTAAAGCAAGTAATGACCGACCTGGACAAACACCAAAGTGGATTAGCATATAGGCCCGCGACAAGACCGAACGATGTCTCGCGGGCACTAGGAGCTTTAATGTATTTATAGGGCATGCATTTTTGTATTTTCTTTCTGCATTTGTAGTACAACATCATTTGTAACCGATGTTTGAATATCAATGAAAATTCAAAAGAAATTGCCATTATTTTTTCTCTTATATATGCAAATTGCTTGGGCGATAGGCAAACTTATAGAAATGAAAAAAAAGAAGAAAAAAAGAAAAAGGAAAAGAAGAAGAAGAAATAAACAAAAAGCAATGAAATAATGAAAAACAAAAGTGGAAAGAAAGTCGGCAGTTCAAAAATAATGCCGGGATGATGCATAATTACTAGGAAAAAGTTGTTGTTTTAGAACTTGTGATGTTTATCCCTTATGATCTAACTATGAACAAGTTTGTTGTTGATGAGTATCAGATAAACAGTTAGCAACTGGCATTCTGGCACAACACAGCTACAATACACGTTCTAAAGTCATGACCAAAGCGGTAACTCAGGAAATCGAGCCTACTATTATGGATCTTGTACAAGAGGAAGAAATTGTAGATGTAACTATTATGAAGGAAGAGATGTACAAATTGAAACATCAGATGCCGAAGATGTACCAGGCTTGGTCGAGGGGTCAACCCTTACCTTCCTGCCCAGCCAACCCCGCATATATTCCTCCTCCGAACCCAAACCCAAAACCACCCACCATGAATTCATCCTCCACATATCCAACTTACCCGCATTACTACGCTACAACATCACAAGCACCGCCACCTTTGCCTAAACAAGCTCCACCATCACCACATTCAGTCGCTCTAGTATACGTGGCACCGCCCCCAGCTACTTTACACAAATCTTCCAGCGAACCTGTATTCCATGTTCAGGATACCCATTACTACCAGCTAGAAACCACTTTCAGGTAACATGATTCTTACACCCCACTCATAGACATGACGGAGGAGGAGAAACCTGCTAGAAATCTTGAACATGAAGAGATGGCCCGTAAAATAAAGAGTCTAGAGCAGTCGTTTCGTAATATGCAGGGGCTGAGAGGCCAAGTTAGTGTTGCATACAAAGACTTATGTTTGTTTCCTGAGGTACAGCTACCTGCCGGGTTTAAGTTGCCCAAGTTTGATATGTATGATGGTCACGGAGATCCAATGGCCCACTTAAGAGGATACTGCAGTAAAATGTGCGGAGCAGGAGAAAGGGATGAACTACTCATGGCTTATTTCAGTCAAAGCCTCAGTGGCTCGGCATTGGAATGGTACACTCGACAAGATCATACCCGATGGTTCATTTGGGATGACTTAGCTCAATCGTTTGCAAACCATTTCCAATACAATCTGGAAATTATCCCTGATAGGTTATCACTGACTAAAACGGAGAAGAAACCCGGAGAAAGCTTTCAGGAATATGGATTCAGGTGGAAGGAACAGGCTGCATGTGTAGACACACCAATGAAAGAAGGAGAAATGGTGGATTGTTTCTTACAAGATTTGGAGCCGAAATACTATGGTCACTTAGTGTTTGCAATTGGAAAAACATTTAACGAGGTAGTAAAGATGGGAAGCTTTGTGGAAGAAGGGTTAAAGATGAATAAGATTATGAGCTACTCAGCCATCAAGGCTACAAACCAAGTAATACAGACGGGAACACGAAGGTCGATTGGAAAGAAGAATAAAGAAGAAGTGGCGGTAATTCAAGGTAGATCTTGTTACCGGGGCCCCAACCCATACCATCATCAAACTCGCCCACACCAACCATATCCACCAGCACCATATAATCCACCTCCACCATATTATCCTCCAACCAGTCCCCAGTTTTCTCTCCAACATGCTCAACCTTACCCACCGCCTCCACATTCACGGCGTACCCCAGCTCCAAAAAATGTCTACCATGCACAACATACCTATCCGCCTTCAAAAACCTACAGAAATCCAAACCGACCTAGTTTTCGTCCTGATCCAGAAGTAAAAGGTGATAGGGCTCAAAGGAAGAGAACATTCACTCCTCTGGGAGAATCATATACCAGTCATTTTTACCGTTTGAGAGAACTAGGGATGTTAAGCCCTATTGAACCAACAATTCCCAATCCTCCACCCATAAATTTAGACTAATCTGTCCGTTGTGAATACTGTTCTGGGGCACAGGGACATGATATGGAGAAGTGTTGGCACTTAAAGTCCGCAATACAAGAACTTATTGATTCTAGGATAATTGAGGTGCAAGCTCCAGAAACTCCCAATATAATGCAGAATCCTTTGCCAGCACATCATGAGACACATATGATAGAGCTAGAATAGGGAGAGAGGTGTAGAAAACTTTCCCAGACAGTGATGACAATTAAAGCAAACAACAAGGTTGAGGGGAAGTTGAAAGAGATAAATTGTTAACTGAGTTACCAGCAAAACAACAATCAATGATTGAGCGCGTGAAAGTAATAGTACTTGGAGTGAAGCCTTTGTTGACTGTGAATGGAGCTTATGTAGAGCCAGTGGTTATCAAACCAGTTGTGCAGATGCTAGTTGTGAATACCAAGGCTGTACCATGGAATTATGATAAGGTGACGGTGATGTATAAAGGAAAAGAAGTTAAAGGAGAAATTTATGAAACTCATGGTTTAACTCGCTCCGAGCGATGCTTTGCCCCGGATGAATTGAGAAAGACAAAAATGGCGAAAGAAAACCCAGCTTACGTGAAGAAGGCAGTCACTGAGGAGGAAGCTGAGGAATTTTTGGAGAAGATGAAAGCTCAAGACTACTCTATAGTTGAGCAATTGAGAAAGACGCCCGCGTAGATATCGTTGTTATCCTTGCTAATTCATTCTGATGAGCATAGAAAGGCATTGATGAAGATTCTAAATGAAGCCCACATATCGGAGTAGATCTCGGTATGTCATCTGGAGAAAATCATAAACAAGATATTTGAGACAAATAAGATAACATTTTCAGACAGTGAGCTACCATTGGAAGGGACAGAGCATAATAAAGCACTATACTCACGGTAAAATATGAAGAATCTATAGTAACCCGTGTTTTGGTGGACAACAGGTCAAGTGCCAATATCTATCCATTGTCAACCTTGGGGAAGTTGAAGATCAATCATGAGAGAATTCATAGGAACAATGTATGTGCAAGGGGTTTTAATGGAGGCGGAAAGAACACCGTGAGGGATATCATACTAGAGCTTACTATCGGACCAGTGGATTTCAGTATAGAGTTTCAAGTTCTAGATGTCGCTGTATCATACAACCTCTTGTTGGGACATTTGTGGATCCACGCTGCGAAAGCAGTACCATCTTCTTTGCATCGAATGGTAAAATTTGAATGGGAGCAACACGAGATAATAGTGCACGGGGGAGACGATGTTTGAAATGCTATAACACCATTTGAGGAAGTTGAAGGAGATAAAGGTTTGTGGGTGTACCAAGTAATGGACACCGTGGTTGTGAATAAAATATCTGAAGGAGAAAACATGCCAGTACCCACGGTGGCCCCTACAGCAATTATGGTCACCAAGCAGATGATAAAGAATGGGTTTTCTCCAGAAAAGGGCTTAGGAGTGACCTTGCAAGGTATAACACAGTCGATCCACCTTCCGGGCAGTACTGATACTTTTGGCTTGGGTTTTAAGCCAACCATTACCGATATCCAGAGAGCTAAGAAACTGAAGAATAAAGGGTGGTCCCTCCCCAAACCTATCCCAAAATTATCCAACTCCTTTGTCAAGCCTGGTACACAGAGACGTCTGGCAACTGTCATGCCAAACCGCGCAGAGCTAAAACCGGATGAAGAGCTTTTAGCAAGATTTTTAGAGGCTATTTGAAGATGTGAATGTGTTGGAGACGGTTGGAGGAACAAGCAAAATGTACGTTCAATTCTTAGGACCCCACACTATGCTAAATAACTGGGAAACTACTCCTCTTCCGATCAGGAAGGAGTTGTGGTAGTTAACTTTTAATATTTCATTCCCATAAATTGTCTTGTTATAAAATTGTAATCCCATATCTCGTCAATTCAAATGTATCCAACTCCTGTTACCTTTTGAAAATTCAATGAAATGCAATTTATTTTTTTCCTCCATTTTTGCCTTATTTTATTTTTCTTCTTTTGTACAGTTCAATATTTGCTGATTCTAATGATATGTCATGCATGAAGGATTCCCGGTCCAGTCTTGATAATCGAATAGTTATACAGGAAATTGAAAGTGAACATGAAGTGGAATATGAGGATGAAGACATACTGGAGGAAATTAGTAAAGATTTGAGTCATTATGAAGAAAAACCCAAATCGAACATAAATGAGACGGAGTCCATTAATTTGGGAAGTGAGGAGAATTTCCGATAAACAAAGATTAGTGTCCATTTGGAGACTTCCCTCAGAGAAAATTTAATCAGGTTGTTACATGAGTACAAGGACATATTTGCTTGGTCTTATGATGACATGCCCAGGCTCAGTACTGATTTGGTGGTACATAAATTGCCCATTTATCCAAAATGCCGGCCGATAAAAGAGAAGTTAAGGAAATTCAAAATAGACATTAGTGTGAATAAAAGAAGAAGTTAACAAGAAATTCGAGGCAAAGGTCATACGGGTCACTAAATATCCCACCTGGTTAGCTAATGTTGTGCCTGTTCCAAAAGGATGGAAAAACCAGGGTGTGCAATGATTATCGAGACCTCAATAAAGTCAGTTCAAAGGATGATTTTCAATTGCCAAATATCCATATGTTGATCGACAATTGCGCCAAGCATGAAATTGGTTCTTTTGTAGATTGTTATGCAGGTTATCATTAGATCTTGATGGACGAAGAAGATGAAGAAAAAATGGTGTTTATCACACCTTGGGGAACATATTGCTACAGGGTGATGCCGTTTGGGTTAAAGAATGCCGGGGCTACATATATGAGGGCAATGACCACTATGTTTCATGACATGATGCATCGAGAGATCGAAGTATATGTGGATGATGTTATTATCAAGTCCAAAAAGCAATGTGACCATGTCATTGATTTAATAAAGTTTTTCCAGAGGCTTCGAAGATATAATCTCAAGTTCAATCCAACAAAATGTGCTTTCGGAGTGCCGTCAGGAAAGTTATTGGGGTTCATAGTAAGCCAGCATGGTATTGAATTGGATCCGTCAAAGATAAAAGCAATTCAGAATTTGCCTCCGCCGAGGAACAAGAAAGAAATGATGAGTTTATTGGGCAGGTTGAATTATATTAGCATATTTATTGCTCAATTAGTGTCGACTTGTGAGCCCATTTTCAAATTACTAAAGAAAGATGTTGCGGTGAATTGGACTGATGAATGTCAAGAAGCATTTGAAAAAATTAAGGAATATCTGGCTAATCCTCCTGTATTGGTTCCTCTAGAATCGGGAAGACCTCTGATCCTTTATCTGACTGTATTAGATAATTCTTTTGGTTGCGTACTAGGGCAGCAAGATGAAACATGGAAGAAATAGCAAGCAATATATTATATTAGTAAGAAGTTTACATCTCATGAGGTAAAATACACTCAGTTGGTGAGAACATATTGTGCATTAACATGGGTTGTGCAGAAATTAAAACATTACTTGTCGGCTTATACCAATTATCTGATATCTCGGTTGGATCCCCTGAAGTATATATTCCAGAAGACTATGCCCACAGAAAGGCTCGCTAAATGGAAAATTCTGCTTACAGAGTTTGACATCATTTATGTAACTCGTACGGTAATGAAGGCCCAAGCAGTCGCTGACCATTTGGCAGAAAATCCGGTCGATGATGAGTATGAACCACTAAAGACATATTTTCCTAATGAGGAGACAATGAATATTTAAGAAGTGGAACAAGACAATAAGCCAGGCTAGAGAATGTACTTTGATAGGGCCGTCAACAGTAAGGGAGTCGGAATTGGAGCAGAACTCATCTCAGAAATGGGTCAGCATTATCCTGTTACCGCTCAACTTTGATTGTTCTGTACTAATAACATGGCCGAGTATGAAGCATGCATATTGGGATTGAGAATGGAAATAGACATGGGTGTTGAAGAGATTTTGGTCATGGGTGACTCGGATCTTTTGATACATCAGATTCAAGGAGAATAGGAGACAAAGGATTTGAAACTTATACCTTATCGACAGTGTCTGCATGAACTGTCTCAGAGATTTCAATCCATAGAGTTCAAGTTATCCCAAGAATGCACAATGAAGTAGTGGATGCTCTAGCCACATTATCATCCATGTTGCACCATCCAGATAAAGCTTACATAGATCCACTACAGATACAAGTTAGTGATCAAAGTGGTTATTGTTTCTCCATGGAAGAAGAACTTGATGGTGAGCCGTGGTATTATGATATCAGAGAATATTTGAGGACATGAGTGTACCCAGCGCAAGCCACACGGGACTAGATGTCACGACCTAAATCCGGTCGTGATGGCGCCCAACAATTAAGCTAGGCCAGCCAGACCAACAATGATTTATCACAATGAATATCAGTCCCAAATGGACATCCCAAGAAGAATATATGAGTTAAAGAACTCCAATAATAATAATAATGAACAAAATACTGAGAAGTGCGAAAATAACTAACACTCCCAAAGATCTGGAGTCACAAGTCTAGAGCCTCTAAACAATACCGAACCATAGTAGAAAATATTGTATAGAAGTACTCAAATCTGAACATAAATAACAACTGAAAAAGGGATGAGAAACTAGGTTCTGCGAACGTCGGCAGGTACCTCAGCAACTCGGTATGACTCTGCAAAAACTGGAAATGCTCGTCTACTTCTCCTGAGTACTGAGTCTGCACACAAAAGGTGCAGGGAGTAGGGGTAAGTACTAAGTACTCGGTGAGTAATAAATATATGAAAGCAGCTGAAAGTAGGAAATCCACAAAATACCACAATATGAAGCTACACTACAGTCCGAATCTCCTACGAACTAGCATCAACAGTACAATACAGCTACCACAGAATAATTCAACAAATAAAGATGCAATGCAATGCACATAACCGCTACGGCATGTAGCACGATCCATTTAACGTCAACGACGCTCACTGGGGGTGTGTACAGACTCCGGAGGGGCTCCTACAAGCCCAAGCGCAAATATCGTTGCGGCGTGCAGCCCGATCATCATATCATAATAACCGTTGCGGCGTGCAGCCCGATCCATCCTCAGTCCACAATAATCAGATAAGTCACAAAATAGTTCAATTAACTTACTTCTAGATTTCCAGTTCATAATTTATGAAAATACTTTAACTTTTATTTAGTTGTTGCAAAACAGGTGACTTAGCATTTCAATACTATGATTTCAAAACCAGGACTGAGATTAGTGATTAAGCAAGTATAGCTATCACATATATACTATCCCCTAGGGATACTACTGGTCGGCACAAGGCCCCAAACAAGGCTTACAGCCCACAAATATGTCAAACACAGTGTTTTTCCATCACTAATAGCATATTATTCATATCCGGGATGGACCAAGTCTCAATCCGCAGTCACAATCAATCCTGCACCTGCCACGGGGTGCGAGCCACGCCCTACTAGCATCACAATGTGCTAAGCCGCGGTTTTGAACCCTCAGGCTACCATATACACAAACTACTCACCTCTAGCCGGTCGTAGACTCGTCCACAATGCCTTTTCCTTTAGAATTCGTTGCCTCGTGTGTAGAATATATTCAAACCACAATAATTATGTCATTTGGGTCAAAGAAACATAACCCATTTCAATTTGCATGAAAAACACATAAATACACTAAGTTGGTAAAAACCCGACCCCGGGCCCGCTGTCTGAAAATTTAGAAACTTATACCAACGTGATCCTCGTCTTGCCATGAGTCCTTGCATATAAAATTTATCGAAATCAGAGTTCAAATGGCCTTTCAAAACTCAAAAATTCGTTTTCAATACCTAGGCCATAATTCTTCACAGTTTCTACCCAATTTCATGAAGATTGATATTAATTCTACCATAAAATTATGTTTTTGAGTCAAGAAATTTACCTCCGATGATTACCCGATGAAACCCCAGCGTTTTTCCGTGAGTTCTTCTCTCTAGGGCTCAAAATTTGTATTTTGGGTGTATAAACCTGCGACTGGTATGTTCTGGTTTTTAACGCTGCCAGCCATTTTTTCCCTACGCGTTCGCGATGTCCCTCACGCGAACGTGATGCCCTGCTCCGTTACTTCATCGCGAACGCGACATGTAGTCACGCGTCCGAGAAGCTCATTTTCCCCTGCCGCCTGATCCCTTCTTCGCGAACGCGTACCGACCCACGCGAATGCGTAGGTCCGCCTGGTCCTCCTTCGCGAACGCGACCCATCCTCACGCAAACACGATGCTTTAGCTCCCTTGGACTTTGCGAACGCAACCCATGTCACGCGAACGCGAAGGCTTAAATGCCTGCACAGTTTTCTGCAATTTTCTGCAGATTTTGCCAAGTTTAAAGTGCCCGGTTGATGGTCCGAATTCATCCCGAGGCCCCTGGGACCCCAACGAAAACCACCAACATACTCCAAAATATGATATGGACTTGTTCCAATCATAAAAACACCATCCTAAACATCAAAATCACCATTTTCTCACGGATTCAAGCCTAAGTTTCTTCAAAACATCCGAAACTAACATTCAATCCAAAACCCGATCAAAAGATGTCTGAATGACCTAAAAATTTGCAGACATATCCAAAATCACATAACGAAGCTACAGAAATTGTCGGAATTCCATTCCCACCCCCGGATCAAAACCTCACCTATCTAATTTTTGCCAAAATTCAACCTTAGCCAATTCAAGCCTAAAACTACACCGAACCTCCGAATTCGATTCTGATTTCTCTCCTAAGTCATAAATGATCCCCCGAAACTAGTTGAATCATCAAAATCCGATTCCGAGCAATCTAACTCAATAGTCAACTCTAGGTTGACTTCCCATATTCAAGCTTCCTTAAAAAAGGATATTTGTTTCATTTTCAACCCGAATCACTCCTAATTCACCTGATAAACTCTAACACTGATATAAAAGCATAAGACATGTAAATACAAGGTAACGGGGTGGTAATTCCCTTAACGACAGGCCGGGTCGTTACACTAGAAAAGGGTTATAACGCTACTAGCAAACAGATTTTTCTTCAGTGGAGGAGTTGTATACAAAAGAACACCAGATTTGGGTCTATTGAGATGTATAGATGCACAGCAAGACGACACAATTATGGCTGAAGTACATGCAGGAGCTTGCGGACCTCATATGAGCAGACATATTTTGGCCAATAAAATACTGAGAGCAGGATATTATTGGCTCACCATGGAGCGTGATTGCATTAGATATGTGCAGAAATGCCACCAATGTTCGATACACGGAGATTTGATTCACTCCCCACCCTATGAGTTGCATACAATGTTAGCACCGTGGCCATTCGTCGCCTGGGGCATGGATGTCATCGGCCCAATAGAGCCCCTAGCATCTAATGGGCATAGGTTTATCTTGGTAGCAATTGATTATTTCACTAAATGGGTGGAGGTGAAAACATTTAAAGCGGTGACAAAGAAGGGGATAGTGGATTTCGCGCACACAAATATCATTTGTCACTTTGGAATTCCTAAGGTGATTATCACAGACAATGGAGCAAATCTGAACACTCACCTCATGGCAGAAGCATGTCAAAAGTTCAAATTCCTGCACCGTAACTCTACACCCTAAAGGCCTAAAGCGAATGGAGCTGTTGAGACTGCGAATAAGAATATTAAGAAGATTCCCAAGAAAATGGTGGAAGAGTGAAGACAGTGGCATGAAAAATTACGATTTGCTCTCATGGGTTATCGTACAACTGTACGTACTTCCATTGGTGCAACACCATACTCATTGGTGTACAGAATAGAGGTAGTCATACCTGCAGAAATTGAAATACCTCCCCTTCGGAATATAGCCGAGGCTGAAATTGATGATGATGAATGGGTAAAAGCTCGGCTAGAACAATTGAGCTTGATTGATGAGAAAAGGCTAGCGACAGTCTGCCACGGACAGTTATATCAGCGGAGGATGGCCAGAGCATACAACAAGAAAGTACGTCCACGGAAATTCGAAGTTGGACAGTTGGTGCTAAGACGTATTTTGTCTCACTGGGCCAAAGCAAAAGGAAAGTTTGCACCTAATTGGCAAGGGTCGTTCATGGTGTCTCGGGTATTGTCCAACAGAGCTTTATATTTAACAGATATTGAAGGAAAATGTGTAGAGACTGATATCAACTCTGATGCGATCAAGAGATATTATGTATGATTCCTTTTTCATATGTACAATTGTATTTGTCATAATTTTGAAATTGAAATGATGAAGGCATTTTATTCGCTATCCAAACACATTATCCATTGATACCCCTGTTGAGCATGTTTGCTTTATTCTTTCATATCCCTCTCTCGGAATCAATTATGAATAAGAAATTGAAAAGAAAAAAAAAGAATGAGAAAATGATAATTAAGAAAATGAAAGAAAAATGATGGAAAAAAAGTATACAAAAGAAAAATCGGGAAAAGTCAAATGACGAATGACCTTAGGGTTTGAACAACGTTTGACTTGATCCCGAAAGGGTACGTAGGTAGCCTCAGTGAGGTTCACTCATGATAGAAATAAAATTCAAGATTCCCCAAATATTGAAACTGGGGCAGAAGTTATAGTTACAATTCCGAGAGTTGTAAATATTTTGAACCCTCATATAAATTTTGAGCCTTTATACATTTCTTTCTAAACCCATCCAAAAAAATCCACATTACAGTCCAAAGAAAGACCTTCTGATTAATTTCAAGAAAATGATGATACAATAAGAATAAGGAGAAACATGGCATGGACAATAACCGGAGATTTGAAAACAAAGTAAAGAAAAATAAAAATGAGGGAGTCTTATCGGTGAAAACCCTAACGGGCACCATAAGGTGAATGTGAGGTGAGAGAAGAATAAATGAGAGAGTCTTATTGGTGAAAACCCTAACAAGCACCATAAGGCAAATGTGAGATGAGAGAAAAAATAAAAATGAGAGAGTCTTATTGGTGAAAATCCTAACGGGCACTATAAGCCGAAAGTGAGGAATACTTTGATGAAAGAGGAAAAACAGCAAAAATAAGAAAGGTTTGGGTTGAAGGAAATATAAGGTAGCAACAATTCAATTGGACATACTGGGTCGGATATTTAAATACATGGCATGTTCAAAGGAATCAGCCGTCATACCCAAATAAGTTCTGTCTTTACTTCAAAAATACCCTTACCCCTTCAAATTCATATTTTTGCATTTCATTGATCAAAACTAGTTGCCAGTTGAAAGCTAACTACCAGCTTCTCATTTTAAAATGCGTAATAACACTGGGTCAAAGGAAAAGAGAACACAAAAAATGGATGGCAATCAAAGCCGAAGGAAAAAGAAAGGAAAAGAAACAAAAAGAGAATAGAAAAAGTGGAATGCAAGAGAAAATCGAGAAAACCTGGTAATGAACTGCAAAGTAGAATGAAACAAGAAGAGGCAGACGATGGTAGCAGGGCCAACAAGAATGCCAGTTGCTAACCGCCATTTTATAACTAATAAGACTGTTCACTGATTTAGACACGGACAAAAGATTCAAATTCTCACTAATCACTTTAAAGTGAATGTGACCAATGCGGGAGAAAACATCAAAAAGAAAACAACAATAAAAGGGAAGAATCCACAAGGAGGACTCACTCAATAATCAAGAACCTACCCAAACAGCAAGGGAGGTATTATCTTTTCAAAGTTCACACCCCAATTATCAAACTGAGGGAATATTTTTCTACATTTTCAATTCATGAATCAGGCGCCCACCTGGATAACGAGGGAATATTTTTCGGCATTTTCATTTTATGCATCAGGCGCCCACCTGGATAACGAGGGAATATTTTTCTGCATTTTCATTTCATGCATCAGGCGCCCACCTGTATAACGAGGGAAAACTTTTCAGCATTTTAATTTCTGTTCAGGCGCCCACCTGTATAACGAGGGAATACTTTTCACATTTTAATTTCTGTTCAGGCACCCACCTGTATAACGAGGGAACACTTTTCAGCATTTTAATTTCTGTTGAGGCGCCCACCTGTCTAACGAGGGAATACTTGTCAGCATTTTAATTTCTATTCAGGTGCCCACCTGTATAACGAGGGAATACTTTTCAACATTTTAATCTCTGTTCAGGTGCCCACCTGTATAACGAGGGAATACTTTTCAGCATTTTAATTGCTTTTCTAACAAGAGTAACACCATAACACATGAAAAGACTCAGACCGGGGCAGAGGAAAAAGTTTTCTTTGTTTTGTTTTTAAACAGGTATTAATCTGGAAGCAAGAAACAGATTTTGAAGTCACACGAATGGATGGAAGCAGTATATCAGAAACCAGAAATCATAAAAAATCCACAAAAAGAAGGATGCAAATAAAGAGCAACATGTGATATGGAAAAGCAAGACAATGCAAGAAGACAAGTCATAGATAGGATTCTCTTGTAATTCATAAGATCATAGATTAGAATAGCTTCTTTAATTTCATTTTATCCTGGTGTAATAAGGAGTTAGTCAGTGATTATAGCAACAACAACAGCAACAACAAGTCTTGGTAGTTTCAAACTATCGGACCTTCTCGAACTACACTGACCTGATTCCTGTTTAGCCCAGGATATGTAGTCAACCTTTGAAGCAGGGTGCGGCCAAAAGTTTTTCAAAAATGCTTCTTACGGAATATGTCATTGGGAAAAAATCTCTCATTACTGCTCAGTTATCTTTGCACTGAAACTCTTCGTGTTCCCGAGCAAAGAGGGGCAGCTGTGAGCACGTGATTTTTACCCTAAGCGAATAAATTCCAATATAAATATAAAATAAATACAAAAATAGTTTTTGGTGTGCAATTGTGTGTTTTGATACTTGTGTGTTCGTTTTAAAATAAATTTGAAATTAAAAAGAATCAATTAAAAAATATCACAAAAAATATGAAATTTAGAAAAAATCAACAAATAAATATAAAATACCGGAAAAACGAAAGAAAATGGCAAAAAATATCATAAAATACCAGAAAAATCAAAACAAAATAGGAAAATAAAAGGAATAATACAATTGAAAAAGATAAGACTGAAATACAAAAGAAAATACCAAGAAATAATTAAAAATACAATAACAATTTGGGCTATATTATGAAATAGATGTATATATGATAAGCCCAAACGCACAAGGCCCAAAAGACCATCCTGATATTCCCAGTTCCAAGGCCAAACGACGCCATCTAACATCAAATAATCTGGGCCATTGATGATTTAAGTCAAACGGACCAAGTAAGGCGGTGGTTGTATTAATAAAACGACGTCGTATGAAGAATTAATCATGACCATCCATTTACTTAATATAATGGCTGAGACCAGCGTCTCAATTAAAGCCAAATGACGTAGTCCAAGTAATTGATCCTGGCCGTTCAAATTAAGCATCTAACGGACACGAGGTTGTCTCTCGTTTAACCGAACGGTGTCGTTTTAAAGGAAAAGATCCTGGCCATTGATCTTAGTTGATCCAAAGGCCGGGATCACACAAGATAAGGGGAGTATATAAATGCTCATCTCCGTTCAATTCAATACATACGCTCATATTTGTATACACATTGCTAACTTTAGCCGCCTCCCTTTCTATATTCTTCATCCTTAAGTCTCCCATGGAGACTGGCCGGACTGGACGGACTGGCCTTAAACCACCATCGTCTCTGGCTCAAGTAGCCACCAAACACTTCACCCCTAGCCACCAAACACTACAACCACCATACAATCCCAGCAAACCAAAGATCCCCTATTTTCTTGAAACTCCGGTCGCCGGAACCCTAGTCGGCGATCTCAAAACCTATGAACCAACCTTCGAGCTTAACACCATAAGACCACCTTGAACAGATCTTTCACCTCATCTAGGTGGATAATCTTGAATATAACTGGAACTCGTCGAATATAAATAAAAGTCTCACCGCAACCCTACTCCGGCGAGCACCCAAAAACAACCCACACCCCAAAATCATTAAACCAAGCCCCAGACCACCCCTCACCTACCAAAACTCAAAAGAAACCTCATCGGAGAAGGTCAACAGTCAGAAGATGGCCTGTCTCCAAACTTTTGGAAATTTGTAAATAAAGGAAGAAAAAGAAGAAATAAAGATGAAAGAAAGAAAAGAGAAGGGAAAAGAAAGCCCCGAGAAAAAAGCTAAGTTCTAATATCCCTGTTCTTTTTCATTGTCTGTTTGATTCAGAAAATATTTTCTCTTTCGTACAATCCTGTTCTTTTTCACTGTCTGTTCTTGATATTCTTGTTAGCCTATCTCTTTTTCATGCTTAAGATCTACCTCTGTTACACATGCCTAAATCTGTTATAGCATTCTTACGGTTCTTAATGTGTATTACATATGAATCATGAGTAAATAGGCTTGTTTATGTGTTTGTCCATCATGCTTTGTCTAAAATTAAGCTTTTATTAATTGGGATTCAACCATTATCAAATTTCCCCCATGAGTTCTAATTGATTAAAATTGATTTGCGATTAAGGCTATATATGCAAAATAACATGAATTGGCTATATTTGTAATCTGATTCATTTTTTGAGATCATGCTGATACTTTAATGTTTTTGTGATTTGGGTCATAGTTGTAAAGTTTTTGTGGTTAGTTCTGAAAGCTAAATAATATGGCTATTTCTAAAAGAGTAAAGTTTGGTCGTTAAAATGGCTATCTCTGTTATGAAGTTGTTATGCTGATTGTATTAAGTGGTTAGTTCTGAAAGTTTATCTCTGTTGGTTAATTAGTTGCCTTGTGTTAATAAAGGGTTACATGTTAAATAAGAGATTGGTGCTAATAAATGTGGTCTAAAATTGAAAAGGGGTTTGGGGCTAAAACTGGTTAAGTCTTAAATTAGTCATAGAAAGAGGTTACTAGTTAAATAACTCTTAACCCTAGTCTGCCAAGACCTTAGTAGGTTGGGTAAATTGAGAAAAATAGTAAGGGTATAACACGAAACAGTAAATGGAATTATTGAAGATTTAATAGAGTATATAGGGTTAGAAATGACTTTAGTGCCCAGTATTCCGACAAAATAAAGGACAAATTGGGCATAATGAAAAGGAAATCTTGTAATAAACTTAGCAAGTGAGGGTAACCTAGTAAAATAGCCCTAATAGAACACTATAGAATTGCCTAAAACCTTCTAGCAAGGGCTCTAAGGCATTTCGATACACTCTTAATGAACTAATCTATAAATAATTAAAAGAATAAGGGGAGGGGATTGAAAATAACTTATTTGAATCCCCCCCCCCTCTAATTCCCCCCAAAACTAGTCTATATATAGGCCATTAGAGAGCCTGAAAAAGGGGTTCCACACATTAGAGGGTCCATACTTTCGAATTAAAATGGTTTAGCTCTGAAATTAAGAAAAGAGTTCCATACATAGTTATGAAATCGAGTGATAGTGCTGAAACTTGGGTCTATACACTAAAATCCTTAGCTGATTACTTTGGGTATTAATCTAGGAGTTCCTGCTAGGTCTGTTATCCTTCAACGTATTTGGATTCTGCTTGAGCTCTTCGATTCTGCTCTGTTGATTTGCTGGACTGTTATATTTGGGATTCTGTTTGTTGCTCTGTTTGCTGCTCTGTTGATGCTATATTGCTGACTATTCTTCATCCTCAAACCTAGACTCATAGATTGCTCTTTGAATCAGGTATACTTCCATTCCCTGAAGATGTAATCACACATTATTTGAATAAATGAAATCGCATGAGCTGTTTGGATGATTTTACCTTTGTTTTTTCCTTTTAGTTTGTAATTGATATCTCCTAGTACCATTGTAATTCATTAGGATTGTTTGTAATGATTAATCACATTATGAGGATTCCTGTAGGTTAGAATAGAGTAGCTAATGCTGCATAGTTAGAAATAATTTTCACCTTATCTAAGATCAAAACTGGGTAATACTGAAGTTAATTCACCTATAAAACTAGAATATATACGCTGATAATTAACTATCCCTGTTAATTAAATCCTGAATAAGGATCGATTAGTTCATAAAAAGGAAATAAGTGAATAAAGTTTAGACTACTTTGTCTCATTTTAACAATGATTTACTTATAGTATAATTTAGAGTGCTGTAGTTGATAATAATTCAAGTCTGTCTAGTAAGTATTTCTGGATTATTTTCCATTAGTTAAAATTAAGCAACAAATAAGTTTATAGCTAGCATTATAATTACTGCCTAAGAATTTGAAATAGTAGTGCCATTATTAAAATCCTGTTCTTAAAGTATTTAATTAGTTATTAGAATTCGCAATTAGTAGCGATTGATATGTAATCTGGTGCTTTATGAAATAATATGAATCTATTTGCTTTATTCCGTTATTTGAAGAACTCTTGTTTAAATTTTATGTTAAAATTACAAATCTGTTATATATTTCATCTGTTTACCTTGGGCCAGGATATGAATACATGCCCCAATTTGACTAAAGTTACCAATGGGTCTTCATGTGGAGATATTCATATATTCCGGGCTTCAGAGGCCCATTCGCGCCTAATGGACTGTTAACACAGTACAGAAGTCCTGGTCTAGTAATAAGAGATTGGCCTGGACATAATAATAATGAATTAAGAAAATACAAAACTATATTCTAATTAGGAGAAAAAATAGAAATAGCAAACGTAGTGTATGATAAGTTTGGACTTCTAAAAATAAGGGATGAGGCTCGTATTAAAAATGAAAAGACACACGGGGCCCCCATAAGAATTTTAATACGAATGTTAGACTCGGAAGGATCATTTAGCAAATTTCACGGTCTTTCCTAAAGATAATTAGGCGTAAACGTTATAGGAAAGACTAAAATATTCATCCTTAATATGAGTGCACATTTATGTGACTCAAATCTCAAATCCCAGCGAAGCTGAAACGCACTGAAGTCACAGGCGTACTGGTTGCAGTGTGACTCGAAATGCATTTTCGCGATGTCGCAGTTCGTTAAAATAACACAACGGGACAGTCACATTTGTAAAGGAATATAAAGAAATCAAATAGGTCAAAAACAATAGTTGAGTGACCGTGCTAAAACCACAGAATTCGGGAGTGCCTAACACCTTCTCCTGGGTTAACAAAATTCCTTATTCGGATTTCTAGTTTCGCGGACTGTTAAAACACAGTCATATTTCCTCGGATTCAGGAGTAAACGGGTGACTTGGGACACCATTATTTTCCCAAGTGGCGACACTAAAATCTAAATAAATCTCGTTCCGATTATCCTTAAAGTGGAAAAACTCCTTCCCTATTGTTATTTTTATATCCCTTCTTGGGGTGTACTAGTAAATAACGGAGTATACTTTATCTTCGGAAAAGTAGTAAAAAAGTGAGGTGTCACAGTAATCTTCTCCAAATCACACACTGTGATCTTTTCTGGTACATGAGCTTTATTTAGGATCTTCATTAACGCCCTTCGGTGTTCATCAGAATGAATTAACAAAGATAACAAAGATATTTGAGCTAGTGTCTTCCTCAGATGCTCAACTATGGAGTAATATTGAGATTTCATTTTCTTTAGGAACTCCTCAGCTTCTTCTGCGGTGACCGCTTTCTTCACCTGGGCCGGGTTTTCTTTGACAATTTTTGCCTTCCTCAAATTGTCAGGAGCAAAACATCGCCCAGACGGGGTCAAACCATGGATTTCGCAGATCTCCCCCTTGACTTCTTTTCCTTTGTACATGACATTTACCTTGTCATAATTCCAATTTATGGCTTTAATGTTCACAATCGGCATCTGAACGACCAGCTTGATAATAACTGGTTCTATATGTGCCCCTTTCATAGTCAATATGGGCTTCACCACAGGTACTATCACTTTTACAGGTTCAGTTACCACTGCTGGCTGACTTACAGGTGGCTCAACTGACACTTTCTTACTCCCGACTTTCTCCTCTGTCTTGCTGTTTGCTTTGATTGTCATCACAGTCAGAGAGGGTTTTTTACGGCTCTCTCCTTATACTAGCTCTATCATATGTGTTTCATGGTTCACATGCTAAGGATTTTGCGTTATGCTGGGAGCCTCGGGGGCTTGCACCTCAATCCTTCTGGTGTCAATGAGCTCCTGTATTGTAGATTTTAGGTGCCAACATTTCTCCGTGTCATGTCCTGGTGCCCCAGAACAATATTTACAATGGATGGATTGATCTAAGTTTCTCGGTGGAGGATTGGGAATTTTAGGATCAATAGGACTCAGCATTCCTAATTGTCTTAATCAGTGAAAGAGGCTGGTATATGATTCTCCTTGAAGAGTAAATAGTTACTTTCTTTGAGCCCCATCGCTTTTGACTTCATGGTTGGGACGGTAACTGGTTCGGTTGGGATTTCTTTAGGTTTTTGGTGGTGGGTAGGTATTTTGGGCATGGTAGACATTCTGAGGGGCTCGGGCTCGCCATGAAGGAGGAGGCGGTGGGTAAGATTGGGCATGCTGGACAGAAAACTAAGGACCAGTTGGAGGATAATAATGTTGAGGTGGGTTATACGGTGTTGGTGGGTATGGTTGATATGGGCGAGGTTGATGATTGTCACGACCCTAGTTCACCAATCGTGAACATGTCGTGACGGCACCCAGTCCCCACGAATAGGTAAGCCTAACACGTTGCGGATTATACAAGTTATGGACATTTAAATAAGATTTAGCGGAATATAGCATAAAAAGAAATGTAAACCGTGCCGCTTGGCACATACATCCGTCAAACACACTGTATGAAACACCACCAAGATCCGGAACCCCACGGGTAACACAGACTAAAGGAGAATATACAACTGTGGCTCTATGTGTAAAGAGTATCTAACAACGAAATGAAGGAAAAATGTCAACTAATACTATTAGAATAGAAGGAAAGCCTCCGGATCCGCGGACGTAGCAGATCATACCTCGAGGTCTCCCAAAAAGCTGCGGAATCGCCTAGTACGAGCCTGTCCTGATGTACCTGGATCTGCACAACAAAAGTGTGCAGAAGAGTAGCATGAGTACACCACGGCGGTACTCAGTAAGTGCCAAGCCTAACCTCGATTGAGTAGTGACGAGGAAGGTCAGGGCCCTACTGAGAGAAACCAATAATAAAATGACAATAATAATAATGAGCAGTTTAAATGACAATAATCTTTAAATAACAACAATAAAGTGATTACTGCAACCGTCTACAATTTAACTAACAACAAGTAACAAACTCAATTAATAAGTCCAGGACCTGTGGGAATTGAACCCACAGTCCCATTAACAGTACCCCTGGGTCTCCGGAATCGAACCCGCAGCCCATGTCTCAATAACATCTCAACAACTCAGGATCTCCGGGAATCGAACCCGCAGTCCCTACAAATAACTCAGGATCTCGGGAATCGAACCCGCAGTCCCTACAAATAACTCAGGATCTCGGGAATCGAACCCGCAGTCCCTACAAATAACTCAAGATCTCGAAAATAGAACCCGCAGTCCCTACCAATAACTCAGGATCTGGGGAATCGAACCCGCATTCCGTACCAATAACTCAGGATCCCGGGAATCGAACCCGCAGTCCCTACCAATAACTCCGGGTCTCTGGGAATCAAACCCACAGCCCTGGGATCTAAGGGAATTGAACCCGCAATCCACCAAAACGCACAAAGAAAACATAATATGCTTAACTACAACTTCACCGAGGACTAGTTCCAACAATTATTGGGAATTTCAAGGAAGACAATTAGGCAATTAGGCAGATAAAATCCTATCTAACCATGCTTCCCTAACGAATACCAGGTAATTATCACAATTTAATAAACTAAGAGCAGAAATATCACGAATTGGACAATTCAAGTAAGGTGAGTTACAACAACCAGCGCATGTACACACACGTCACCTCGCGTACAAGGCATTTAAACTATCACATAATATCCTAGGGGTAAAAATTCCCCCACACGAGGTTAGACAAGCCATTTACCTCAACTCCGGTACAAAACCGCTAAGAAACAACTCTCTTGCCGCGAAAGTCAGCCTCCACAAGAGTAGTATCTGATAAAAATCAATAGAATCACATCAAAATAGGCCAATTGGGCATTACCCAATCAAAACAACTCCAAATACACCAAAACCCACAAGTTGCCAAAACCCGACTTTCGGTACCCTTATCAAAAAATTACGAAAGTTATATATTCGGGTTCCTTATCTCAATGCGAGTCCGTGCATATATAATTTATCGAAATCGGACTCCGTTTGCCCATTCAAAACCTTGATTTTCTAAAGTTCAAGTCTAGGGCTAAACCCTCCATAATTTACCCCAAATTCCTCCATTTTCATGATATAATTGCATAATATTATCAATACTAATCATAAGATGAGCATAGTTGATTACCTGATGTTTTCCCTTGATTCTCCCTCAAAAATTGCCCAAATCGCCCCTTAAGCCGAGACCCCAATGTGTGAAATGTTTCTGAAATTTTCTAACTTCTGATACAATTAATCTTCTGCGATTTTCGCTTCTGCAGAAATATTTCCGCTCCTGCGGATCCGCTTCCGCGACATTCTTGTCGCTTCTGCGTAACCTAGGCCCTGCTGGCCCATTCCACTTCTGCGAGCCTAAGGCCGCTTCCGCGAGGCCGTGCCTGCGGACAAAAAATCCGCTCCTGCGGAACTATCCGCTCCTACGAACAGGAGTCCACTTCAGCGGACTCGCCTCTGCGGTTCCATTTCCGCAGGGGCGAAAACAACAGAGGCAGAATTCCTAAACCTGCAATTTCCATGTTATAAGAGCGTGATCACTACCTGAAACACACCCGAGGCCCCCCGGGCCTCATCCAAACACACCAATACATCTTGATACCTTATTCAAACTTGTACCAATCCTCAAAACACGTCTAACAACATCAAAACTTATAATTCACATCGAATTCAAGCCTAAATTCCTTAAAACATTCCGAATTACACAATCGATCTAAAACCCGACCAAACGACGTCCGACTGACCTGATAATTTGCGAACATATCCAAAATCACATAACGAAGCTACAGGAATTGTCGGAATTCCATTCTGACCCCCGGATCAAAATCTCACCTATCGTTCGGATTCGCCAAAATTTCAAACTTCGGCATTTCAAGCCTATTTGAGCTACGGACTTCTAACATACATTCCAAATGTGCTGCCAACCCTGAAATCACCTAACGGAGCTAATGGAACCATCGGATTTCCGTTCTGAGATTGTCTTAACAGTGCTCCGGCTATGGACCATTTTCTAACTTTAATGCTCTCATTTAGGGACTAAGTGTCCCAAAATGCTCAAATTTCAGAACCGACTCTCCCGACAAACCACAATAGCGGAAATGAACTTAGGGGAATAGTTAAATTGGGGATTGGGATGTAATTTGCTAAAATGACCGGCCGGGTCATTACATCTTCCCACCCTTAAAAGATTCGTTCGTCCTCGAACGAGCATAGAAAACATACCTGGGGTAGTGAAAAGATGAGGGTACTGGCTGCGCATATCCTGCTCGGTCTCCCAAGTCGCCTCCTCGACCGGCTGGCCCCGCCACCGAACCTTTACCGAAGCGATGTTCTTTGACCTTAGCTTTCTGACCTGCCTGTCTAGAATGGCTACTGGCTCCTCAACATAAGACAGATCCTTGTCTAGCTGAACAGAAGTGAAATCCAACACATGCGACGGGTCACCATGGTATCTCCGGAGCATAGAGACATGAAATACAGGGTGAACTCCGGCTAGGCTGGGAGGTAAGGCCAACTCATAAGCAACATCCCCAACACACCTCAAAATCTCAAAAGGGCCAATAAACCTAGGACTCAGCTTTCCTTTCTTCCCAAATAACGCCCTTCATAGGCGAGACTCGAAGCAGAACCCGCTCACCAACCATAAAAGACACATCGCGAACCTTCTTGTCCGCATAACTCTTCTGTCTGGACTGGGCCGCACGAAGTCTGTCCTGAATCACCTTGACCTTGTCCATAGCCTCCTGAACCATATCAGTACCTAGCAGCCTGGCCTCGCCCGGCTCAAACCAACCCACGGGAGACCTGCACCTCCTACCATAAAGGGCCTCGTACGGTGCCATATGAATACTGGACTGGTAGCTGTTGTTATAAGCAAACTCCGCCAGTGCCAAGAAATGATCCCATGAACCTCCAAACTCAATCACGCACGCACAGAGCATATCCTCCAAAATCTGAATAGTGCGCTCGAACTGACCATCAGTCTGGGGATGAAACGCTGTGCTCAGCTCCACCCGAGTACCCAATTCCTGTTGTACGGCTCTCCAGAACCTTGAAGTGAACTGAGTGCCTCTATCTGAAATGATGGAAACTGGAATACCATGCAGCCAAACTATCTCCCTGATATAGATATCCGCTAGTCGCTCCGATGAATAGGTAGTGCTCACCGGTATAAAATGGGCGGACTTGGTCAGCCGATCCATAATAACCCAAATGGAATCTAACTTCCTAACAGTCCGTGGAAGTCCAGATACAAAGTCCATGGTAATGCGCTCCCATTTCCATTCGGGAATTTCAATCTGCTGCATCAATCCACCCGGACGATGATGCTCATACTTCACCTACTGGCAGGTTGAGGCATCTAGAAACATAATCAACTATATCCCTCTTCATCCGCCTCCACCAGTAATGTTGTTTCAAGTCTTGATACATCTTCGCGGCTCCCGGATGGATGGAATACCGCGAGCTATGGGCCTCAGCTAGAATCAGCTCTCGAAAATCATCTACATTGGGCACGCAGATACGCCCCTGCATCCTCATAACTCCATCATCCCCGATGGTAACATTTCGAGCATCACCACACCGAACTCTATCCTGAAGGACGAGCAAATGAGGGTCGTCGAACTAACGCTCCCTGATGCGGTCAAATAGAGAAGACCGAGAAACCATAGAAGCCAGAACCCGGCTGGGCTCCGAAAGATCCAATCTAACAAACTGACTGGCTAAAGCCTGAACATCCATCGCCATAGGCCTCTTCGAAGCTAGTAGATACGCCAAACTCCCCAAACTCTCTGCCCGACGACTCAAGGCATCGGCAACCACATTAGTCTTGCCCGGATGATAGAGAATAGTAATATCATAGCCCTTCAGTAGCTCCAACCATCTCCTCTGACGCATATTCATGTCCTTTTGCTTAAGAAAATGTTGCAAACTCCGGTGATCAGTGTAGATCTCACAATGAACCCCATATAAGTAATAACGCCATATCTTCAAGGCGTGAACAATGGCAGCTAGCTCCAAATCATGAACACGATAGTTCTTCTCATGTATCTTCAACTGTCTGGACGCATAGGCAATCACCCTGCCGTCCTACATCAATACTGCACCGAGTCCAACTCGTGAGGCATCACAATATACTGTATAGGACCCCGAACCTATAGGCAACATCAATATAGGGGCCGAAGTCAAAGCTGTCTTGAGCTTCTGAAAGCTCGCCTCACACTGAAAAGGGGCACCCTTTTGGGTCAATCTTGTCATAGGCGATGCAATCGAAGAGAACCCCTCTACGAAACAGCGGTAATAGCCCGCCAAACCAAGGAAACTGCGAATCTCCGTAGCGGAGGAGGGTCTGGGCCAACTCTGCACGGCCTCCACCTTCCTCGGATCTACTCGAATACCATCACTCGACACCACGTGGCCCAAAAATGCCACTGAACTCAACCAGAATTCACATTTAGAGAACTTGGCATATAGCTGCTTCTCCCTCAGAATCTGAAGCACTATCCTCAAATGCTGCTCGTGCTCTTCCCGACTCCGGGAATATACTAAAATATCATCAGTGAAAACAATCACGAACGAGTCCAGATAAGGCCCGAACACACTGTGCATCAAATGCATAAAGGCTGCTGGAGCATTAGTCAGCCCAAAAGACATCACGAGGAACCCATAGTGGCCATACCGAGTCCTGAAGGTAGTCTTCGGGATATCTGGCTCCCAAATCTTTAACTGATGATACCCAGAGAGGAAATCAATCTTAGAAAACACCTGTGCACCCTGTAGCTGGTCAAATAAATCATCGATGAGAGGCAAAGGATACCAGTTCTTCACTGTAACCTTGTTCAGCTGACGATAGTCAATACACATACGCATAGAACCGTCCTTTTTCTTCACAAACAACACAGGAGCGCCCCAAGGTGAAACACTGGGTCGAATGAAACCCTTGCCCAATAACTCCTGTAACTGATCCTTCAACTCATTCAACTCAGGAGGAGCCATACGGTACGGTGGAATAGAAATGGGCTGAGTGCTCGGCAACAAATCAATAGCAAAGTCAATATCTCTGTCGGGCGGCATGTTCGGGAGATCAGCTGGAAATACATCAGCAAAGTCACGTACCACAGGAACAGAATCAATAGAGGGAGTGTCAATACTGACGTCCTGCACATAGGCTAGATAAGCAGCACACCCCTTCTCAACCATACGCTGAGCTCTGAGAAAAGAAATAATACGGCTAGGGGTGTGCTCTAGAGTACCACTCCACTCAATACGTGAAATGCCTGGCATAGCCAACGTCACGATCTTGGCGTGACAATCTAGAATAGCATAATGGGGCGACAACCAGTCCATGCCCAGAATAATATCAAAATCGACCATGCCGAGCAAAAATAGATTCGCTCGTGTCTCAAAATCACAAATGGTAACCAAACACGACCGATATACACGGTCCACAACCAAAGAGTCACCCACCGGAGTGGAAACATAAATGGGGGTACTCAAAGAATCCCGAGGCACACCCAGATGAGGGGCAAAGTTAGAAGACACATACGAAAAAGTGGAACCAGGGTCGAATAGAACCGATGCCTCCCTGTGACTAACCAGAATAATACCTGTGATAACGGAATCAGATACAACAGCCGAAGCGCGATCAGGAATAGCATAGAATCTGGCATGTCCCCCCTCTCGAGGGCAGCCTCTAGAACCCTGATGCCCCGCCCCTGGTTGGCTGGGCAGGTGGAGTGGCAACTGGAGCTGGAATGATGGCCTGCTGGCCCTGAGAACCACGCTGAGGCTGCGAAGACTAATGAGGTGCTCCCCTCCTACGCCTGGGGCACTCCCTAACCAGATGGCGAGTAACCCCGCACTCAAAGAAAACTCTGGGAGGACGCGGTGGCTGTGACTACTCGGCCTCACCCCCACAAGTCTGACCCCTGGAGGTACCCCGCGCAGGAGGTGCACTGGAAACTGGGGGAGCATAATAAGGTTCCTGAGGTGCTGGAAGAGCTGGAGTACTAACGGCTGCTGGCAATGCTGAGTGAACTGGTCGGCCGGAATAACCCCTACTAAAACGACCGGCTGCTGAAGTGCGGGCACCAGAGAAATGGCCCGACTCACGAGACCTCTTGGCCTCTCTCTCTCCTCGCTCTCTAGGGAGCATACTCTCGATCCTCCTGGAAATGCTCACTGCCTGCTGATAAGATATATATGTCTCCAACTCTCTGGCTATGATGGACCGGAACGGCGGAATCAGGCCCTCAATAAATCCTCGCACCCTCTCCCGGACCGTGGCTACCAAAGCTGGTGCATGCCTGCCTAGACGAGTAAAACTGATAGCATACTCCGATACTGACATGGAGCCCTGTCGCAATCGCTCAAACTCCGAGCGCCAAGAATCCTTAAGGCTCTGGGGAACAAACTCCCTCAAAAACAGATCTGAAAACTGCGTCCAGGTCAATGAAGCAGACTCGTCTGGACTATCCAACTTATACGTGCGCCACCAATCATTAGCGGCCCCACAAAACTGAAAAGCAGTGAAGGAAACCCCGCTGGTCTCCACAATCCCCCATAGTACAATAAATACGATGACACTCCTCTAGAAAACCAAATGCATCATCTGAAGCCAAACCACTGAACACTGGAGGTTCATATTTCTTAAACCTCTCCAATCTACGTTGCGCGTCCTCAGAGGTAGCTGGTCCACCTCCGGGCTGTGCCAGGGTGGCAAGAGGCATAACCAAAACCTCTGGAACCTGTCCCACTAGCACACGCTGCTCAGGTGTAACGGCTGCGGGAGTCTGGGCCCCTACCCCAGCTTGAGATGTAGCTGCGACGAGAGGAAGCAGTCCTGCCTGAGCTAAAGTGGTATACATACTCATGAACTGGGCCAGGGTCTCTTGTAGTTCTGGAGTAGTAGCAGCTGTAGTCGGTGTACCAGATGCCTGCGCTCCAACCTAGTCCACCTGTGGCACCTCAGCGGCGGCACGCGCGGGTGCTGTGGCTGCACCTCGGGTGCGTCTCGTCCTCTACCTTGGCCCCGGCCTCTAACAGTGGCAACAGGGGGCGCGGGTACCTGATCGTCGCGAGTAGCACGTCACCATCTGTCAAAGAATAGTAAGCAATAGTTTAGATTTTGTGCCAAGAATATCGCACGACAAGAAATTCAAAAGAAATGAAGAGTTTCCTAAACAGTTACATAGCCCCTCGTAGATAAATACAGACGTCTCTGTATTGATCAGCGAGACTCTAAGTAACCGGTTTGTGTCCCGTGACTCCTATGAACCTAGAGCTCTGATACCAACTTGTCACGACCCTAGTTCACCAATTGTGAACATGTCGTGATGGCACCCAGTCCCCACGACTAGGTAAGCGTAACACGTTGCGGATTATATAAGTTATGGACATTTAAATAAGATTTAGCGGAATATAGCATAAAAAGAAATGTAAACCGTGCCGCTTGGCACATACATCCGTCAAACACACTGTATGAAACACCACCAAGATCCGGAACCCCACGGGTAACACAGACTAAAGGAGAATATACAACTGTGGCTCTATGTGTAAAGAGTATCTAACAACGAAGTGAAGGAAATATATCTACTAGTACTATTAGAATAGAAAGAAGGCCTCCGGATCCGCGGACGTAGCGGATCATACCTCGAGGTCTCCCAAAAAGCTGCGGAATCACCTAGTATGAGCCTGTCCTGATGTACCTGGATCTGCACAACAAAAGTATGCAGAAGAGTAGCATGAGTACACCACGGCGGTACTCAGGTAAGTGCCAAGCCTAACCTCGATGGAGTAGTGACGAGGCAGGTCAGGGCCCTACTGAGAGAAATCAATAATAAAATGACAATAATAATAATGAGCGGTTTAAATGACAATAATCTTTAAATAACAATAATAAAGTGATTACTGCAACCGTCTACAATTAAACCAACAACAAGTAGCAACTCAATTAACAAGTCCAGGACCTGTGGGAAATGAACCCACAGTACCATTAACAGTACCCCTGGGTCTCCGGGAATCGAACCCGCGACCCATGTCTCAATAATATCTCAATAGCTCAGGATCTCCGGGAATCGAAACCTGCAGTCCCTACAAATAACTCAGGACCTCGGGAATCGATCCCGCAGTCCCTACCAATAACTCAAGATCTCGAAAATAGAACCCGCAGTCCCTACCAATAACTCAGGATCTGGGGAATCGAACCCGCATTCCGTACCAATAACTCAGGATCCCGGGAATCGAACCCGCAGTCCCTACCAATAACTCCGGGTCTCTGGGAATCAAACCCACAGCCCTGGGATCTAAGGGAATTGAACCCGCAATCCACCAAAACGCACAAAGAAAACATAATATGCTTAACTACAACTTCACTGAGGACTAGTGCCAACAATTATCGAGAATTTCAAGTAAGACAATTAGGCAATTAGGTAGATAAAATCCTATCTAACCATGCTTCCCTAACAAATACCAGGTAATTATCACAATTTAATAAACTAAGAGCAGAAATATCACGAATTGGACAATTCAAGTAAGGTGAGTTACAACAACCAGCGCATGTACACACCCGTCACCTCGCGTACAAGGCATTTAAACTATCACATAATATCCTAGGGGTAAAAATTCCCCCTCACGAGGTTAGACAAGCCACTTACCTCAACTCCGGTACAAAACCGCTAAGAAACAACTCTCTTGCCGTGAACGTCAGCCTCCACAAGTGTAGTATCTGATAAAAATCAATAGAATCACATCAAAATAGGCCAATTGGGCATTACCCAATCAAAACAACTCCAAATACACCAAAACCCACAAGTTTCCAAAACCCGACTTTTGGTACGCTTATCGAAAAATCACAAAAGTTATATATTCAGGTTCCTTATCTCAATACGAGTCCGTGCATATAAAATTTATCGAAATCGGACTTCGTTTGCCCATTTAAAACCTTGATTTTCTAAAGTTCAAGTCTAGGGCTAAACCCTCCATAATTTACCCCAAATTCCTCTATTTTCATGATATAATTGCATAATATTATCAATACTAATCATAAGATGAGTGCATAGTTGATTACCTGATGTTTTCCCTTGATTCTCCCTCAAAAATTGCCCAAATCGCCTCTTAAGCCGAGACCCCAATGTGTGAAATGTTTTTGAAATTTTCTAACTTCTGATATAATTAATCTTCTACGATTTTCGCTTCTGCGGAAATATTTCCGCTCCTGCGGATCCGCTTCCGCGACATTCTTCTCGCTTCTGCGTAACCCAGGCCCTGCTGGCCCATTCCGCTTCTGCGAGCCTAAGGCCGCTTCCGCGAGGGCATGCCTGCAGATAAAAAATCCGCTCCGGCGGAACTATCCGCTCCTACGAACAGGAGTCCGCTTCAGCGGACTCGCCTCTGCGGTTCCATTTCCGCAGGGGCGAAAACAACAGAGGCAGAATTCCTAAACCTGCAATTTCCATGTTTTTCCCCCGCTTAACCACCCGAAACCACCCCGAGGCCCGCGGGGCCTCATCCAAACACACCAATACATCTTGATACCTTATTTAAACTTGTACCAATCCTCAAAATACGTCTAACAACATCAAAACTTATAATTCACATCGAATTCAAGCCTACATTCCTTAAAACTTTCCGAATTACACAATCGATCTAAAACCCGACCAAACGACGTCCGAATGACCTGAAAATTTGTGAACATATCCAAAATCACATAATGAAGCTACAGGAATGGTTGGAATTCCATTCCGACCCCCGAATCAAAATCTTACCTATTGTTCGGATTCGCCAAAATTTCAAACTCCGGCATTTCAAGCCTAATTGAGCTACCGACCTCCAACATACATTCCGAACACGCTCCCAACCCCGAAATCACATAACTGAGCTAATAGAACCATCAGATTTCCGTTTCGAGGTCGTCATAACATTGCTCCAGCTACGGACCATTTTTTAACTTTAAAGCTCTCATTTAAGGACTAAGTGTCCCAAAATGCTCCAAATTTCAGAACCGACTCTCCCAGCAAACCACAATAGCGGAAATGATCTTAGGGGAATAGTTAAATTGGGGATTGGGACGTAATTTTCTAAAACGACCGGCTGGGTCGTTACAATGATGATATGGGTTGGGGCCCCGGACCAAGACCTTCTCTCTATAACTACTACTTCTTCTTTCTTTTTCTTCCCAATTGCTCCTCCCGTCCACATCTGAATTACTTGATTTGTAGCCTTAATGGCTGAATAACTCATGATTTTATTCATTTTCAAACCTTCTTCCACAAAACTCCCCATTTTTACCACCTCATTAAAGGTCTTTACGATTGAAGACACCAGATGCCCGTAGTATGTCGGCTCCAAAGCTCATAAGAAACAATCTACCATTTTTCCTTCTTTAATTGGTAGATCCACACGGGCCGCCTGTTCTCTCCACCTGAAACCATACTCCCGAAAACTCTCTCCGGGCTTCTTTTCCATTTTGGTCAATGACAATCTATCCGGGATGATTTCCAGATTATATTGAAAATGGTTAGCAAATGATTGAGCAAAAATGGTTTGCAAATGATCTTGACGGGTGTACCATTCCAGTACTGAGCTGCTGAAGTTTTGACTGAAATAAGCCATAAGTCGTTCATCTTTTCCCCCAGCTCCATGCATTTTGCTGTAATAACCTCTCAGATGGGCCACTGGATCTCCATGGCCATCATACATGCCAAAGTTCAGCAATTTAAATCCAGCGGGTAGTTGAACTTTGGGGAACAAACACAAGTCCTTGTATGCCACACTAACTTGGCCTCCCAGACCCTGCATATTGTGAAACGACTGATCAAGGCTCTTCATTTTCCTGGCCATCTCCTCTTGTTCCGGATTTCTAACGGGTTTTTCCTCTTCCATAATATCGATAAATGGGGTATAAGAATCATGTTGTCTGAAGGTGGGTTCTGGAGGGTAGTAATGATTATCCTGGATATGAAATACAGGCTCACTAGAGGATTTGTGTAAAGAGGCTGGTGGTGGCGCCACATACACTGGAGCAGCCTGGGGTGGTGGTGGTGGAGCTTGTTTAGGAAGTGAGGGTGGTACTTATCATGTAGTGGCATAATAGTGTGGGTATGTAGGGTATGTAGAAGATGAGTTCATGGTGGGTAGATCTTGGTTCGGGACTGATGGAGGAATATATGTGGGGTTGGCTGGGTAAGTAGGTAAGGGTTGTCCCATCGACCAAGCCTGATACATTTCCGACATCTGCTGTTCAAGCTTAACATTTCTTCCTTCATGATATTCACCTCTAATACTTCCTCATCTTGCACGGGATCCATGATTGTCGGCTCAATTTCTTGGGTAACTGCTTTCGTCATGCTTTTAGAACGAGTGTTGTAGTTGTGAAGTGCCAGAATGCCAGTTGCTAACTGCTTTATCTGATACTCATCAATGACAAAAACTTGTTAATAGTTTGAGAGATGAACATCACAAGTTTTAAAAACACAACTTTTACCTGGCCATTATGCGTCATCCCGGCATTATTGTCTTTCTTTTGACCCGCCAATTTTTTTTTCTTTTTCGGCTTTTCTTTTTCTTTTCTTTTGTTTCCAACCATCTTTTTTCGTTTTCATTGTTTCCTTTTTTTCTCTTTTTTTTTTCTTTTTGTTTTACGATCCTATATGTTTGCATATCGCACAAGCAATTGCATGTAATGAAAAATAATGACAAATTTTTGTATTTTCAATTTCATTGATACTCAAACATTGATTACAAAAGATGATGTTGTACTACAACCTTCTAAATGCGAGAAATAAAATACAGAAAATGCATGTTCTATGAATATATTAAACCTCTTAGTGCCCGCGAGACATTGTTCGGTCTTACCGCGGGCCTATATTCTAATCCCCTTTAGAGTTTATCCAGGTCTGTCATTACTTGTTTCACAAAGATTATTGCTGCTGCGGCAAATGTGGACTGGGTCATATTCTCGCACTATTGACATTTCCATGTAATGTAATGAGCAATGTTGACAATTTTTTCCTTGATAATCCCTTTCTCTTGAAGCAACCTCCCAATCTGTTCGGCACGAGCATCTACGGTTTGCTGGCTCTTCTTTTGAAGTTGCTGTAGCTCGAATTCTAATCGAGCCATGGTCATGTAGCAATGTTCTCTTTCTACGTCAAATTCTTTTGTTTGTTTGCTACTTTTGACCTCGACCGTGACAATCTTTTTCCTTATCCGAGCAACTTCAACATTATGTTCATCCTTTAACTGTTGGATCATCCGAGCCTTTCTTCAGCATTCCTAGCCAATTGTTTCCGAACCCCAATTAATTCTTTCTCGGCTTTATCTAGATCAAAGCTATAATCTTTCACCTTGCGCCGCAAATTGTCAATTAACTTTTCATCTCAGGCAAGTCAAACTGGGGTTTTGGTTGCTGCTGTCATTTTCACAATCTGAGCCTTTAATGTTTCATTATCTTTAATCAGCTATTTCTTTTCACCCTCATCGGCCGCTGCTTGTAAGCTGCTTTCGAATTTGAGGACCAGAAATTATTTCTCCAACATACTGATTTTGGCTCGATATTCATTCTCCTTGGCAATCCAATCCCATTGTTCCTGTGATAGCTCGGCAAATTGTTGAATGTGAGGTCTCTTTGTCGGTCTTTCATGCTCAAAATCTTTACGGTACCATGCGGAATACCCAGGTGACACTTCACCTCTAGCCCGATCTCTCACACAAGTGTCAACTTTCAGACATTGGCACTCATTCCATATTTGCCAGATTTTTTCTTCCGAAAATTGTCCATCGGGACTAATCTTTATTGCTTGAAGGCTGAGATCTCCATCTTTTGGCACAATTTGATATCTCCCGAGTTGCCGTAAAACTCGATATGGCGCATAAGCTTGGATAATCTTGACACCCATTAAAAGGAAATACGACCCTTCTGCTGGCATGTATATGACTTCATTGATGGGCAACCATCTGTATGACCATTCTATCTGGCTAGGAGTAAGTGATCGGAAGTATGTGATCCAACCTTTCGACCCTTCTTGCAACATGGCCTCTTTTGTCCTCATGTAGAATTCTTCGATACAAGTCTTTTCAGACGATCCATAACTCAAAAATTGAGGGTGGTGGCATAAATGCTTGATCATCCACATCTGAAGTAGTAGATTACACCCCTCGAAGAAATCTTCTCCAGCAGGCTGTGAGATCACGGAAGATATCGACCACTATCATTGGTGCCAAAGTACTGTTGTCATGTGTAATGTGAGTACTGGAAATCCCGGCAATTCTGATGTCAATGTTCTCGTCTTTCCTTGGAAGTATTATTAGCCCCTGAAAGGCTACCATGAAGGCAAAACGCCTATGTTCCTCCCATTTAGCCCGGTTTGCTTTGCTGCAGAGTTTGTTCGTTAGAACATTGAATCCTCCAACGTGGCCATATCTGCGTTATATAAAGTTCATGGTGCAAAACCCATTGGCCAAATCTTTATTGTGAACATTTCTGGCTATTTTTAAAGAGTCGAGGAATCTATGCACAGTGATGGCTCTTGGAGCAACCAGATACTTATCTTTTAAGGGAACCTCACCCCTTCTGATGTAGTTAGCAATTTCCTCCAATATCAGAGTGATCTCAAAGTCCGAGAAGTGGAGAACATTATATGCGGGATCCCAGCAGGCAACTAAAGCTCGAATAATGTCTCCTCGAGGTACGATGTCAAGAAGCCCAGTAAGATCTTTCAAATATTTCTTGACCCAATCTTGTCCACCTTGGGCCAAATCATTCCACCATAATGGTAACTCCAAAGGGATCTTATTCATTAGTGAAAAGGGTTCATTTTGCATTGTGCTCATCGTGCACATTTATTAAAGGCGATTTAAACTCATATTATTTGACTCAAAAACAAAATATTTTTCAAAGAAAGTTTTTCATCATTTTTCTTCAAAAGAATCCCTATTTGTGAACTTCGCCTTTCAATACTTCGTTCGAAGATTTCAAGGCTATTATTTTTTAAGGAAAATGACTTCGAAAGTGGCCACTTTTGCGGAAATAGCCTTCCGGTGTCCTTTCGGAACATTCGACTATTTTAAATAAATGGCATCTCTTTGATTTATTAAAAATTTAAAAACTTGACATTTTTTGGTTATTTTTGAAAAGGGGTAGTTGGACCCGTCACGGGTTACCTACGTATCTCGCCTAGTGGTGAGTATCAAACCAGCGTAGTTCGGTCAAATTGTTGTAAGACCAACTATTTTGACAAAATTAATCCGACTATTTTCATAGTTTCTTTTTCTCAAAATTTTGACAGCGTTTTGTCAGCATTAAGTATTGTTATTCTAGAAATCGCTATTTCTCTCTCTTTTTGTTTTCAGGTATTTAGCCGGTCAGCATAATAGTCAAGGACAAATAACTGCAACATATAATCATGCTCGGTCTTTGATATCCGGGTCACCTGTCCTAGACAGACCCAACCCCTGTGTTGAGTCCCCTAAGTCAGATATGATGGAAATAATCGTCCTAATTCTAGGCTTAATATTCTAATTCATAAACTAGACTGTGTACCCGAATGGATAACTCGAATCGAGGTGGGGGCTACGTACCGGGGACCCGCGGGATCGTCCGGCTATGTAACGTTTCCGGCCTCTGTTTCTTATTGGTTATGAATTAACAAAAAGGGGAGTCTCAACCAGTAAGCACATCCCCGGAGGTAAGAATAGAAGGGTTTTCGGCACAATTTTTATATACAATTTACGTAATATCAAAGCGGTAAACATATAGCACATTTGATCAAAGCATATAATGAAATCAGATATAAACAAAATAGCAATTTCACTGAGCTCGAATTCTTAAACCTTGAACCAAAGTACTGGGTTACTTATCCCCAAAAGAGTCGTCAGAGCTGTCACACCTCCTTTTTCTGTGTATACCGCTAATTACTACTACACCCCGGGAAGGGATATAATAATAACAGAGAAGGAGTTTTTCCAATAAAAGAACATTCGGAACGGGATTTATTTATTTAGGTTCAGAGTCGCCACTTGGGAAAATAATGGTGTCCCAAGTCACCGGTTGAATCCCGAACTGAGGAAATTATGACTCTGTTACAGTCCGCGAATCAGAAATCCAGATAAGGAATTTTGTTAACCTGGGAGAAGGTGTTAGGCACTCTCGGATTCCGTGGTTCTAGCACGGTCGCTCAACTGTCGTATTTGTTTTTATCTGATTTCTTTATATATTCCAATTTTATCCATTATTAATGTCCCGCTTTGTCATTTTTTAAGAATTGCGACATCGTGGAAACGCATTTCGAGTCACACTGTACCAGTACGCCCGTGTAGTGCATTTCAACTTCGCTGGGATTTGGATTTGGGTCACATAAATGTGCTCCCGTATTAGGAATGTATATTATATTAATCGCGCCTAAAGTATCTACGTCTTTATTAACTTTGGGAAAGACCGCGAAATTCGCTAAAACGGCCCTTCCGAGTCTAGAATTTTTATGTTGAAACTTATTTGGGGGGTGGGGGCCCCGTGTTTTTTCATTTTTGTACGAGACTCATCCCTTATTTTTAAAGTCCAATCTTAAATGAGCTATGTTTTCTATTTTTTGTTTTCTCTTCCTAATATATGACTGTTTTTGTATTAATTTTAGTCTATTAATATTTGAGTCCAGGCCATTATTCATTATTGAGCCTGGACTTCAAAGTGCCTAACAGTTCATAGGCCAATACAATTGGGCATCTGGAGTCCAGCATATCTTTTGTTCCCATTCGAAAGCATGAATGCCACATTAATCAGATCTGGGCCCATATTCACGGCTACGCCCAAATTATTTACATTTGAAGCGAAATTAAGGCAGGCTAGCATTTCAATAAAAATACTACGTGCAAATACTATTCTATATTAACAATTAATTGTTTCTAACAATGCCAAGTTACATTTTGATCATTACTGATTCTAGTATTATCAATTAACTAAGAATGTCAACACGAGTTTAACTTGTTGCTATTTAACTACTGAATTAACAAAGTATTATTTTATGAATTATCTACTGGTTGAGACACTATTTGCAGAATTATCTATCTACTCTAATTGAAAACAACACTTGCATTTTTTAACTACAACATGCTCAGAATTACAACTATGTTTCAGATTGCCATTTTACAAGGTTGAACACAAATTTATGGCTAGTCTAGCTACAGTAATGTTAAAACAGTGTCCTGATTTGAAACTCGACTACTTCTTGTTTTCAAATTAAATGATTCTGATTCAGAACTCGATTAACGAAATAGCTAAGCACTAATATTACATGTCTAATTTCAGAACATATATATATATATATATATATATATATATATATATATATATATATATATATATATATATATATATATATATATATATATATATATATATATATATATATATATATATATATATATATATATATATATATAAGTGTATTAGCTGTGTTTTAGCCTGTTTTAGTTTTAGATTTAGGTGATCATTATGACTAACCTACTAGACACATTTACTACAGCGTTATTTACTTCTACTTTAATCTATATAGTATAGTACTTATTACAACCCATTCCTAAATGAATTACAAGAGATCTACAAATTATAACTACAAATATAAGAAAAATAGAAATACAGCTTCAGTAAAATTAATCTATAATTTCTTTCCTTCATCATGTTTCAATTACACCTTCAGGAGATAGTAGTGTACCTGATCAAATGAAAGGAAATCGATGAGTTCTAAGGGATGAAGGAGAAGAGAAATCAGCAATAACATCATCCAAATATCAACAGCGAACAAGAGCAATTAACACAGCAAGTTTCCAAACTCAGTAGGCAACCAGCAAATAACTCGAGCAAATAGAAACCCAAGCTAAGTTGAAATGAACACAATAGAGGAAGAACTAGCAAAGACTTCCAGGAATAATACTCGAATTGAATCCTAAGTAGAAGACCAGAAAATTAAACCCCTAATTCTCTGAAAGTTGGAACTCAAATTCTGAACTCTGGAACTCTAAAATTCAGAACCTAGAACCAAACATCAGACCCAATGTGTAAATTTTCGAACTTCTAAAGTTGGAACCCTTTTTCAGGCTTAAGACAGCCTATTTATAGAGTGAATTTGGAGGAAATTTTGAATAAGTTATTTCTATTACCCTCCCCAACTCTTTTCCAATTAAATCAATTAAGTATAGCAGAATTTTAATGGAAATACACATGAACCCCTGCTAGAAGGTTCTAAGCTATTCTCTATTGTTCTATTGGGCAAATTTTACTTAGTTTCCCTCACTTGCTAAGGTTTATTACATATTTACCTTTTAACTATGCCTAGTCTACCTCTTATTGTTCATGTATCTTCAGAAAAATTAGGCATTAAAGTCATGTATACCCCCATTAGCTCTTTGTAATCTACAGAAATACCAATTGCCTTTCCCCTTTTACCCCTTACACTCAATCATATTTACCCGACCTACTATTAGGTATTCTGAGACTTGGGTAATTAACATATTTAGAATATAACCCCCCTGAGACTTGTTTTATGTTTTAAGCAGTTTCAGATTAATTAACCCTTTCAAAATTAACCACTATTACAAATATAGCCACTAATCAAAAACTCATACTGTATTGCAAACATAACTACAATAGACATTTACACATATAAACTAAATATGCATAAGCACTCAGAAGTTTAGAAGAATCCAACATACAAATCATATTGCAAATATTTCCATATTTATGTAGTCTTGCACAAATAGCCCTAATTACGACTAATCTTTTAAAATTAATTAGAACTCAGAGAGACAAATTGATAATGGTTGAATTCCAACAAATCAAACCCTAGTCGAGACAGGATCTATTGAAAAATAACATAAAAATAACTAATAGCACATTATTTACAGGTAGCTATATCAGAACATAAGAATACTTAGTCGATATCAGGCATACACGTAATAAGCTCAGGTCTAATATGAACACAGAAGAGGAAAATATAGAACAGAGGTGGATTCAGGGTATTTAATCCATTTTAACATGCACAGGGATTTTTTAAACAGATTCCAAGTTTCAAACATATAAGAACACAAAAGACACTGAACAAAAGCACGTTTTAGGGTACTTAGCTTTAGGGCTTCATCTTTTCCTTTCATTTTCCTTTTCGTTCTTTCTTTTCTTCTTTCTTTCTTCTTTCTTTCTTAGTTCTTTCATTTTCTTTCTTCTTTCTTGATTTTTCAGTATTTCAGAGACTTAGAGTCACTTAGATGACCGTTCTCCCAAACAGACTCTTGGAAGTCTGGTTTGGGTATGAGAGGGGTATTCAGAGACTAGGGGTGAGGTTTTGAAGGGTTTTATTTTTGGGTAGTCGCCGGAGTAGGGTTCCGGCGAGACGTTTTCTGATATTCAAAGGGTTTGGGTAATATTTGAGGTATGAGACTATGATGGGGTGATAGATCGTCTCAAGGCAGTTCTGGGGTGTTAAGGTGAAGGTCTAGTTCATAATTTGGTGGTCGTCGGCTAGGGTTCCGGCGACCAGAATTTTAAGAATGGAAGGCTGGTGAGTTTTCTGGGGTGGGGTTAATGAAGATAAGGTGTTAGAAGGTAGAGGGGGGTGTTTAGAAGTGTGGCATGAGCCGGAGAAGGTAATAGAAGACTGACCACCGTTAGGGTTCCGGTGGTCTTTGTAAGAGAGGGGGGTGGGGAGAAGAATGGTTTCTGAGGCGGCTAGGGTTATATTATGAATGTGTGTGTATGTATTGATCTAAATTAATGGGAGGGTCTTGTGATATATACTGATTATGTGTCATTGTTTCTCAACCATTGAATTTACTGAGATGAATTGCCAAGATCATTTGGCCTTCAAAACGTCATTGTTTGTGTTTAATGAAGTCTTTCATTTGGTCTGTTGGATTAGATTATAGACGGCTGATATTTAACTACCTAAGCGACATCGTTTGGCCTTAATTGAGACATTTGTCTCAACCATTAGATTAAGGAGATGGATGGCCTTGATTTAATTGTCTTAATGGTGTCGTTTCATGTTCAAGGCCACTGCCTTATTTGGTCCGTTTGATTTAAGTCATCAACGTCCCAGATCTTGCGTGTTTACATGGCGTCGTTTGGTGTTATATCTGGGCAGACCGGTTCAAGTTGTTTGGGTCTGGTCTGTGGGTGTTGCATTTGAGCTGAACGATTTGTGCATTTGGCCAGTTTTGGTATTTCAAATTGTATTTTTTGTATCTTTGTTATTTTATAATTGTATTTATTTCATTTTTTGTATTTTCCTTTGTATTTTATACTTATTTTCCTTGTATTTATTTTATACTGAATTATTTTCTTTTATTTTCCAATTTTTTGTATTTTTTCCTTTTTCTAATTTCATGTATGTTTCTATATTTTTTGATATTTTTCAATTGATTTACTTTTGTATTTTCATTTCGAATTTTATTTTTTATCAATTAAAACAAACACTAGTATTTTCTATACACTAATCAAGATAATTGCAATCAAAAATCATTTTTGTATTTTTATTTTGGTATTAATTGTACTCAAGCTATTTTTGTATTTTCTATACAGTAAAGATATTACCAGCACATCGTTATGAGGGGTGATCACTCCTTCCATGTCTGCTTCGTCATAAGTGCTAACTTCATCTTCTAACGTATGGCGTGTACATTTCCCATGCATGATTGAGAGTTTAGAAACTTTGTTTGAAGCTGGATATGCCACCTCATAAATACCTTCTCCCTCGCTTATATCATTCACGGTTCTCTTAGATGACGAGGGTTTTGGTGGCTCTTGTCTATTTTTCATGTAGGCCTGCTTTCCTTTCTTACTAAATAACTTAGTGAGATAGCCTTGTTTCAATAGATGATCTACTTCTCTCTGTAAAAATCGACATTCTAAGGTCTTATGCCTGTGATCATTATGAAATTCACACCAATGATCTGGATTGCGTTTGTTTGGATTTGAATGCATCTCCTTCTGCCACCGTACCTTATCTCCCATGCCTCGCAAAAAAGCTATGAGCTCGGAGGTGGTAACATTGAAATTGTATCCACCGAATTTGGCCTTCAAACTTCCATCGTCATCAAATGGCTCCTGCCTGTTTCTATCATTTCTAAATCTTGAGAAAGAACTGGATTTCTTTGTTATTGATTTTTGACCATATCGTTGATTTTCTTGTTTCGTTCTTGAATCTTTTCCTGCAGGGCCTAGATATGGATCATATCTATTCTTACCTGATCTATTTTCGGTTTTGGACCTTCTGATCTGATCCTTTCGTCATCGGCATGTTGGAGTACGGTATCTTCTTCAATTCTGAGTTTTGCGCTATACGTGTTATAAACATCATTCCATGTAGTTGCAGGAAATTCACGAAGGCTTTCTTTAAGCTTTCTTGTGGCTTCAGAGCTTTTGTCGTTCAAATTACTTGCAAAAGCTATTGCATCCCAATTATCTAGTACCCGAGATAATGTCATTCGTTCTCGTTGAAACCTATCAACGAAGTCTCTGAGTAACTCCGTGTCTGATTGTTTAATTTTCAAAATGTCCTCCATTCTTTTTTCAACCTTTTGTGCTCCTCAGTGCATTTTTATAAAAGAATCTGCAAGCTCAGCAAAAGAATTAATAGAATTTTCAGGTAAGAGAGAATACCAGGTTAGTGCTCCCTTTGTGAGTGTTTCTTCAAAATTTTTGACCAATACTGACTCAATTTCCTACTTGGTTAAATCATTCCCCTTAACGCCCGTAGTAAATTCCGTCACATGATCTCGAGAGTCGGTTGTACTGTCATATTTTGAAATATCAGGCATTTTAAACTTCTTTGGAATAGAAAGAGGTGCTGCACTTGGTTTCCAAGGCTGTTGAGAATATTTATCCGCATCAATCCCCTTGATTATTGGAGGAACTCCCGGTATTTGCTCAATCCGTTCGCTTTGTTCCTTGAGTTGTTCCTGCAAGGTTAGTACCATATTTTGTAATTAAGAGTTATTTGCATTACCTGTATCCATTTCTCATGGTCCACTGGGGGATCCTTCCTTTATGTTATCAAGACCAGAACGAGGATTCTCCAGTTTATTGTTATTGGGGGAAGGAGTGAGTGGCGAAGAAGGCAACCGGCTAACTAAAGCCTGGAGAGCTTGGTTAACTCGCGCATCAATTATTCTCTAAAGAGATTGTTCTGGCCCTTCGAAATGTTCTGACTGCTCTTGTTCTTCAGCATGTGATACAGGTACAAGAGTACCCTCACGAGACTGGCGTGGATAGGCTTGAGGCGAAGGAAATATGTTAACATTGTTCAAGTCTCCTTAAGCGTGAGGGATCTGGTTTTCAATAATATTGTTGTTGGTGTTGGTGGTGGTGTTTGACATGATGTTTTCAGCAAGTAAAGTGTGTAAGCTTAGAAAGAATATATTATCAGATTCCCAGTAACGGAACCAATTTGTTTAACCAAAATATAGAATTTTGATTAAAAATAGAAAATAAGAGAGAAATCGGGTTACTGATAAACAAGAGACCAAATAATGTAATAGGCTTTTAATAATTAGAATGAACAATAAAGAAAAATTTTATTTTAGTATGCTTTCAATAGTTGATCGTGTCCACAAATGGTATAACTTCTTCCTTTTATAGCTGACCCTAGGTAGAAGAATGTAACCTAGGCTTTAATGATAGAATTATGAGTAATAAATGACATTGAATAGGTCATTACACAATCATTCCTATTAAATACCAATTCTTCAACGTATCAGGTATTTAATGTTTGAATTTGTACTTTTTCCTGTCTTCAGATCCATGCCTTAAATGCTTTTTGATCCATTGTCCTTGAATGTCTTGAATTGATACGGAACTCGTATCTACTTACTTTTCCCTTTTCTCGTGTCTCCTATTGTTAACTTCATATCTTTTTTGAATATTCAAGGGTCCACAGTCCTAAATGCCTTATTTAGATACGTTATACATATCTGAACTACTCATCGCGTCCTCTTTGAACTCCTTCTCTCAATTAAATATTATTTTGTTGACTTTTTGACCAATCCACGTGCCATGCCACATCACTCTTAGTAAAAATTTAATTTTTACCAATACAATGATGCGATTAGATAGCTTATCTAACACTATTTGTTTATGGACATCTTTCGCCTCGGTGGTGTCAACTTCTTTGTGGTTTTAGATTTTACATTTTTTTTTCATTTGATGTTTTTTGAATATAGACTAGTTTAAAGGATATAATGTTCCATTGCAAAATAACAAACTTGATATGAGTCCATGAGTCCTTTTTCCCCAGTTGTGGGGGGGGGGGTCTCAAATATGAAATTGGGTTGCTTAGTGTGACGACCCGGCCTGTCGTCTAATATATTACTGCCCCGTTTTTCTCGTTTATTGCTTCTTCATGCTTCACTATCGGCATCGGGTGAGTTAGAGTTGAATTGGATTGGTTTGGATAGGAAATAACACATGATTTACAGGTAGCTAATATCAGAACGTACGAATACTAAATCAATTTCAGGAATACATGTAATAAGCTTAGGGCAAATATGAACACAGAAGAGCAAGATATAGAACAGAGGTGGATTCAGGGTTTTTAACATGCATAGGGATTTTTTAAACATATCTAAGTTTTAAACAGATAAGCACGTAAAAAGCTACTGAACAGAAGCATTGTTTAAACAGGTAAGAACACAAAAGCCACTGAACAGGTTTTAGGGTACTTAGCTTTTAAGGCTTCGTCCTTTCTTTCTTTTTTCCTTTTTTTCTTTCTTTTCTTCTTTCTTTCCTCTTTCTTTCATTTTCTTTCTTCTTTCTTGATTTTTCAGTTTTTCAGAGACTTGAGGTCTCTTAAGTGACAGGTCTCCCAAACAAGCTTCTTGGAAGTATGATTTGAGTGTGAGAGGGGTGTTTTGGGACTTGGGGTAAGGTTCTGAGGGGATTTTGTTTTTGGGTACTTGTCAGAGTAGGGTTCCGGTGAGACTTTTTCTAATATTCGAAGGGTTAGGGAAATATTCGAGATAAGGGACTATGGTGGGGGTGATAGATCGTCTTAAGACGGTTCTATGGTGTTAAAGTGGAGTTCTGGTTCATATATTGGTGATCACCGGCTAGGTTTTTGGCGACCGAAATTTCAAGAACTGGAGACTGGTGGGTTTCTGGGGTAGTGTTAATGGTGTCAGAAGAAGAAGAGAGGGACTTAGAGGATTGTTCTGAGCCGGAGAAAGTGGTAGGAGATTGACCACCAGTAGGGTTCCGGTTGTCTCTATGAGAGAAAGGGGGGGAGAAGATGGAATCTGAGGGCGTCTAGGGTTTTGTGTTGTGAGGAGAGTGTGTATGTAATGAAGATTAAATGGGGGGGGGGGTGTATGATACATACTGAAGTTGTAGTATTGCTTCTCAACCGTTACATTTAGTTAAATGAACGGTCCAGATATTTTGTCCTCAAAACGTTGTTGTTTAGTTTAGTGGGGTCTCTTACTTGGTCCGTTAGATTAGATGATTGAACGGCTGAGATTAATTGCCTTAGGCGACGTCGTTTAATTAAGTGATACACTAGTCTCGTCCGTTTGATTAAGTGTGATGGACGGTTGTGATTGATTCCCTCAACGGCATCATTTTATTAATATAGCCACCGCCTTACTTGGTCCGTTTGAATAAAATCATCAACGGCCAGATTATTTGATGTTAGACGACGTCATTTAGTTTTAGTAGGAGACTGGTCAGTTCAATTGTTTTGGCCTGGTCTGTGTTTGTGTATTTGGGCTGAATATATTATATGTATTTAGCCCAATTTGGCATTTCAAATTGTATTTTTGTATTTTGTTATTTATGAATGTATTTATTTTAATTTCTTGTATTTTCCTTTGTATTTTACACTTATTTTCCCTTGTATTCATTTACACTTTTGTAATTTCTTTTATTTTCCAATTTCTTGTATATTCCCTTGATTTTTCGACTTTTTTGTATTTTTGCTTGATTTTCTAATTTCCTAGCATTTACTCTATAATTTTTTGTGATATTTTTTAATTAATTTCCTTTTGTATTTCATTTTAAAATTCTTTCAATTAAAAACACACACATGTATTTTCTATACACTAATCAAACTCATTGCAATCAAAAATTATTTTTGTATTTTATTATTTTGGAGTTTTATTTCTTGGGCCAAAAATCACATGCTCGCAGCTGTCCCTCTTTGCTCGGGAACACGGAGAGTTTCAGTGCAAAGACAAGTGAGCAGTAATGAGGGATTTTTGCCAAAGGTTGCCTACATATCCTGGGTTATACAGGAATTATGTAATTGTAGTTCGGGAATGTCTAGTAGTTTGAAACTACCAGGGAAGCTGTAATTTCACTGATGTTGCTGTTGTTACTGCTGTTACTGCTGACTGACTCCTTATTACACCATGGTAAGAAAAATAAAGAAGCTAGCCTAAGCTATGGTCTGTGAATTACAAAAATCTTATCTATGTCTTGTTTCTTGTATTGCCTTGATCGTTCATCCTGCATCTTGTTCTTTATTTGCATATTCCATTCTTCGATAAATCTTTTGCTTGTAACTTGCTTCAGACATATTGCTTCATTCTGCATGTATGACTTCAAAAATGTGTTTCTCCATTCTCCGGGTTGGTACCCGGTTATTACAAAAATAAAGAAAACTTTTTCCTGCCCCAATATGGGCTTTCAATCTATTATGATGTTACTTGTTAGAAAAGAAAAGTTTTATTTTGCAGAAAGTATTCCCTTGTTATACAGGTGGGCGCCTGAGGCAGAAATTAAAATGAAAAAAAGTATTCCCTTGTTATCCAGGTGGGCGCCTGATGCAGAAATTAAAAATGTAAAAAATATTCCCTTGTTATCCATGTGGGTGCCTAAGCGAAAATTTAAAATGCATAAAATATTCCCTTGTTATCCAGGTGGGCGCCTGATGTAGAAATTAAAAATACAAAAAATATTTCCTTGTTATCCAGGTGGGCGCCTAATGCAGAAATTAAAATGCAGAAAATATTTCCTTCTTATCTAGGTGGGCGCCTGATGCAGAAATTAAAATGCAAAAAATATTCCCTTGTTATCCAGGTGGGCGCCTGAGCGAAAATTTAAAATGCAGAAAAATATTATCCAGGTGGGCGCCTGAGCAAAAATTTTAAAATACAGAAAATATTCCCTTGTTATCCAGGTGGGCGCCTGATGCCGAAATTAAAAGTGCGGAAAATATTCCCTTGTTATCTAGATGGGCGCCTGATGCAGAAATTAAAAATGCAGAAAAATATTCCCTTGTTATCCAGGTGGGCGCCTGAGGCAGAAATTAAAAATACAGAAAATATTTCCTTGTTATCCAGGTGGGCGCCTGAGCGAAAATTTAAAATGCAGAAAAATATTCCCTTGTTATTTAGGTGGGCGCCTGAGCAAAAATATTAAAATGCAGAAAGTATTCCCTTGTTATCTAGGTGGGCGCCTGAGCGAAAATTTAAAATGCAGAAAATATTGCCTTGTTATCCAGGTGTGCGCCTGATGCAGAAATTAAAAATGCATAAAATATTCCCTTGTTATCCAGGTGGGCACCTGATGCAGAAAAATATTCTCTTGTTATCCAGGTAGGCTCCTGAGCAAAAATTTTAATATGCAGAAAAGTATTTCCTTGTTATCCAGGTGGGCGCCTGATGCAGAAAATAAAAATGCAGAAAATATTTCCTTGTTATCAAGGTGTGCGCCTGATGCAGAAATTAAAATGCAGAAAATATTCGCTTGTTATCCACGTGGGCGCCTGATGCAGAAATTAAGAATGCAGAAAATATTCCCTCAGTTTGATAACTGGATGTAAATTTAAAAATAAAAGTAATACCTCCCTTGTTGTTCGGGTGGTTTCCCGATTATTAATTCTTCCATCGTGAATTCTTTCCTTTATTGCTGCTTCCTCTTGATTGTTTCTCCCACATTGGTCACATTCAATTTAAAGTGAGAAGAATTTGAATCTTTTGTCCCTGTTTTAATTAGTGAACAATTTTATTAGTTATAAAATGATGGTTAGCAACTGGCATTCTTGTTGGCTTTGCTTCCACTGTCTACCTCATCTTGCTTTGTACTGCTTTGCCGTTCTTTCTTGATCGTCCTTCCAATTCTTCCTTGTAATCCCCTTTTGTTTCTTTTTCTCTTTTATTCCCTTTGGCTATGTGATCGCCTTGTGTTATTTTATTTTCCCCTATCCTTTGAAGGACCCAGTATTGTTGTGCCATCCAACATGAGAAGCTGGTAGTTAGATTTTAACTGGAAACGGATTTTTAACAAATAAAATGAAATGCAATGACCCTGAATTTAGGGGTGAGGATATTTTTGAAGTAAAAGACAAAACTTATCTGGGTAGCAAGGTTGATTCCTTTGACCATGCCATGCATTTGAATATCCGACCCAGTCTGTCCAATCAAATCGTTGCTGACTTAATTTCTCCTTTCATCAACCCAAACCTTACTTGACTTGCCATCTTCCTTTTATCAGGCCATTCCTCACTTTCGCCTTCTGGTGCCCGTGAGGGTTTTCTCTAATAAGACTCTCTCATTTTAGTTTTCTCTCACCTCACATTTGCCTTATGGTGCCCATGAGAGTTTTAACCAATAAGACTCTCTCATTTTTTTATTTTTATCTCAACTCACATTCGCCTTATGGTGCCCGTGAGGGTTTTTACCAATAAGACTTTCTCATATGTTTCTCTTTATTTTCGTTGCATTGTCATTTCCTTGAAATTAATCAGCAGGTCTTTCTTTGGATCGTAATGTTGATTTTGGATGGGTTTAGAAAGAAGGGTATAAAGGCTCAAATTTAAAATGTGGGTTCCAAAAATAATTACAACTCGGAATCATAAAAACATAACTTCTGCCCCAGTTTCAATTTTGGGGAAACTTGGATTTTATTTATGTCGTGGTTGAACCTCATTGAGGCTACCTATGTACCCTTTCGGGATCAAGTCAGACGTAGTTCATACCCTAAGGTTTCTTCGTCATTTGACCTTTTCCCAATTTTCTTCTTTTGTATATTATTTTTTTCATATCTTTTCTTTTTTTTCTTCTTTTTTTTCTTTTTTTTTTTCAAAAATTTTTCTCTCTTTTTTTTTTCATCATTTTTTTTTCATTTTAATCTTCTCTTTTTCATTTCTTTTTATTTCATCATTCATTTAGACTTCATTATTGATTCCGAGAGAGGGGTATGAAAGAATAATATAATAAGGCTCAAAAGGGGTAGCAATGGGTAAAGTGTTTGGACAGAGAAATAAAATGCCTTCATACTTTCAATCTCAAAATTATGACAAATACAATTGTATACATGAAAGGAATCATACATAATATCTCTTGACTGCATCAGAGTTGATGACAGTCTCTACACATTTTCCTTCTACATTTGACAAATATAAAGCTCCATTGGACAATACCCGGGATACCATAAATGGCCCTTGCTAATTAGGCGCAAACATTCCTTTTGCTTCGGCCCAGTGTGGTAAAATACGTCTTAACACCAATTGTCCAATTTCGAACTTCCGTGGACGTACTTTCTTGTTATATGCTCTGGCCATACTATGTTGGTACAACCATCTGTGACATACTACTGCTAACCTTTTCTCATCGATCAGGCTCACTTTCTCTAACCAGGCCTTTACCCATTCATCATCATCAATTTCAGCCTCAGCTATAATCCGAAGGGAAGGTATTTCAATTTCAGCCGGTATCACTGCCTCCGTTCCGTACACCAATGAGTAATGGGTTGCACCAATTAAAGTACACACAGCAGTACGATAACCTATTTGAGCAAAGGGTAATTTTTCATGCCACTGCCTCGACTCCTCTATCATTTTTCGAAGAATCTTCTTAATATTCTTGTTTGCAGCTTCAACTGCTCCATTTGCTTTTGGCCGATAAGGTGTAGAGTTATGGTGCAAGATTTTAAAATTCTGACATGCCTCTGCCATGCGATGACTGTTAAGATTGGCTCCATTATCCCTGATAATCACCTTGGGAATTCCGAAGCGGCAAATGATTTTTGTATGTACGAAATCCACTACTGCCATCTTTGTTACTGTTTTAAATGTCTTTGCCTCTACCCATTTAGTGAAATAATCAATGGCTACCAGGATAAACCTGTGCCTGTTAGATGCTGCGGGTTCTATCGGACTGATGACATCCATGCCCTAGGTGACAAAAGGCCATGGTGCTGACATTGTATGCAACTCATATGGTGGGGAATGAATCAAGTCCCCGTGTATCTAGCATTGATGGCATTTTCGTACATATCTACTGCAATCTCGCTCCATAGTGAGCCAATAATATCCAACCCTTAGTATTTTCTTGGCCAAAACATATCCACTCATATGAGGTCCACAAGTTCCTGCATGTAGCCATGATTGTAGTGGCCTGCTGTGCATCTATACATCTGAGTAAACAAAAATCTGGGGTTCTCTTGTATACAATCTGTAAGGCCCCGTAAAATTTTTGTGCTTAAAAACCTAGTAGAACATGGTGTCATGGTCCGAATAACATTTTAGGAATGCGTAGAAAAAGCTCGCCGCGGTTTGGACCCTTGGTAGTGATTTAAGCTTTAAAAATTGAAAGAATAAAATTTTCCATAAAATATCAATTCTGCAGTCAAGAATGTGGTCGCAGATCTGCTATGCGGACCGCATTCCTACAGCAGACTGTAACAGAATGTTTTCCAAAATTTGTGTTGAAAATGCGGTCCAATATGCGATCGCAAAACGGAAATGTGGACTGTAGATCCATCGCATAATTTCTTAAGAATTTTTGAGTGTCAATTCTGTGGTGCATTCTGCGACCGTAGAACACGAACACGGACCGCATTCTGGTCGCATATCATAATAGAATAGGTGAATATTTGGGGCAATTCTGCGGTCCAATATGCGGACCGCATGTTGATTTTACGATCGCAGATGCGACCGCAGATTTGACTCGGCCCAGATTTTTATAAATATTTAACCCGATTCCTTTTTTGATAAACACCTCAAACCTTCATTTTCTAATATTTTGTTAGCAATACTAGAGAGAGGAAAGAGGGATTCTAGAGAGAGAAACGTATCCATCTTCAAAGATCATTTCTAATTGCTTGGTCCGGAAGATCCTAGGGCAATTTTCAGCTTTCCCAATCTCTAAAAGGTAAAAACCCTAGTCATTTTCCTCTAATTTTATGTTGTCAAAGGGAAAGAAAGATTTCCATGCATTAACTTTTGAAAATAGAATTTAACACTCATGCATGTTCTTTGAACTTTAAATTTAGCAAAAAGAAGTGGGTAGGAGTAAGAGTTTGCAAAAACAAAAGTTGGCAACATAGGATAACTTGGGTGAACTTAAAGTAAGAGGTTGGAGGAAGTAAATTCGACTCCAGGTATGTATGGCTAACTTTGATCCTTGTGAAATCGCCTTATGTGTACAATTCATTTGGTTATGTGATAATTTTGAGAATTCTTGTGTAATTATTTGATTTAGTTGTTGGGTATTCAATTGATTTGAACTATGTGTTGTGCGGTATGAGGTGTGAAATGAAAGATGAAAAAGGAATTCATATTTGGTAAAGAAATTGAGAACGACTTTAGCGATGGCATACTTGGCTTCTTGTGGGAAACTAATGAAACAACCCAAATTGTGATGAATTGTTGAACAAAATGGCATGGATACTCTCGAATATGAAATATTGTAAATTTGTGGTGACACCGGCTTAAAAAAATTTGGAAACATGAACCAATTTGTAATTTTCTTGTTGCACTTGTTTTTTATCTTGTGTAGTGCCCTTGTTTGCTCTATGTGATTTTTGTGATTTAAAACTGTATCGTGGGATCGGGTTGCACACCGCAACACGAAGTAATAAGTTGTGGGTTGGGGTGATATGGGTGGCCGAGGTAATTAGGGTGGCCGAGGTAATAAGGGTGGAAAGCGATTGAAATCGCCATTGAAATTCATATGATCATTGATGTGAAATTGTGAAAGGAGACAGCAGGAGAGTTTGCAACCTGTGGGGCACTGATTTCCCCTTTTTATGACTTTATTGTGCTTCCCGTGTATATTTGGTTGTTGCCTTCCTTGTTGAACTTTATTTGTACTTGGGCTAAGGACTACTTGAATCGAAGAAAATGTGGGAACGTGATTGGCTGGCTTTGTTATTTCTTGGTGTAATCGTTGGTTGTTTTACTATCGTGATTTATTTGATTTATGGCTTGAGTTTACTTGGGACAAAGCTTGTCCATACATACCAGTACAATTCCAGTGTACTGACATCCCTTTTGCCGGGGATGCTACATTCATGTTATGATTGTAGGTGGATCCGTAGCAGGTACTTTAACTTATCGGCATTAGCATTCTTTATCTTCCACTGGCAAGCCTTATTACCGAGCCTTGTTACCGGCAAGTATTGTATCATCCTTTGTAACCTAGAGGCTCCGTAGACAGTTAACTGTGGGATTATAGTCTTATGTATATATATGTCGGGCGTTGTAAGTTGTGAACTTGTTTAGAAGTAATGTGTGTTGTTATGTTGTTAAAAGTATGGTTTAAATTATAAATTGGTAAAGTCCTTAATTTATAAGTAATGAACAATACAGGGGCAACGCGTGGGTTAGAAAGGCACCCAGGTCCGCTTGACTGGGGCTATCCGGTCAGGCGCCGGTCATGTCCCTCGATTTGGGGCTTGACAAACTTGGTATTAGAGCCTAAGATTTTTAAGTGTCCTAGGATGTCTCATAGCCGTGTCTAGCAGCGCCCTTCTTATCGGTGTGTCGTTGACCTTATCTATAAGTTGGGGGCTACACGGACATTTAGGAATTTACCAATTTCTTTGTTATTATATATCATGCGGTAAAGTGCAAAGTGGAAGTATTTAGGTCTAATTCGCGCCTTGTTCCAAAATTTTCTGAGTATGGTGCCTAAGAAGAAAACTAAACTCAGCCTTGGGGCCAATGCCACCCCAAGTGTGACTGCGAATCATGTACCTGACACCGTGGGTGAGAATGACCTACCGGTCCTGAATTTGCCCGGACCATCCATTCCAGACCCAAGTGTTCCTATTTCGGCTGCGGCAGAAGGTGCCACCATCCCTCCTACCAGTATTCATGTTTCTGATACAGTCCCAGCTTCTGTTTCCGGTGTTTTCGATGAGGATCTTAGAGGAGCCATCCATATGTTGACCCAGTTAGTGGCCGCCCAGGCCCAGAGATCTCATGATGCCCCTACGTCCTCCAGCGGATAGGCAAATTCCTCGGTTCTGGAGTCCACCAGTTTCTGCGATTGGCCCCTACAGAATTCTTAGGCACAGACCCAGAGGCCGACCCACAGGATTTTCTTGATGAGATATATAAGACTCTCAGAGTGATGAAGGCTACAGACATAGAGGGGTAGAGTTGGTTTCATATTGGCTAAAGGGAGCGGCGCGTTCGTGGTTTGAAATATGGGAGGATTCCCGTGAGGAATGCGGACCTCTAGCAAGATGGAAAGAGTTTGTAGACGCCTTCATGGGCCATTTATTGCCTGCCAAGACAATGGCAACCCATGCCACTGAGTTTGAGGTTCTCAAATAGGGTAGTATGAGTGTTTGGGAGTACCGCATGGAGTTCGTGAGATTGTTAGAGTATTCCCCTCACCTAGTATCGACCATGGATTCCCGGGTTCGACAGTTTGTTCAGGGCCTTAGCCCTTTAGTGGTAAATAAGGCTACCACAACGGATTTGCACTCAGATATGAATTATGGGAAGATCGTGGGGTTTGCTCAGGCCACAGAGGCTAGGAAGTTGAAGATCCATGCGGAAAGGGAGAGCAACAGCAGGGCCCGGTTAATAGGTCATTCAGTTAGACGAGTTCCAGGGAGAGGGTCATCAGGGCCATCCCAGTCATATGCCCAGTCCTCAGCGAGTGTACCACCATCTGTGCACAGTTCTCAGCAGGGCAGTCATTCGAGACCAGGTTCAGACAGTAGGAGGTCCCACCAGTCTAGCCGTCCAGGGGTGAGGTCCCAACAGCAGGGGAGGCCTACATGCCCAAAATATGGGAGGTTCCATACAAAGATGTGTTATTTGGATATTCTAATATGCTTCAGGTGCGGGGTGAGAGTTCACATTCAGCGAGACTGTCGTGCACCCAGTCAGGGTATGGGTAGGGGACCTGCTCAGTCATCTAGTTCTTTGGTTGCTACATCATCAACACGTACTCCAGCATCAGCAGGGCATGGTGCAGCTAGGGGTGGAGCTCATAATAGGGGTGGACCTAGCCGGTTCTATGCTTTCAGTGGCCGCCAGAGTGCTAAGGCTTCTCTAGATGTTGTTACAGGTATCTTGTCTGTTCAGGCTGTTGATTGTTATGCTCTTATTGATCCAGGGTCCTCTTTATCTTATGTCACCCCATTCATTGCTTCAAGTTTTGGGATAGAACCTGAACAGCTTCATGAGCCGTTCTCTGTATCGACTCCGATTGGTGATCCTATTACAGCCTCACGAGTTTGTAGGGATTGTATTGTTATGGATCTTACTGAGCTTGGGATGGTAGATTTTGATGTAATTATGGGGATGAACTGGCTTTATTCGTGCTTTGCCAAGCTTGACTGTCGGACGAGAGTCATGAGGCTCGAGTTCCTAACGAGCCAGTTATTGAGTGGAAAGGAAATAGTGTGGTGCCAAGGGGTAGGTTTATTTCCTACCTTAAGGCTTCAAAGATGATTAATAAAGGGTGTATCTATCATTTGGTCCGGGTAACAGACACCACCTCAGATGTGTCTGCCCTCGAGTTTGTGCCGGTTGTGAATGAGTTTCCTGAAGTGTTTCCATATGAGCTTCCAGGGATCCCGCCAAATTGGGAGATCGATTTCGGGATTGATGTATTGCCAGATACGTAGCCAATATCCATTCCACCATACAGAATGGCGCCAGCAGTTAAGGGAGTTAAATGAGCAGCTGAGGGATTTATTAGAGAAGGGGTTCATACGATAGAGTGTGTCGCCGTGTGGTGCTCCGATTCTTTTTGTCAGAAAGAACGATAGGTCACTTCGAATGTGCATTGATTATCGGTAGCTCAACAAACTCACCGTCAAGAATAAATATCCTTTGCCTCGGGTAGATAATTTGTTTGACCAATTGCAAGAAGCAAAGTTTTTCTCTAAAATTGATCTACGGTCCGGGTACCACCAGTTGAAGATCAGAGAACAGGATATTCCTAAGACTGCCTTCAGAACTCGTTATGGTCACTTCGAGTTTTTGGTCATGTCTTTTGGGCTAACCAATGCCCCAGCAACTTTAATGGACCTTATGAATCGGGTTTTCAAGCCATTCCTAGATTCCTTTGTGATTGTATTCATTGACGACATCCTCATTTACTCACGGAGCAGGGATGATCATGCCATTCACCTTAGAGCAACATTGCAGACCCTTCATCAGCACCAATTGTACACCAAGTTTTCAAAATGTGAGTTTTGGTTGGAGTCCATAGCCTTTCTGGGACATGTTATTTCCAGTGAAGGGATTTAGGTGGATCCTTAGAAGATTGCAGCAGTAAAGGATTTGCCTAGACCCATGACCCCAACAGAGATTCGTAGCTTCTTGGGTTTGGCAGGGTACTATCGGAGGTTTGTGGACGAATTCTCAACCCTCGCCTCCCTATTGACTAAATTAATGCAGAAAGTAGTTAAGTTCCAGTGGTCCGACGCTTGTGAGAAATGTTTTCAGGAATTGTAGTCAAGGTTGACCTCGGGACCAGTATTGGCCTTGCCAGAAAGCACAGAGGGGTTTGTGGTTAACTATGACGCCTCCAGGGTTGGTTTCGGGTGTGTATTGATGCAGTGTGGGAAAGTCATAGCTTATGCTTCTAGGAAACTCAAGAATCACGAGATGAATTATCCGACGCATGATTTGGAGCTTACAGCGGTAGTATTTGCCATGACAATATGGTGGCACTATTCATGTAGATGTATTTTCGGATAACAAGAGCCTTCAATATTTGTTGGAACAGAAGGAACTGAATCTGAGGCAGCGGCGGTGGTTAGAATTGCTTAAGGACTATGATATGAACTTATTGTACCATCCAGGGAAGGCAAATGTGGTGGCTGACGCTCTTAGTCCAAAATCCATGGGTAGTTTGGCTCGTTTGGGGGTGGATCAGAGACACCTGGCTTGGGAGGTTTACCAATTGGCCAGTTTGGGGGTTCGCATCTCAGCATCAGGCGAGGGGAATGTTATGGTGCATAATGGAGCAGAATTATCATTGGTGGCGGAAATCAAGGAAAAGCAGTTTATGGATCTAATATTTGCTCGAATGAAGGAAGCAATTGTGAATAACAAGACTTCAGCATTTGTACTCTGGAGCAAGGATGGTGTATTGCGGTGTTAAGGTAGGCTATGTGTCCCAGAGGTGCACAAATTTCAAGAGAGAGTGATGGCAGAGGCTCATATTTCCAAGTATTCCATGCACCTAGGTTCTACCAAAATGTATCATGATCTCAAGGAGATCTATTGGTGGAACGATATCAAAAGGGATGTGGCGAGGTTTGTATCTAAATGCCTGAACTGTCAGCAAGTGAAGGCCGAGCATTAACGGCCTGGTGGACTAACTCAGCTTATAGAAATACCAAGGTGGAAATAGGAAATGATCAATATGGATTTCGTGGTAGGGTAAACTCGCACTCAACATAAGTTCGATTCAATATGGGTGATAGTGGATCGACTCACCAAATCAGCTCACTTTCTACCAGTCAAGTGCACCGATATTGCGGAGCAATATGCTATGTTGTACATCAAGAAGATAGTAAGGCTTCATGGCACCCCACTTTCTATTATCTCGGATCACAGGGCCCAGTTCACAACTAATTTTTGGAAGAAATTTCAGCAAGGTTTGGGAACTCAGGTGAATCTCAGCACAGCTTTCCATCCACAGACTGACGGTCAGGCCGAGCGTACTATTCAGATGCTTGAAGATATGCTGCGGGCTTGTGTCTTGGATGTCAAAGGTAATTGGGATGAACACTTACCACTTATAGAATTTGCTTATAATAATACCTTCCATGCTAGCATTCAGATGGCCCCTTTTGAGGAATTATAAGGGCGAAGGTGTAGGTCGCCATTTGGGTGTTTGAAGTGGATGAAGCGGGATTATTAGGGCCAGATCTTGTGTACCAGGCTATGGAAACAGTTAAGGTCATTCAGGAGAGGATGAAAACTGCACAGATTCGCCAAAAATCCTATGCGGACTTTCCCCAAAGAGATTTAGAGTTTCAAGTTGATGATTGGGTGTTCTTGAGGGTATTTCCTATGAAGGGAGTCATGCGATTCGGGAAGAAAGGGAAATTGAGTCCTTGGTATGTCGGGACATATCAGATCGTTCAAAGGATTGGGCAAGTTGCTTATAGGCTAGAGTTGCCTCCTGAAATGTCATTAGTGCACCCGGTGTTCCATGTGTCCATGTTGAAAAAAGTGATTGGGGATCCATCCACCATCGTGGCAGTCGAGGCTATTGAAGTTAATGAAGATTTGTCATATGAAGAAGTTCCGGTTGCCATCCTTGATAGGCAAGTTCGTAAGTTGAGAAATAAGGAAGTTTCCTCTGTCAAAGTATTGTGGCGAAGTCAACAAGTTGATGAGGCCACATGGGAAGCAGAAAAAGGGAAGAAGGAAAAGTACCCCCATTTGTTTGATCAAGATTAGAAGAAATTAGGCGACCCTTCTACCTTTTTGAAACAACTATCATCTTGTCCAAATTGCTTACTTCTTAGTGTTAGTAAAGTTTCTTTCATTTTGCAAAGAGTTATATGTGTTGTTACCTTAGGTCACTTGAACCTTCATTGATAAATGAAAGCCTTATAGAGACGCATGTGTTCAATAAACAACTAATGGTAAGTATAAATTGATAATTGTTTGTTTATGTGTATATGGTGTGTTGATATGGTTAAATAAGGTAGGGACTCATTGAAGTGGCTAGTTTATGTGCAATTGTTAAGGTAATGAATTGTGTACAAGTTGTAAAGAAAGTTGTAAATGTGTATTGTTGCTTGAGAATGTGTTTCGGAGGCTCTCTAACAAGTGGATATGTCCATAATATAAAGGAAACTCTGGCAAAATCTTTCTAAAATATAAGAGTTAGTGAAAATTTTTACAGTTTGCATATCATGTCTTTCAAGACCAACTGATTTTCAAAATCCTCATTCGAGGACGAATGATCTTGGGGGGGGGGGGAGAGAATGTAAGGCCCCGTAAAATTTTGTGCTTAACAACCTAGTAGCCCGTGGTGTCATGGTATGAATTTGAGTGTTAATTCTGCGGTGCATTCTACGACCGTAGAACACGAATGCGGACCGCATTCTGGTCGCATATCGTAATAAAACATGTGAATTTTTGGGGCAATTCTACGGTCCATTATGCGGAACGCAGGTTGATTCTGCGATCGCAGATTTGACTCGGCCCAGATTTTCATAAGAATTTAACCCGATTCCTTTTTTGATAAAATACCTCAAACCTTCATTTTCTCATATTTTCTTAGCAAAACTAGAGAGAGGAAAGAGGGATTCTAGAGAGAGAAACCTATCCATCTTCAAAGATCATTTCTAATCGCTTGTCCGGAAGATCCTAGGGCAAGTGTCTTCTTTCCCAATCTCTAAAAGGTAAAAACCCTAGTCATTTTCCACTAATTTTCAGTTGTCAAAGGGAAAGAAAGATTTCCATGCATTAGCTTTTGAAAATAAAATTTAACACTCATGCATGTTCTTTTAACTTTAAATTTAGCAAAAAGAAATGAGTAGGAGTAAGAGTTTGCAAAAACGGAAGTTGGCAACATATGATAACTTGGGTGAACTTAAAATAAGAGTTTGGAGGAAGTAAATTCGACTCTAGGTATGTATGCCTAACTTTGACCCTTGTGAAATCGCCTTATGTGTATAATTCATTTGGGTATGTGATAATTTTGAGAATCCTTTTGTAATTCTTTGATTTAGTTGTTGGGTATTCAATTGATTTGAACTATGTGTTGTGCGGTATGAGGTGCGAACCAAAAAATGAAAAAGGAAGTCATATTTGGTAAAGAAATTGAGAATGATTGTAGTGATGTCATACTTGGCTTCTTATGGGAAACTAATGAAACAACCTAAATTGTGATGAATTGTTGAACAAAATGGTATGGATACTCTCGGATATGAAATATTGTAACTTTGTTGTGACACCTGCTTAAAAAGAATTTGGAAACATGAACCAATTTGTAATTTGCTTGTTGCACTTGTTCGTGATCTGGTGTAGTGCCCTTGTTTGTTGTTTGTGATTGATGTGATTTGAAACTGTATGGTAGGATCGGGTTGCACGGCGCAACATAAAATAATAAGGTGTGGGTTGGGGTGATAAGGGTGGCCGAGGTAATAAGGGTGGAAAGTGGTTGAAATCGCCATTGAAATTGATGTGAAATTGTGAAAGGAGACATCAGGAGAGTTTGCAACCTGTGGGGCACTAATTGCCCCTTTGTTTGACTTGATTGTGCTTCCTGTGTATGTTTGGTTGTTGCCTTCCTTGTTGAAATTTATCTGTACTTGGGCTGAGGACTACTTGAAACAAAGTAAATATGGGAACGTGATTGTCTGGCTTTGTTATTTCTTGGTGTAATCATTGGTTGTTTTACTATCGTGATTTATTTGAATTATGGCTTGAGTTTACTTGGGACAAAGCTTGTCCATAAATACCAGTACAATTCCAGTGTACTGACGTCCCTTTTGCTGGGGACGCTACATTCGTGTTATGATTGTAGGTAGATCCGTAGTAGCTACTTCAGATCATCGGCAGTAGCATTCTTCATCTTCCACTGGCCGTTTTGGTGAGCCCCTTTCCTCTCGGGGCCCTGCGTGGCTCATGCCACCTCTATTTTGGATTTTGATTTTTATTTTGTAAGGTACAGCTGGAGCCTTGTTATCGGCAAGTATTGTATCATCCTTTCTATCCTAGAGGCTCCATAGATAGTAAACTATGGGATTATAGTCTTATGTATATATATGTCAGGCGTTGTAAGTTGTGAACTTGTTAAGAAGTAAAGTGTGTTGTTATGTTGTTTAAAGTATGATTTTAATTATAAATTGGTAAAGTCCTTAATTTTTAAGTAATGAACAATACAGGGGCAAAGCGTGGGTTAGAAAGGCACCCAGTTCCCCTTGACTGGGGCTATCCGGTCAGGTGCCGGTCATGTCCCTCGATTTGGTGCGTGACACAATCCCTCTGCTGAAGAAGAATTCACTCGCTAGTCGCCTTATAGCCCTTTTCAAATCTCCCGTAGTTTGAACCGGGTACACCCCCATCCTCAAATATTCTTTAATATCAAGGAGCCATGGTTCCTCTTCTACCGTGAAACAATAAGCATTTTGGTCATGAACTTGTATTTGCAATGGATCTATATAAGCTTTTGTCAAGATAGTGCAACATGGATGACAATGTGGCCAGAGCATCTGCAACTTCATTGTGCATTCTTGGGATATGCTTGAACTCTATGGATTAAAACCTTTGAGATAGTTCATGTAGACACTGTCGGTACGGTATAAGTTTCAAATCTCTTGTCTCCCATTCTCCCTGAATTTAATGTATCAAGAGATACGAGTCACCCATGACAAAAATCTTTTGAACACCCATGTCTATTTCCATTCTTAATCCTAATATACATGCTTCGTACTCGGCCATGTTATTAGTACAGAAAAAGCGAAGTTGAGCGGTAATATGATAATGCTAACCCATATCTGATATAAGCATTGCTCCAATTATGACTCCTTTGCTATTGACATCTCCATCAAAGTATAATTTCCAGTTTAGCTTTTCGTCTTGTTCCAATTCTTCAATATTCATTGTCTCCTCATCAGGAAAATATGTCTTCAGCGGTTCATACTCATCATCAACTGGATTTTCTACCAAATGATCAGCGACTACTTGTGCCTTCATTGTAGTGCATGTTACATAAACAATATCAAACTCTGTAAGCAGAATTTGCCATTTAGCGAGCCTTCTTATGGGCATAGGCTTCTGGAAGATGTACTTCAGTGGATCCAAACAATATATAGGATAAGTGGTATAAGCCGACAAGTAATGTTTCAACTTTTGTGCAACCCATGTTAAAGCACAACATGTCCTTTCCAGATGAGTGTATTTTACCTCGTAAGATGTAAATTTCTTACTGAGATAGTCTTGCTCCTTCTTTCCTGTCTCATCATGCTGCCCTAGTACATAGCCAAAAGAATTATCCAATACGGTCAGATAAAAGATCAGAGGCCTTCCAGGTTCTGGAGGAACCAACACATGAGGATTGGCCAAATATTCCTTGATTTTGTCAAATGAATCTTGACATTCCTTGGTCCAATTCACCACAGCATCTTTCTTCAATAATTTTAAAATGGGCTCACATGTCGATGTCAGCTGAGCAATAAATCTACTAATATAATTAAACCTGCCCAACAAACCCATCACCTCTTTCTTGCTTTTTGGCGGAGGCAAGTTCTGAATTGCTTTTATCTTTGACGGGTCTAGTTCAATACCACACCGGCTTACCACGAACCCCAATAACTTTCCTGATAGTACTCCAAAAGCACATTTTGCTGGATTGAGTTTGAGATTGTATCTCCGAAGCCTCTAGAAGAACTTCCTCAAGTCTTTGACATGATCACACTGCTTTTTGGATCATCCACATACACTTCGATCTCTCGATGTATCATGTCATGAAACATAGTGGTCATTGCTCTCATATATGTAGCTCCTACATTCTTTAACCGAAACGGCATTACTCTGTTGCAATATGTTCCCCAAGGTATGATGATGGCCATCTTTTCTGCATATTCTTTATCCATCAAGATCTGATGATAACCCGCATAACAATCCACAAAATAACCAATCTCATGTTTGGCACAATTGTCAATCAATATATGGATATTTAGCAATGGAAAATCATCCTTCGGACTGGCTTTATTGAGGTCTTGATAATCAACACACACTCTTGTTTTTCCGTCTTTCTTTGGAACAGGTACAATATTGGCTAACCAGGTGGGATACTTGGCGACTGATTCACGTCCAAGCAACGGTCGTAGCCAATATAACCTGGTCAAATATGTCCAGAATCGATCCCACAGAGAATTAACCTACCAATTGTAACTTTCACAACCCAAGAACACTTCCGAATCAAGTTCCCAAATTTTGAATATATTTTTCTGAGATTTTTGAACAACTACTTTGCAAGAATTAAAAGACTTAAAAGAAAGAATTAAATATTGGGTAAATAATATGGAGAAAGACTAAGGTATTGATTTCCTCTATTGATGGAATCACTTCTTTTTATGCTCATACAAATTGTCAATGTATTCTATCAATCATGAATGCTATTTTTACAGTAATCCTCTCTTGAGCAACTACAATAGTTTACTAGTGCACTATCCCGAGCTACCCTAGCTAGCTTTAATTTGAATAGTTCACTTTATATTGCACCCATGGTTTCGTTATTCCTAATCCCATCTTTACGCCTAAAGATATAGATTCCCCCAATAACCTAGGTGTGGTGTTGTTCAACAATATACCTAAATATGCACTCTTTTCCAAGTTATGCACACTAAATAGGCATAGCTAATTGGGGATCCTACCAATTAACTACAACAAGAACGAAGTTGAACAAATAGATTTCTAGCTAACAATTTGTAATCACATAAACGAGGAGTTCATCACCCAATAGGTTCCATCAAAACCTTAGAAAAGGAATTAGATACTCATGATCAAAGAAACAAGAATAATAATTGAATTCATAAACAAATAATTAATATAAAAGAAAGAAATAAGTTGAGAGAGTTCTCTCTTACTAATAATCTTGCAAAAGTAGGTAAAAATACATTGCTTGCCTCTCTTGGGCAAAATCTAGGCTTATATAGAGGGTTTAGGTCACAACATTTGAGTTTTGACAAAGTTATCCTTGAAATTTTCAGCAGCCTTCGCGGTTCATTCGCGGTCGCGAATGGACCGCGAACAGTCAAGCCCTCTGAAGTTCAAAAATCTTCTGCATGTCTCTTTTTCGCGGTTCATTCACGGTCGCGCATTAACCGCAAGTTTTCACCCTGTTCCGTTTGGAATTTGGCAACACTCAAAACATGACAGTTGTATCGCTTTGCGTTAGCTTTCCAACCATATATTATGGAGCAAAAATTAAGTTCTGAGCGAAAAGTTATGTCAAATTTACTAGACAGTGCGCCTCATCGATTCTTCGCTTGTACTAAACTATAATATTTGACCCCCGAACACGATCCCGGCTTATTTACTTGTTCAAAGCTCCAAATCACTTAAATTCATTCCATAACATCTATATAGCTCGGAATCACAGCTTCCCGACTATTTTCATCATAGTTTCTTGACTTGTACCACACTTTGGCCTTTTTCACCATCTTTTGTCACCAAAACTTGCTCTTTTAGTCTTCAATAGCTCATGTGTACTAACACACTAAAACACTAATAAAATCATTTTTTCATAATAAACAATATCAAAAAAATAATAAAGTGTGATTATTTAGGTGCATAAATATAGTCAAATTCACCTATTATCAATTCCCCACACTTAAACCTTTGCTCGTCCTCGAGCAACCTGAATCACACTTTAGGCCAATTTTATCAATGCCTCCCCCAAAATATGTCACAAAAGCTATCTTTCATGATTAACTTAAGACATGCACAATCCTTACCTAACCGTATACTCACATGCCAGCACATTATTGCTTACCCTAGTTATTTTCACAGACTTGCAAATTTATCGTTTTCCTCTTGAGTTACATGCCCTCACACAATTTATTAAGAGAAGTTCCCACACATAAACAATTTAGAACATGGAACTTATAGATATAGGAAAAATTCACTCACTCTCAACAAAGAACATTCATATGCATACAGACACACCATAGGCTTGCCCCTAGTGTAATATTACACTAATCGAGTTATTCAATCATAGATTAAGAGGTCTTTAAGGGTTGTAATGTTGGCTATGGGATGGGTAGGATACTTTTGGTTATAGTGGCTAACCTCCCTAAGCACTTTTCTACTCTTTTTCACAACTTTCCTTTTCATTTTCTTCCTTATGTCTCCCCTAAACATTCCTTCACCTTTATTTACTTTTAATCCCCACTTTTCTTTTGTTGGTGTAACTGGCCTTTCTAATTTTCATATATATATTGATATAGCTCTTTTTATCATTTTTTTTATCATTGCTTTGCAACGCATTTACATTATTTTTGCCAGTTCACCATTTTCTACCATTCATTCTCGATTTTCCCTTTTTCAATTTCCCTTCACCCCACACTTAGACTTTTGCATATTCATTACAACACAAGTGCTTCTAGGAGGTAAAGTAGAACAATATAAGATTTTGATTTTTCATGAACATTCAAGGGTTATCAAAGAATAGGCTTTAAGCTCAAAGGGGTTAACTAGTATATTATGTGCGGGTAAATTCATGTCTTAATGGGGTTACACAAAGGAATGCCTCTATCATCTCTACTACCAAACAATTTCTATTTCGCTTTGCAAACACACAGGGAAAGTTCTAGGTATTAGGTAAAGTATATAATGTAAGTAAAACCTCACACACACACATAGCATGCAACTCATTTAGAATCCGGTTCATCTACAAAGTCCTATCAATGTTCAAGCAAGCTGTATTGTGCAATTTAAGGCATATCCTAGAATCTACAGTCAAGCTTAGATAATACATTCTCAAGTTCAATTAAGTTTTGCTAATGTGCATACTTGGGGTTACATGTTAACCTTTGCCCTCTAATTCCTAAAAAAAGAAAAAATCTACCTAACCCGGTTCAATAAAAACCCTTGGAAAAGAACTGTGGTCAAAAGAAAAACCAAGGGGGAGGTGATACATGACCTAGAAAAAGAAAATAAAAGAAAGAAAAATTCCTACATGGACTACTTCCCTCAAGAGTACTTGTCCTAAATAGTTCGTCATCAGGAAGAGTCCTCTACTCATATTTTTGTATTTTTTCAAATTTTCTGATTTTTTGTGTTTTTATTCCGACTTAGACCCTTAAGAAACCCGTCGCCAAGTGTCCATCATCAGCCAAGCCAGCTAATATAATTTAAAGCTACATCTACTATATATAATATACAATACAAGATAAGTCTCCCACCCCGCACTTAAAATCATTCCATGTCCTCATGGAATAATAATACATGTATAGCACAGAAGGGTGAGAAAACTTACATATGATCTACCCCGTGTCTAGCCACTTTATCACTTTCTTTTTCACCCTATCCTTCATATTCGGGTTCAGCCTTCTTTTGCGTTTCCTGGAAGGTTTGTGCCCCTCTTCCCGGAGAATCTTGTACATGCAGTATGCAAGGTTGATCCCCTTTATGTCTGCCATGGTCCAACCATTGGCAGCTTTACATTCCTTGAGTACCTGTAATAGCTTTTGAGCCTGCACATCTAGCAAACCAGATGAAGTAATAACAGGTAAAGTGGAGTTAGGGCCTAGAAATTCATACATGAGATGAGCTGGTAGTGGCTTAAGCTCCAGCTTTGGTGGCTCTTCTATGGATGGTTTTGCTGGAGGGGTCTCTCTCTTCTCTAAATGTAGAGGTTCAAACTCCAACTCTCTATCCCAAAATCCCTTACCTTCCAGAGATAGCACCCACTCTGTCAGGCTTTCACCATTTACCTCTTCTAAGTTTATCAGGCATGCCTGAAGTGGATCTTCAGTAGTCAATTCTACGTTATCTGTCTTCAGTATCACATCTACCGCATCAATGAGAGAGCAATTCGCGAATTCACTAGGACGCCTCATGGATTTTTGCATATTGAATATGATCTCCTTATCATTCAACCTCATCTTGAGTTCCCCAGTCTCACAATCAATCAATGCTCTCCCTGTGGCTAGGAATGGTATTCCTAAGATTATAGGAATTTCCTCATCAACCTTGCAGTCAATAATAACAAAATTGGCGGAAAACACAAACTTTCCCACCTGAATGAGCACATCATACACTATACCAAATTGACGATTAATTATCCTGTCAGCAAGTTGTAATAACATAGAAGTAGGCATGGCTCTCCTGATGGCTAGCCTCTTATAGATCACCAAGGGCATAAGATTTATGCTTGCCCCTAAATCACATAATGCCTTAGCACAGGCAAAGTTTCCTATAGTGCATGGAAGGGTGAAGCTACCTGGGTCGGATAACTTCTCAACTATGGGTCTAGAGACCACTGCACTACATGTCTGAGTAAGGGTCACGGTGGCCAAGTCTTTGAAATCAAATTTCCGTGACATCAAGTCTTTCATCATCTTAGCATACCCAGGCATTTCTTTCAAAGTTTCAATTAAAGGAATATTTACCTGGATTTGCTTGAGCATATTAAAAAACCTTTTGTATTGCTCTTTTCTGGTGCTTGGCCAACCTTTGGTGGAATGGTGCTGGAGGCCTCTTCTTCCCAATGACTTGGGACTTTTCTTTTTCTATCACTTTCTCTTCAACTTGCTGCTCTACCTGTTTTGCTACTTTCTCCGTTCCCTGTTGCATCTCTTTATTTTCAGCTACTGGCTGGACTGTAACTTCTGTCAAACCCGGTGGACTCAACCAGTTCAATGGTCACTGGAGTGAGTGTCTCAGCCTGTGTGTTGCTTCTCTCTCTTTCTTTCTCAGCATCAAGATCTCTAACACTTCTCAGAGTCACTGCCATCAGCTGTTTTGGGACTTGATCTTTTGGGTTTGTTTATGTATCTGCAGGTAATGTCCCTTGAGGACCATTGTTAAGAGACATAGCAATCTGGCCCACCTGTACTTCAATATTCTTGATGGCTGCATCATGCGCATCTGTCCTCTCATTGGTTTTGGCATTTGACCCAATTACCTACTGCATCATAGCTTTCAACTCTGTGAACCCATCGTCATGTCTACCCCCGTGCTGTGGTGGAGGTGGATGATATCCATGCTGCTGATTGCTGAAATTCTGAGGTCTAGGATATGGAACCATGTTTTGTGGTGGACTCATACCTACCGCATTATACTGTAGTTGTGGAGGCCTATACTGCTGTGGAGCCTGCTGCCCCCAACTCGGATTACCCTCTCTCTGCCCTCCATAATTTGCTACATAGTTCATATCTTCATGATGGTGATGATGTTATTGGTCTGCAGCCCATGGATTACCTATGGGTTGGCTAGTGCAAGATGTGCATAAACTACCATTGGTAGTTTCTACAATGTGAACATGCTGCTTGACCCCATATTCTTCCACTTTCTTCGTCAAGATGCTCATTTGTCTCAATAAGGTTGCCATGTTCTCCTCTAGATTGTTGGACGGATTCAGAGGTACAGAGTGTACCACTGGAGTGATCAGAGCATTCCTTGTTGTCCACCCAAAATTTTGAGCCATCTTGTCTAGCAAATTTTGGCCCTCTCTCCAAGTCTTGCTGAGAAAAGCCCCACCTGCTGAAGCATCTACAATATCCTTCATACTATCTGAAAGCCCCATGTAGAACCTTTGACCCAACGTCCGCTCAGGAATCCCATGGAGAGGACACATAACAAGCATTCCCTTGAATCTGCCCCAAGTTTCATGTAATGTCTCCATTGGTTTCTGCTTGAAGCTCACAATCTCATCAATTTATTTAGCTGTCTTGTTAGGTAGATGAAACTTCTTATGGAATTGCTTGACCAACTCATCCCAAGTTGCAATAGAATTTATGGGGAGTGAGTTTAGCCATACTTGTGCAGCCCCTGTAAATGAGAACGAAAAGAGCAATAGTTTAATGGCTTCCGGAGTCACATTCGGTTGCCTCTCTGTCTTGCATATCAAGAGGAAGTTCTTCGGGTGTTGTTGTGGATCTTCAACCTGAGACCCAGAGAATAATCCCTTGTTTTGCAACAAGTGTAGCATGTTGTTAGTAATCTGGAAAGACTCAGCTTAAATCGCAGGCACAACGATGGCAGTTGCCAAATTATCCGCTGTGGGTTGTGCCCGGTCATATAGTGCACCTTCCTGTGCCTCCTGCGCCTCTTGCATGTTTAACCCAACTTGCTGGTTTGGGTCGTTCATGTCACCCATGTCGAAGTTTAGTTTGATTGGTTGTTGAGATTGCTGAATTTGTTTGATAGCTCTGTTACGTGCCCAGAAAGTTTGCTCGGGGTCTGAGAGTCCTTCAATTAGTTCTCCAAACCTTGCAGATTTTATAGGCATGCATCTGAGTACCCAAATCAACAACCATCAAAATATTCAATGTAATGTGTAGAAAGCACCTGACTACACAAGAATCTTGAAGTTCTGTCAATGGCAATAGATAATTCCGTTAATTCCCCAGCAATGGCGCCAAAATTGATTCACGTTCAAGCAAAGGTCGTAGTCAATATAACCTAGTCAAATAAGTCCAGAATCGATCCCACAGAGAATTAACCTACCAATTGCAACTTTCACAATCCAAGAACACTTCCGAATCAAGTTCCCAAATTTTGAATATATTTTTGAGAGATTTTCGAACAACTACTTTGCAAGAATTAAAAGACTTAAAAGAAAGAATTGAATATTGGGTAAATAATATGGAGAAAGACTAAGGTATTGATTTCCCCTATTGATGGAATCCCTTCTCTTTATGCTCATACAAATTGTCAATGTATTCTATCAATCATGAATATTTTTACCGTAATCCTCTCCCGAGCAACTACAATAATTAACTAGTGTACTCTCCCAAGCTACCCTAGCTAGCTTTAATTTGAATAGTTCACTTTAGATTGCACCCAAGGTTTCGTTATTCCTAATCCCACCTTTACGCCTAATGTTATAGATTCCTCCAATAACCTAGGTGTGGTGTTGTTCAACAATATACCTAAATATGCACTATTTTCCAAGTTATGCACACTAAATAGGCACAACTAATTGGGGATCCTACCAATTAACTACAACAAGAACGAAGTTGAACAAATAAAAATCTAGCTAATAATTTGTAATCACATAAACGAGAAGTTCATCACCCAATAGGTTCCATAAAAACCTTAGAAAAGTAATTAGCTACTCATGATCAAAGAAACAAGAATAATAATTGAATTCATAAACAAATAATTGATATAAAAGAAAGAAATAAGTTGAGAGAGTTCTCTCTTACTAATAATCTTGCAAAAGTAGGTAAAAATACAATACTTGCCTCTCTTGGGCGAAATCTAGGCTTATATAGAGGGTTTAGGTCACAAAATTTGAGTTTTGACAAAGTTAGCCTTCAAATATTCGGCAGCGTTTGCGGTCGTGAATGGACCGTGATAATAGGTGAATTTGACTATATTTATGCCCTAAATAATCATGTTTTATTGTCGTTTTGATATTGTTTATGATGACAAAATGCTTTTATTAGTGTTATTAGTGTGTTATAGGTATACATGAGCTAATGAAGACTAAAAGAGCAAGTTTTGGAGTCAAAAGATGGTGCAAAAGGCCAAAGTGTGGTACAAGTCAAGAACTTATGTTGAAAATAGCCAGGAAGGTGTGATTTCGAGCTATATAGATGTTATGGAATGAATTTAAATGATTTGGAGCTTTGAAGTCTGAGTAAAAGCTTAAGGAATTAAGCCGAGATCGAGTTCGGGGGTCAAATTTGATAGTGTAGTACAAGCGAAGAATAGATGAGGTATATTGCGCACTGTCTAGTAAATTGGACATAACTTTTTCCTCTGAACTCCATTTTGGCTATAAAATATATGGTTGGAAAGGTAACGCAAAGAGCTATAACTGTGATGTTCATCGTTTTCCTAAAAGATCAAAGGAAAAGGGTGAAAAACCGCGGTTTCACCGCAACCGCGGTGGAACAGCGGAAAAACAGGCCTGCAGAAGATTTTTGAAGATTCAGAGGAGTGTTCTGTTCGCGGTTCGTCCGCGACCGCGGACGAACCGCAGAATGAGCCGTAAATTATAGTCCTAATTTTGTACAAACTCAATTTTTTAGCCCTAAACCTTCTATATAAACCCCTAGTTCGCCCAATAGAGGCAAGTTGTCTATTTTTCACTACTTTTGCAAGACTATTAGTAAGAGAGAACTCTCTCAACTCATTCCTTTATTTTATATCAAGTATTTATTTATGAATTCAATTATTATTTTTGTTTCTTTGAGCATGATTACCTAAATCCTTTTCTAAGGGTTTGATGGAACATATTGAGTGATGAACTTATCGTTTATGTGATTACAAATTGTTAGCTAGATTTCTATTTGTTCAACTTCATTCTTATTTTAGTTAATTGGTAGGACCCCCAGTTAGTTGTGCCTATTTAGCGTGCATAACTTGGAAAAGAGTGCATATTTAGGTATATTGTTGAACGACATCACACCTAGGTTATTGGAGGAATCTATAACTTTAGGCGTAAAGACGGGGTTAGGAAAAACGAAGTCTTGGGTGCAATCTTAAGTGAACTATTCAAATTAAAGCTAGCTATGGTAGCTCGGGAGAGTGCACAAGTAAATTATTGTAATTGCTCGGGAGAGGGTTACAGTGCAAATAGCGTTCATGATTGATAGAATATATTGACAATTTGTATGAGCATAAACAGAAGGGATTCCATCAATAGGGGAAATCAATACCTTAGTCTTTCTCCATATTATTTACTCAACATTCAATTCTTTCTTTTAAGCCTTTTAAATTCTTGCAAAGGTAGTTGTCCGAAAATCACACAAACATATATTCGAAATTTTGGGAACTTGATTCGGAAGTGATCTTGGGTCGTGAAAGTTGCAATTGGTAGGTTGATTCTCTATGGGATTGATTCTGGACTTATTAGACTGGGTTGTATTGACTACGGCCATTGCTTGGACGTGAATCAATTTTGGCGATGTTACCGGGGTATTAACTAAATTATCAATTGCCATAGACAGAACTTTAAGATTCTTGTGTAGTCATGTTTTTTCTACACTTTACATTGAATAATTTGACGGTTGTTGATTTGGGTACTCAGGTGCATGCCTAGAAAATCTGCAAGGACTGGAGAACTAATTGAATGACTCTCAGACCCCGAGCAAACTTTTCGGGCACGTAACAAGGCTATCAAACAAATTCAGCAATCTCAACAACCAATCAAAATAGACTTCGACATGGGTGACGTGAACGACCCAAACCAGCAAGCTGGGTTAAATATGCAAGAGGCGCATGAGGCATATGAAGGTGCACTGTATGACTGGGCACAACCCACAAGGGATAATTTGGCAACTGCCATCGTTGTGCCAGCAATTCAAGCTGAGTCTTTCCAGATTACAAACAACATGCTACACTTGTTGCAAAACAAGGGATTATTCTCTGGGTCTCAGGTTGAAGATCCACAGCAGCACCTGAAGAACTTTCTCTCAATATGCAAGACACGGAGGCAACCGAATGTGACTCCGAAAGCCATCAGACTATTGCTCTTTCCAATCTCAGTTACAGGAGCTGCATAGGTATGGCTAAACTCATTCCCCATAAACTCTATTGCAACTTGGGATGAGTTAGTCAAGCAATTCCACAACAATTTTCATCCACCTAATAAGACAGCTCAACAAATTGATGAGATTGTGAGCTTCAAGCAGAAACCAATGGAGACATTACATGAAACTTGGGGCAGATTCAAGGTATGCATGTTATGTGTCCTCACCATGGGATTCCTGAGCAGATGTTGGGTCAAAGGTTCTACATGGGGCTTTCAGACAGTATGAAGAATATTGTAGATGCTTCAGCATGTGGGGCTTTTCTGAGCAAAACTTGGAGAGAGGGCCAAAATTTGCTAGACAAGATGGCTCAAAATTCCGGGTGGACGACCAGGAATGCTCCTATCACTCCAGTGGTACACTCTGTACCTTTGAATCTATCCAAGACTCTAGAGGAGAACGTGGCAACTTTATTGACACATATGAGCATCCTGACAAAGACGGTGGAAGAATCAGGGGTTAAGTAGCAGGTACATATTGTAGAAACTACCAATGGTGGTTTATGCTTATCTTGCATTAGCCAACCCATACATAATCCATGGGCTGCAGACCAAGAGCATCATCATCAGCATGAAGACATGAATTATGTTGCTAACTATGGAGTGCAATGACAGGGTAACCAGAGTTGGGGTCAGCAGGTTCCACAACAGCATAGGCCTCCTCAGCCACAATATAATGCAGCAGGTATGAGGCCACCACACAACATGGCTCCATATCATAGACCTCAGAATTTAGGCATCAGCAGCAGGGATATCATCCACCCCCACCACAGCATAGGGGTAGACATGACGATGGGTTCGCAGAGTTGAAAGCTATGATGCATCATGTAATTAGGTCAAATGCCAAAACCAATGAAAGAATAGATGCACATGACGCAGCGATCAAGAATATGGAAGTACAGATGGGCCAGATTGCTATGTCACTTAACAATCATCCTCAAGGGACATTGCCTACAGATACACAAACAAACCCAAAAGACCAAGTCCCAAAGCAGCTGATGGCAGTGACTCTGAGAAGTTGTAGAGATCTTGATGCTGAGAAAGAAAGAGAGAAAATCGACACACAAGCTGAGACACTCACTACAGTGCCCATTGAACTGGATGAGTCCACAGAATTGACAGAAGTTACAGTCCAGCCAGTTGCTGAAAATAAAGAGGTGCAACAGGGAACGGAGAAAATAGGTGAACAGGTAGAGCAGCAGGTTGAAGAGAAAGTGATAGAGAAAGAAAAGTCCCAAGTCATTGGGAAGAAGAGGCCTCCAGCACCATCCCCCCAAAGGTTGGCCAAGCACCAAAAAGAAGAGCAATACAAAAAGTTCTTTGATATGCTCAAGCAAATCCAGGTAAACATTCCTTTAATTAAAGCTTTGAAAGAAATGCCTGTGTATGCTAAGATGATGAAAGACTTGATGTCGCGGAAATTTGATTTCCAAGACTTGGCCATCGTGACTCTTACTCAGACTTGTAGTGCAGTGGTCTCTAGACCCATTACTGAGAAGCTATCTGATCCAGGTATCTTCACCATTCCATGCATTATAGGAAATTATGACTTTGCAAAGGCATTGTGTGATTTGGGGGCGAGCATTAATCTCATATCTTTGGTGATTTATAAGAGGCTAGGCATTGGGAGAGATAGGCCTACCTCCATGTTATTACAGCTGCTGACAGGACGGTTAAGCGTCCATTTGGTATTTTGGATGATGTGTTTATCCAGGTGGGGAAGTTCGTGTTTCTCGCCGATTTTGTGATTCTTGATTGCAAGGTGGACGAGGAAATTCCTATAATCTTAGGAAGAGCATTCCTAGCCACCAAGAGAGCTTTGATTGATTGTGAGACTGGGGAACTCAAGATGAGGTTGAATGATGAGGAGATCATATTCAATGTGAAAAAATCCATGAGGTGCCCTAGTGAGTTCGCGAATTGCTCTCTTATTGATGCGGTTGATGTGATAGTGGAGACAGACGATGCAAAGTTGACCATTGAAGATCCACTTCAGGCATGCCTAATGAACTTAGAAGAGGTAAATGGTGAAAGTCTAGCCGAATGGGTACTATCTCTGGAAGGCAAGGGGTTTTGGGAGAGCTTGAATTCGAGCCTCTACATTTAGAGAAAAGAGAGACCCCTCGTGCAAAGCCATCCATAGAAGAGGCACCAAAGCTGGAACTTAAACCACTACTATCTCATCTCAGGTATGAATTTCTAGGCCCTAACTCCACTTTACATGTTATTATCTCATCTGGTTTGCTAGATGTGCAGGCTCAAAAGCTATTACGGGTACTCAAGAAATGTAGAACTGCCATTGGTTGGACCATGGCAGACATAAAGGGGATCAGCCTCGCATAATGCATGCACAAGATTTTCCTGGAAGAGGGACATAAACCCTCCAGGAAACGCAAAAGAAGGATGAACCTGAATATGAAGGATATAGTGAAAAAGAAAGTGATAAAGTTGCTAGACACGGGGTAGGTCCCGGGTAAGTTTTCTCGCCCTTCTGTGTTGTACATTGATTATTATGCCATGAGGACATGGCATGATTTTTAGTGTGGGGTGGGAAACTCATCTTGTATATATTGTCTATAGTAGATTTAGCTGTAAATTATATTAGCTGGCTTAGCCCGATGATGGACACTTGGCGACGGGTTTCTTAAGGGTCTAAGTCGGAATAAAAAAAGACAAAAAAAATCAAAAATTTGAAAAAATCTAAAAATATTAGTAGAGGACACTTCCTGATGACGGACTATTTGGACAAGTACTCTTGAGGGAAGAAGTACATGTAGAAATTTTTCTTTCCTTTATTTTCTTTTTCTAGTTAGTGTATCACCTCCCCCTTGGTTTTTTCTTTTGACCAAGGTTCTTTTCCAAGGGTTTTTATTGAACTGGGTTTGGTAGATTTTTCTTTTTAGGATTAGAGGGCAAAGGTTAACATGTAACCCCAAGTATGCACATTAGCAAAAACTTAAAATGAACCTGAGAATGTATTATCTAAGGTTGATTGTAGATTCTAGGATATGCCTTAAATTGCACAATACAGCTTGCCTGAACATTGACAGGACTTTGTAGATGAACCGGATTCTAAATGAGTTGCATGCTATCTGTGTGTAAGGTTTTACTTACATTATATGCTTTACCTAATACCTAGAACTTGCCCTGTGTGTTCGCAAAGCGAAATAGAAGTTGTTTGGTTGTAGAGATAATAGAGGCATTCCTTTGTGTAACCCCATAAATAAATAAGACATGAATTCACCTGTACATAATATCCTAGTTAACCCCTTTGAGCTTAAAGCCTATTCTTTGATAACCCTTGAATGTTCATGAAAAATTGAAATCTTATATTGTTCTACTTTACATCCTAGAAGCACTTGTGTCGTAAGGAATATGCATAAGTCTAAGTGTGGGGTGAACGGAAGTTGAAAAAAAAGAGAAAATCAAGAATGAATGGTAGAAAGTGGTGAACTGGCAAAATAATGTAAATGCGTTGCAAAGCAATGAAAAAAAAAATATAAAAAAAATGATGAGAAAAAGAGCTATATCAATGTATGTATGAAAATTAGAAAGGCCAGTTACACCAACAAAAGAAAAGTGGGGATTAAAAGTAAATAAAGGTGAAGGAATGTTTAGGGGAGACATAAGGAAGAAAACTAAAAGGGAAGTTATGAAAAGGAAAAGAAAAGTGCTTAGGGAGGTTAGCCACTATAACCAAAAATATCCTACCCATCCCGTAGCCAATATTACAACCCTTAAAGACCTCTTGATCTATGATTGAATAACTCGATTAGTGGAGTATTACACTAGGGGCAAGCCTATGGTGTGTCTGTATGCATATGAATGCTCTTTGTTGAGAGTGAGTGAATTTTTTCTATATCTATAAGTTCCATGTTCTATATTATTTATGTGTGGGAACTTCTCTCAATAAATTGTGCGAGGGCATGTAATTTAAGAGGAAAACGGTAAATTTTCAAGTCTGTCATAATAACTAGAGTAAGCAAGAATGTGCTGGCATTTGAGTTTACGGTTAGGTATGGATCGTGCATTTCTTAGGTTAATCATGAAAGATAGCTTCTGTGACATATATTGGGGGAGACATTAATAAAATTGGCCTAAATTGTGATTAAGGTTGCTCGAGGACGAGCAAAGGTGTAAGTGTGGGGTATTGATAATAGGTGAATTTGACTATATTTATGCCCTAAATAATCACGCTTTATTGTTGTTTTGATATTGTTTATGATGAAAAATAATTTCATTAGTTTTATTAGTGTATTATAGGTACACATGAGCTAATGAAGACTAAAAGAGCAAGTTTTGGAGTCAAAAGATGGTGCAAAAGGCCAAAGTGTGGTACAAGTCAAGAACTTATGTTGAAAATAGCCGGGAAGGTGTGATTCTGAGCTATATAGATGTTATGGAATGAATTTAATTTATTTGGATCTTTGAAGTCTGATTAAAAGCTCAAGGAATTAAGCTAGGATCGAGTTCGGGGGTCAAATTTGATAGTGCAGTACAAGCGAAGAATAGATGAGGCATATTGCGCACTGTCTAGTAAATTGGACATAGACTTTCGCTTAGAACTCCATTGTGGCTCCATAATATATGGTTGAAAAGATAACTTAAAGGGATACAACTTGCAGCTCTTGCGTTTTTCCAAATTCCCAACGCCAGAGGGTGAAAAGCCGTGGTTTCACCGCGACCGCGGTGGAACCGCGGAAAAACAGGCCTGCAGAAGATTTTTGAAGATTCAGAGGAGTGTTCTGTTCGCGGTTCGTCCGCGACCGCGGATAAACCGCAGAAGGAGCCGCAAATTTTAGTCCTAATTTTGTACAAACTCAATTTTTTAGCCCTAAACCCTCTATATAAACCCCTAGTTCGCCCAATAGAGGCAAGTTGTCTATTTTTCACTACTTTTGCAAGACAATTAGTAAGAGAGAACTCTCTCAACTCATTCCTTTATTTTATATCAAGTATTTATTTATGAATTTAATTATTATTCTTGTTTCTTTGAGCATGAGTAGCTAAATCCTTTTTTAAGGTTTTGATGGAACCTATTGAGTGATGAACTTATCGTTTATGTGATTATAAATTGTTAGCTGGATTTATATTTGTTCAACTTCATTCTTATTGTAGTTAATTGGTAGGATCCCCAATTAGATGTGCCTATTTAGTGTGCATAACTTGGAAAAGAGTTCATATTTAGGTATATTGTTGAACAACATCACACCTAGGTTATTTAAGGAATCTATAACTTTAGGCTTAAAGACGGGGTTAGGAATAACGAAGTCTTGGGTGCAATCTTAAGTGAACTATTCAAATTAAAGCTAGCTAGGGTAGCTCGGGAAAGTGCACTAGTAAATTATTGTAATTGCTCGGGAGAGGGTTACGGTACAAATAGCGTTCATGATTGATAGAATATATTGACAATTTGTATGAGCATAAACAGAAGGGATTCCATCAATAGGGGAAATCAATACCTTAGTCTTTATCCATATTATTTACTCAACATTCAATTCTTTCTTTTAAGCCTTTTAAATTCTTGCAAAGGTAGTTGTTCGAAAATCACACAAACATATATTCGAAATTTTGGGAACTTGATTCGGAAGTGATCTTGGGTTGTGAAAGTTGCAATTGGTAGGTTAATTCTCTGTGGGATCGATTCTGGACTTATTAGACCAGGTTATATTGACTACGACCGTTGCTTGGACGTGAATCAGACCGCGAATAGTCAAGCCATCTGAAGTACAAAAATCTTCTGCAGGCCTCTTAAAAACACAACTTTTGCCTGGCAATTATGCGTCATCCGGGCATTTGTTATCTTTCCGCCAATTTTCTTTTTTCGGCTTTTCCTTTTCTTTTCTTTTGTTTCCACCCATGTTCTCTCTCTTTTTTTTAATATTTTTTCGTTTTCATTGTTTCATTCTTCTTCTTTTTTCTTTTACTTTCGATCCTATATGTTTGCATATCGCATAAGCAATTACATGCTAGGAAAAAATAATGACAACATTTTGGATTTTCAATTTCATTGATACCCAATCATTGATTACAAAAGAAGATGTTGTACTACAACCTTCTAAATGCGAAAAATAAAAATACACAAAATGCATGTCCTATGAATACATTAAAGCTCCTAGTGCCTGCGAGACATGGTTCTATCTTATCGCGGGCCTATATGCTAATCCCCTTTGGAGTTTATCCAAGTCTACCATTACTTTTTTTACAAAGATCATTGCTGTGGAGGCAATTGTGGACTGGGTCATATCCTCGCACAGTTGGCATTTCCGCGTATTGTAGTGAGGAATGTTGACAATTCTTTCCCTGACAACCCCTTTCTCTTGAAGCAACCTCCCAATCTATTCGGTACGAGCATCCAAGGTTTGCTGGCTCTTATTTTGAAGTTACTGTAGCTCCAATTCTAACCGGGCCATGGCCATGTAGCAGTGCTCTCTCTATGTCAAATTCTTTTATTTGTTTGCTACTTTTGACCTCGGCCGTGACAATCTTCTTCCTTAGCCGAGCAACTTCAACATTATGTTCATCCTTTAACTGTTGGATCATCCGAGCCCTTCATTCAGTATTCCTGGCCAATTGTTTATGAACCCCAATTAATTCCTTCTCAGCTTTATCTAGATCAAAGCTATAATCGTTTACCTTGCTCCGCAAATTATCAATTAGCTTTTCATCTCGGGCAATGTTTCATTTTCTTTCATTAGCTGTTTCTTGTCAGCCTCATCGGCCGCTGCTTGTAGGCTCCTTTCGAATTTGAGGTCCTGAAATTGTTTCTCCAACATACTGATTTTGGCTCGATATTCATTCTCCTTGGCCAGCCAATCCCATTGTTCCTTTGATAGCTCGGAAAATTCTTGAATGTGAGGTCTCTTTGTCAGTCTTTCATGCTCAAAATCTCTACGGTACCATGCAGAATACCCCGGTGACACTTCACCTCTAGCGTGATCTCTCACACAAGTATCCACTCTCAGACATTGGCACTCATCATTTGCTAGACTTTTGCTTCCGGAAATTGCCCATCGGGACTGATCTCTATTGCTTGAAGGCTGAGGTCCCCATCTTTCAACACAATTTGATATCTTCCGAGTTGTCTTAGTACTCGGTATGGCGCATAAGGTTTGATACTCTTGAGACCCATTAAAAGGAAATATGACCCTTCTACTGGCATATATATGACTTCATTGATGGGCAACCATCCGTATGCCCATTCTATCTGGCTCGCAGTAAGTGATCGAAAATATGTGATCCAACCTTTCGACCCTTCTGGCAACTCGGCCTCTTTTATCCTCATGTAGAATTCTTTGATACAAGTCTTTTCAGACGATCCATAACTCAAAAACTGAGGGTGGTGGCATAAATGCTCTATCATCCACATCTGAAGTAGTAAATTACACCCTTCATAGAAATTTTCTCCCGCTTTGCAGGCTGTGAGAGCACGAAAGATATCGGCCACTATCATTGGTGCCAAAGTACTATTTTCCTGTGTAAGGAGTGTACTAGCAATCTTGGCAACTCTGATGTTAATGTTCCCATCAATCGTTGGAAATATTATTAATCCCAAAAAGGCTACCATGACGGCAAAGCGCCTATGTTCCTCCCATTTAGCCTGGTTTGCTTTGCTGCAGAGTTTGTTCGTTGGAACATTAAATCCTCCAACGTGACCATATCCATGGTATATAAAGTTCATGGTGCAAAACACGTGGACCAAATCTTCATTGTGAACATTTCTGGCTATTTTCAAATAGTCAAGGAATCTGTGCACGGTGATGGCTCTTTGAGCAACCAGATAATTGTCTTTTAAGGGAACCTCACCCTTTTCGATGTAGTTAGCAATCCCTTCCAATGTCGGAGTGAGCTCAAAGTCCAAGAAGTGGAGAACATTGTGTGCAGAATCCCAGCAAGCAACTAAGGCTCGAATAATGTCGCCTCAAGGTACGATATCAAGCAGCCCAGTAAGATCTTTCAAATATTTCTTGACCCAATCTTGTCCATCTTAGCCCAAATCGTTCCACCATAATCGTAACTCCAAAAGGATCTTATTCATTAGTGAAAAGGGTTCATTTTACAATGTGCTCATCCAACATATTTATTAAAGGTGATTTAAACTCATATTATCATACTCGAAAACAAAATATTTTTTCAAAGAAAATTTTTCATCATTTTTCTTCAAAAGAATCCCTATTTGTGAACTCAGCCTTTCAATACTTCGTTTGAAGATTTCAAGGCTATATTTATTATTTAAGGGAAATGACTTCAAAGGAGGCCATTTTCGCGCAAACAGCCTTCTGGTGTCGTTTCGGAATATTTGGCTATTTTCAAAAACGACATCACTTTGATTTAATAAAAAATAAAAACTTGACATTTTTTTGTTATTTTTTGAAAATGGGTGGTTGGACCCGTCACAGGTTGCCTACGTATCTCGCCTAGTGGTGAGAATCAAGCCAGGACAGTTCAGTCAAGTTGTTTTAAGACCAACTATTTTGACAAAATTAACTCGACTCTTTTCATATTTTATTTTTCTCAAAATTTCGACAGCGCTTTGTCAGTATTTAGGTATTTCCATTCTAGAAATTCCTATTTTTGTCTCTTTTTGTTTTCAGGTATTTAGCCGGTCAGCATAATAGTCCAGGACAAATAAATGCAACATATAATCATGCTCGGTCTTTAATATCCGGGTCACCTGTCCTAGACGGACCCAACCCATGTGTTGAGTCCCCTAAGTCAGATATGATGCAAATAATCGTCCTAATTCTAGGCTCAATATCCTTATTTTCAATGGTACTAGACCATGTATCCGAGCACACAACTCGGATCGAGAAGGGGGCTACGTACCGGGGACCCCCGGGATCGTCCGACTTATTTGGGTATGACTTAACAGAAAGGGGAGTGTCAACCAGTAAGCACATCCCCGGAGGTAAGAACAGAAAGGTTTTCGGCACAATTTTATATATACAATTCACGTAATATCAAAGAGGTAAACATATAGCATGTTAATTAAAGCATATAATGAAATCAGATATAAACAAAAACAGCAATTTTAACTGAGCTCGAATTCTTAAACCCTGAACTGAAGTTCTGGGTTTCTTATCCCCAGTAGAGTTGCTAGTGCTGTCACACCTCATTTTTCTTACCGAAATATATGTGCCACTAATTACTACTACACTCGGGAAGGGATATAATAATAATAGGGAAGGCGTTTTTCCAATTAAAGGATATTCGGAAAGGGATTTATTTATTAATTTTCAGAGTCGCCAATTGGGAGAATAATTGTGTCCGCAGTCATCGGTTTAATCCCGAATTGAGGAAATTATGACTCTGTTTAATAGTCCACGCAATCAGAAATTCGGATAAGGAATTCTGTTAACCCGGGAGAAGGTGTTAGGCACTCCCGTATTTCGTGGTTCTAGCACGGTCGCTCAACTGCCGTATTTGCTTTTATCCGATTTCTTTATATGCTTCAATTTCTATACATTATTAATGTCCCACTTTGTCATTTTTTAAGAATTGCGACGTCGCGAAAATGCATTTCGAGTCACACCATACCAGTATGCATGTGACTTTAGTGCATTTTAGCTTCGTCGGGATTTGAAATTTGGGTCACATAAATGTGCACCCGTATTAGGAATGTAATATTATTAATCGCGCCTAAAATGTCTACGTCTTTATTAACTTTGGGAAAGACCGTGAAATTCGCTAAACGGTCCTTCGGAGTCTAGAATTTTATGTTGAAATTTATTTGGGGGGCCCGTGTGTTTTCATTCTTTGTAACGAGGCTCATCCCTTATTTTTAGAAAAGTCCAATCCTATTCATGCACTATATTTTCTATTTTTTGCTTTTTCTTCCTAATATATATATCTGTTTTTGTATTAATTTCAGACTTATTGATATGGGAGTCCAGGCCATTATTCATTTTTGGGCCTGGACTTCAAATGCCTAACAATCCATAATCAAAATACAACTGGGCCTCTGGAGCCAAGCATATACCTCTGATCCTAATCGAAGGCATGAATGCCACATTAATTCGATCCAGGCCTGATTCCCTTTGAGGCCCAAATCATTTACATTTAAAGCTTGACCGGAACTAATTGTCATTTTTAGCAACACTTATGAATGTAACAGTTAACAAGTTAAACGCTAATTTTGCACTTAGTCACCACTGATTTCAATATTTAACAGCTACTTAAGAATTCTAGCACAGTAGTTTGTATCAGTGTTATTATTCTATACGGCACAACCTCATATTCAAGTAGTTATCATGATACTAGTTTGGAGGATTATTTTTGTCACTTTATTTTAACTAAAGAAAAAAATAGTATTCTGATTTAACTAAACATGCTTGAACTACTGAAAATCACAAAATCTAAAAGCGAAGTTGTAGATAACTCATATTTAGTAGGGATAAACAGTAATACAATCTGAACTGCTTATACTTTTTGAATTAAATGGTTCTGATTCAGAATTCAACTAACAAAATAGCTAAGTACCAATTTTATATATCTAATTTCAGAACATATTTATATATCTAAGTATATTAGCTATGTCTTAGCAGGTTTTAGTTTTAGAATTAGGTGATAATTATATCTAACATATTAGATACGTCTACTATAGTATTATCTACTACTACTTTAATATAATCGAGTTCATATGGTCTATTATTTATTACAACCCATTCCTAATGAATTACAAGAGATCTAAGATTATAACTACAAACATGTAACTTGCCCAATCCTTTGAACGATCCGATATGGCCCAACATACCTAGGGCTTAATTTCCCTTTCTTTCTGAATCGCATGACTCCCTTCATTGGAGATACCCTCAAGAATACCCAATCATCGACTTAAAACTCCAAATCTCTTCGGCAAACGTCTGCATAGGATTTTTGGTGACTTTGTGCGGTTTTCATTCTCTCCTGAATAACCTTAACTTTTTCCATAGCTTGGTACACTAGATCCAGCCCTAGCAATTCTGCTTCACCTACCTCAAACCATCCAATTGGCGACCTACACCTTCTCCCGTACAATGCCTCAAACGGGGCCATATGAATGCTAGCATGAAATTTGTTATTATAAGCAAATTCTATCAGTGGTAAATGTTCATCCCAATTACCTTTGAAATCCAAGACACAAGCCCGCAACATATCTCCAAGCGTTTGAATAGTCCGCTCGGCCTGACCGTCGGTCTGCAAATGGAAGGTTGTGCTGAGATTCACCTGAGTTCCCAAGACTTTCTGAAACTTCTTCCAAAAATAAGCTGTGAATTGAGCCCCACGATCTGAGATAATAGAAAGTGGACTGCCATGAAGCCTTACTATCTCCTTGATGTACAACTTAGCATATTGCTCCACAGTATCAGTGGACTTGACTGGCAGGAAGTGAGCTGATTTGGTGAGTCGATCCACTATCACCCATATCAAGTCAAACTTATGCTGAGTACGAGGTAACCCCACCACGAAATCCATATTGATCATCTCCCATTTCCACCTTGGTATTTCTATAAGTAGAGTTAATCCACCGGGCCGTTGATGCTCGGCCTTCACTTGCTGACAGTTCGGGCATCTAGATACAAAGCTCGCCACAACCCTTTTCATACCATTTCACCAATAAATCTCCTTGAGATCATGATACATTTTTGTGGAACCTGGATGCACAAAATACACCATCCTCGCTACAGAGTACAAATGCTGACGTCTTGTTATTCATAGCTGCTTCCTTCACCCGAACGAATGCTGGATCCATAAACTGCTTTTCCTTGATTTCTGCAGCCAATGATGATTCTGCTCCGTTATGCACCATAACATTCCCCTCGTCTGACGCCGAGATGCGAACCCCCAAACTGGCCAACTAGTAAACCTCTCAAGCCAAGGGTCACTGATCCACATTCAAATGAGCCAAACTACCCATAGATTTTCGGCTAAGAGCGTCAGCCACCACATTTGCCTTCCCTGGATGGTACAATATGTTCATAGCATAGTCTTTGAGCAATTCTAACCACCGTCGTTGCCTCAGATTCAGCTCCTTCTGTTTGAACAAATACTGGAGGCTTTTGTGGTCTGAAAACACATCTACATGAACTCCATAAAGATAGTTCCGCCATATTTTCAAATTAAACACAACTACTGCAACCTCCCAATCATGCGTCGGATAATTCTTCTCATGATTCTTGAGTTGCCTGGAAGCATAAGCTATGACCTTTTCATGCTGCATCAATACACACCCCAAGCTGACCCTGGAGGCATCACAATAAACCAAAAATCCCTCAGTGCCTTCTGGCAAGGCCAATACTTGTGTCCAGGTCAACCTTGACTTCAATTCCTGAAAACTTTTCTTGCAAGCGTCGGACCATTGGAACTTAACAGCCTTCTGCGTCAATTTAGTCAATGGGGAGGCGAGGGTTGAGAATCCCTCCAAAAACCTCAGATAGTACCCTGCCAGACCCAAAAAGCTATGAATCTCTATTGGTGTCGTGAGTCTAGGCCAATCTTTCACTGCTGCAATCTTCTGAGGATCCACCTAAATTCCTTCACTGGAAATAACATGTCCCAGAAAGGCTACGGACTCTAACCAAAACTCATATTTTGAGAACTTGGCATACAATTGGTGCTGATGAAGGGTCTGCAATGCTGATCTGCGGTGAATGGCATGATCCTCCCTGCTCCGAGAGTAAATGAGGATATCGTCAATGAATACAATCACAAAGGAATCTAGGAATGGGTTGAAAACCCGATTCATAAGGTCCATGAAAGCTGCCGGGGCACTAGTTAGCCCAAAAGACATGACTAAAAATTCAAAGTGACCATAGCGAGCTTTGAAAGCGGTCTTGGGAATATCTTGTTCTCTGATCTTCAACTGGTGGTACCCGGACCGTAGGTCAATTTTAGAGAAAAACTTTGCTCCTTGCAATTGGTCAAATAAATCATCCACCCGAGGCAAAGGATATTTATTCTTGATGATGAGTTTGTTGAGCTACCGATAATAAATACACATTAAAAGTGATCCATCATTCTTTCTGACAAAAAGAACTGGAGCACCCCACGGCGATACACTCGGTCATATGAACCCTTTCTCTAATAAATCCCTTAGATGCTCCTTTCACTCCCTTAACTCTGCTGGCGCCATTCTGTATGGTGGAATGGATATTGGCTGAGTATCTGGCAATATATAAATCCCAAAATCAATCTCTCTATCTGGTGGGATGCCTGGAAGCGCATCCGGAAATACCTTGAGAAATTCATTTACAATTGGCACGGACTCGAGGGTAGGCACATCTGAGGTGGTGTCTGGTACCCGAACCAAATGATAGATACACCCCTTCTTAATCATCTTCGAAGCCTTAAGGTAGGAAATAAACCTACCCCTGGGAACCACACCATTTCCTCTCCATTCGATAACTGGCTCGTTAGGGAAATCAAGCCTCATGACTCTCGTCCGATAGTAAAGCTTGGCAAAGCACGAATAAAGCCAATCCATCCCTATAATTACATCAAAATCTACAATCCCAAGCTCAATAAGATCGGCTGTGGTAACACGACCACTCACTGTAACAATACAATTCCTATAGACTCGTGAGGCTGTAATAGAATCACCAACCGGAGTCGATACAGAGAACGGCTCAAGAACCTATTCGGGTTCTATCCCAAAACTTGAAGCAATGAACGGGGTGACAAAAGACAAGGAAGACCCGGATCAATAAGAGCATAGCAATCAATAGCCTGAACAGATAAGATACCTGTAACAACATTTGGAGAAGCCTCAGCACTCTGGAGGCCACTCAGTGCATAAAACCGGCTAGGTCCACCCCTACCATGAGCTCCACCCCTAGCTGCTCCACGCCCTGCTGAAGCTGGAGGACGCGCTGATAATGTAGCAACCGAGGAACCAGACGACTGAGTGGATCCCCTACCCATACCCTGACCGGGTGCACGGCAGTCCCGCTGAATGTGACCTCTCATCCCGCACCTAAAGCATATCGGTATGTTGAGGTAGCAGGTCTCTGTATGAAATCTCCCACACATAGGGAATATAGGTCTCCCCTACTGGTGGGACCTTGCTCTAGGACGACCAGATTAGCGAGACCTCCAGCTATCTGAATTGGGTCTCGAATGACTACCCAGCTGATAGCTGTGAACAAATGGTGGTGCACTCGCTGAGGATTAGGCATATGACTGGGATGGCCCTGATGACCCTCTACCTGGAAGTGATATCCCTGAATGACCCATTGACCAGGCCCTGTTGCTACTTTCTCTTTCTGCACGAATCTTCAACTTCCTCGCCTCTGCGGCCTAAGCAAACCCAACAATCCTCTCATAGTTCATGTCCGAGTGCAAAGCTGTTATGGCGGCCTCATTTACTACCAAAGGGCTAAGGACCTGAACAAATCATCGAACCCGGGCATCCATGGTCGACACCAGCTGAGAAGCATACTTGGACAATCTCATGAATTCCATATGGTACTCCCAAACGCTCATACTGCCCTATTTGAGGACCTCGAACTTAGTGGCACAGGCTTCCATTGTCTCGGCAGGCAAGAAGTGGTCCATGAAAGAATTTAATAACTCATCCCATCTAGACGGAGGGCTCCCCTCCTCGCGGGAATCCTCCCACATCTCAAACCATGAACGCGCCGCTCCCTTCAGCCTATATGAAGCCAACTCTACCACCTCTATATCTGTAGCCTTCATCACTCTGAGGTTTTTATATATTTCATCAAGAAAGTCCTATGGATCGGCCTCTGGGTCTGTGCCTAAGAATTCTGGAGGGGCCAACCGCTGGAACTGATGGACTCTGGAGCCAAAAGAATCTCCCTGTCCATTGGAGGACATAGGGGCATCATGGGACCTCTGCGCCTGAGCGGACACTAACTGTGTCAACATGTGAATGGCTCATCTAATATCCTCGTTAGAGATACCAGAACCAGAAGATAGAATTGTATCAGAGTCAGGAGCACTGGCAGGAGGGATGGTGGCATCCTCTGCAGCAGCCGTAATAGGGACACTTGGGTTTGGAATATACGGTCCAGGCAAATTCAGGACTGGTGGGTCATTCTCACCCACGGCATCGGGTATGTGATTTGCAACCACACATGGGCTGGCCTTCGCCCCAAGGCTGAGTCTAGCCTTTTTTTTAGGTGCCATATTCTGAAAATTTTGGAAAAAGTGTGAATTAGACATAAATACTTCTACTATGCACTTTACCGCACTATATAAATAACAAAGAAATGGGTGAATTCCTAAATGTCCGTGCAGCCCCCAACTTATAGATGTGGTCGACAACACACCTATAAGAAGGGTGCTACTAGACACTGCTCTGAGACATCCTAGGACACTTTAAAACTTTAGGCTCTCATACCAAATTTGTCACGCCCCAAATTGAGGGACATGACTGGTGCCTGACTGGGTAGCCCCAGTCAAGTGGACCTGGGTGCCTTTCTATCCCACGCGTTACTCTCATAAGCCAAATATCTTACCAATTAGAACTGAATTCACATGTTACAAACATGACCACAGAATTAATTCCTTAAAAGTTTACAATTTTTACAATGTCTGACATAATATATACATAAGACTGAAAGCCCACAGTTTTACATGTCTACGGAGCCTCTAGGATACAAGGGATGATACAATACTTGCCGGTAACAAGGTTGTGGCTATACATTTCACAAAATCAAAATAAATTCTAAACATAAGTGGCATGAGCCATGCAGAGCCCCGAAAGGAAAGGGGCTCACCCAAACTAGCGGTGGAAGATTAAGGATGCTATTGCCGATGAGCTGAAGTACCTGCTACTGATCCACCTACAATCATAAAACAAATGTAGCTTCCCCGGTAAAAGGGACGTCAGTACACTGGATTTGTACTGGTATGTATGGACAAGCTTTGTCCCAAGTAAACTCAAGCCATTAAAAGTACATCACGACGATTAGACAACAAATGATTACAACAAGAAATAATAGAGCCAGCTAACCATGTTCCCAAATTTACTTCATCTCAAGTAGTTCTCAAGTCAAGCACAACTAAATATCAACAAGGAAGGCAACAATGAAACAAACATGGAAGAACACAATCAAGTCAAACAAAGGGGCAATCAGTGCCCCATAGGTTGCAAACTCTCCTGGTGTCTCCTTTCACAATTTCACATAAATGATTTTATATCAGTTTCAATGGCGATTTCAATCTCTTTTTATTTTTATTACCTCGGCCACCCTTATCACCCCAACCCACACCTTATTACTTCGTGTTGCAGCGCGTAACCCAATCCCACCGTACAATTTCAATCACAATAATCACAAACACCAAACAAGGCACTATACAAGATCACAACAAGTGCAAATAAGCAATTTACAAATTTGTTCATGCTTTCAATTACTTTTCAAACCAGTATCACAACCAAGTTACAATATTTCCATATTTGAGAGTACCCATACCATTATGTTCAACAATTTACCACAATTCAAGTGTTTCATTTCTTCCCCAAGAAACCATGTATGCCATCACAACAATTGTTCTCAATTTCTTACCAAATTCAATTCCCTTTTTATCTTTCGGTTCATATTCCATACCACACCACACATTGTTCAACATGAATTGGTTACCCAACAACAAAATCTAAGAATTACACACAATCTCTCAAATTAACACATGCCAAACAAATTTCACATATAAGGGTGATTTCACAAGAATCAAAGTTAGCCATACATACGTGGAGTCGAATTTTACTTCTTCCAATCTCTTTCTTAAGCTCACCCAATTTACCCTAAGTTGCCAACTTCTGTTTTTGCAAACTCTTACTCCTACCCACTTCTTATTACTAAAATTCAAGTTCAATAACATGCATGAGTATCACATTCTATTTCAAAAAGCTATGGTATGCAATTCTTTCTTTACCTTTGAAAACTGAAAAATTAGAGGAAAAAGAGACTAGGGTTTTCACCTTGTAAAGATTGGGGGAGATGACACTTTCCCTAGGAACCTCCGGACCAAACGATTAGGATCACTCTATGAAGATAATTAGATTTCTCTCTCTAGAACCCCTCTAATTTTGCTAAGAAGATATGAGAAAAATGAAGGTTGAAGGTGTTTTATTAAAGAAGGGGTCGGGTCAAATTTTATAAAAAATCTGGGCCGAGTCAATTCTGCGGTCGCATCTGCGATCTTAGAATCAACATGCGGACCGCAGAATGGACCGCAGAATTGCCACAAAATTGCACATGTTTTGTTACGACATGCGACCGGAATGTGGTCCGCATTCGTGTTATGTGGTCGCAGAATGCACCGCAGATTTGACACTAAACATTTCTCAAGAAATTATGTGATAGATGTACGGTCCACATTCCATTCTGCGATCGCATATTAGACCGTATTTTCAACATAATTTTTGGAAAACATTTTGTTAAGCTCTGCGGTAGGAATACGGTCCGCATAGCAGATCTGCGATCGCATTCCTGACCGCAGAATCGACATTTTCTGGGAAAACTTATTCTTTCAATTTTTGAAACTTAAATCACTACCAAGGGTCCGAACCGCAACTCGCAAGCTCGCCGCAAAGAATTCTATGCATTCCTAACACATTATTCGAACCATGACACCACAGCTACTAGGTTTTAAGCACAAAAATTTTACGGGGCCTTACAAATAATGACATGTAATAAGTATTTTCCTCGACTGTTTCTCATCGATAGACCCCAAATGATTATTCGAACTTGAGTTTATGTACCCCTTAAGCTTAATAGTCGAGTGAGGAGCTGCTTGAACTTGAAATATGGTAGCCATTCGGCGTTCTTAGTCAAGTGAGAATGATTTCTTTAACTTGAAGTGAAATTAGACCTTAGACCTTTGTAAATTTTGTATTTGGTCAATCTGGCCTTTATAACATGATCATTTAAACATATATATGAGGCTTTCTACCCATTTCGGCTTTTAAATTTTTTCCATTGTTTTATCATTCGTGTCTACAAAGGTTGTAATGCCTTAGCATGAGAAAATGAGGTTGTGTTTGAGGGTTCATACAAAACTTTACCTTTATTGCCTTTCTATGTTAAGGCACTATCGGGATTTGATGTTACCAAAGTTTTTTCCCAAAAATATCTTAAGTTTAAGATTCTTCCTAAACCTTTAGAACCGGTTATGAAAGAATTTTTTCTTTTTTGAAAGCCTGTTTTGGTTACGGATTTTGGATGTCTCCGAATTATGTTAATTTGGCCAAAGCCTCTTTAATTTGGGATTTGCCCTTGGGCTTATTTTCCTATTTTACTTCGAGCTTTCTTGGAGTGTCACTCTTTGATTGGGGTGGCTGTGGCCTATATAATCCCCGAATGTGGGGGTAATTATTCAAACTCTAGTTATGACTGACCCTTAATCTTGTTCACAAAATAGATTGAGAGTATAAAATTGTAAAGTAGGAAAAATTTATCTAAGGCATGAGGAATCGTCAAGGCAAAATACTTCTCTTTATAATTGATTATACACATGTACATGCTCTGTGACAGGGCCCGAGCAAACTACGGGGGCATGGTTCATTTGACCGTTTGGCCCTTACAAATTTTTCCTATCGAGACCCCGATGCCATGAAGTAATTTCCTTGCAAAAAAGTTGATATTCAAGGGTAATGCCCCCTAGTATTTGAGGTTGATTGTAAAGAAGCCTCGGATACTGTTGAATTATTCTACGTTAGAACGATCAATGGTTACTTCATTAAAAACCATGTCGTAAAACCCATTTGGGACAAAATCGATGTAAGGGAAAAAGAGTGTAACGCGTGCTTTCAGATCTAAAGAGTTCGTGTCGAGAGTCCATTGTTGTTTCTGACCCTGCAAGAGTTAGTTTAAAATATAAATAAAAAATGAAGGGGTCGTACCTTAGCAATAGTATCATTTTAGGTGTGATATGTTCCAATTTCTCGTAGTTGTTCGCCGTTCATAGCACCGAGCTTGTAGGATCCTTTTTTTATGATTACGAGAACCTGGTATGGTCATTCCCAGTTCGGACCTGATTTCCCTTCATTTGGATATTGGGTTTTGAGGGTGACTTTTCTTAGCACAAAGTCCCCGATGTTAAAAAGTTGAAGATTGGTTTTTCCATTATAGTACATTTTGAGGCACTATTTTTGGACGGCCAATCAGACGAGGGAGGATTCTCGTCTTTTGTGCAATACTTCTAGGCTCATATTCTTGGCATCATTATTTGACTCCTATATTGCATATCTAAATCTAGTGTTAGGTTCTCCGACTTCGACTGAGATTAGAGCTTATGCATCATAAACTAATAAGAATGATGTTGCTCCGGTACTGGATTTCGATATTGTCCGGTATGACCATAGAAACTCGGGCAATATCTCTCCCCGCTTCCCTTTGGCATCAGTCAATCTCTTCTCAAGGTTTGGAATGAGGGTATCGTTGGCCGATTCAGCTTGTCCGTTCCCACTAGGATGATAAGGTGTCGATAGGATTCTTTTGATATTATGATCATCGAGAAATATTTTCACTTTGGTGCCGATGAATTGCTTTCCATTATCACATACGATCTAAGACGGCATCCGGAATCGACATATGATGTGGTCCTGAAATCTATGACTTCTTTTTATTTGACTTTCTTGAAAGACTGTGCTTCAAACTACTTAGAAAATAATCACTCATAAACAAAACAAACTGAGCTTTACCTAGGGCTGATGGAAGATGGCTGACAATGTCCATTTGCTATTTCCTGAACGACCAAGGGGATAAGTGTAATGACCCGGCCCATTGTTACAGGATTTACCACCCTATTTTCTTGATTTTATACTTTAATGTTTTCATTTATATGTGTTTAGGGAGTTAGAAGTAAATCGGGTAGAATCCGGTTAGAAATAAGACAATAAACCTCTTTATGGGAGGGTTAGTTTGGAAAGTCAATCGAATATTAACCAATGAGTTAGAAAGCTCGGAATGGATTTCTGATGATTCGACTAGTTTCAAGGAATGATTTATGACTTACGAGAGCAGTCAAAATCGAATTCGGAGGTTCGGTGTAGATTTAGGCTTGAATTGGCTAAGGTTGAATTTTGGCGAATTCCGGACAGTAAGCGAGATTTTGATCCGGGGCTCGAAATGAAATTCCAAGAGTTGTAGTAGCTCCGTTAGGTGATTTTTGATATGCGTGCAAAAGTTTAGATCATTCGAAGGTGTTTAGGTCGGGTTTTAGATCAAATGTTAGTTTTGGAAGTTTTAATAAAACTTAGGCTTGAATCAGTGAGAATTTGGTGATTTTGAGGTTTAAGATGGTGTTTTTATGTAGCGAGCAAGTTTGAATGAAGTAACGTGATATATCTGTGCATTTGGTTGAGGTCCCAACGGTCTCGGGATGATTTCGGATGCCCAACGGGAGGTTTTGAACTTTGATGTTGCGGCAGAAATATTGCAGCCATATATTGCTCTATGCGATCGCATAGGGCCATTGCGATCGCATAGAAGACCTGGAGAGGGGTAGATTTTTACTCTTTGTGATCGCATAGAGTCAAGTGCGATCGCATAGGTTGAGGAAATTACACAGTACGATCGCGTGAGGGTCATTGCGATCACATAGAAGGAATTTGGAGCCAGGAAGATTGCTCTATGCGATCGCATAGAGGTCTTGCGATCGCATAGAAGGAAAATGGCCTGGAAGATTTTACTATTTACTCTATGCGATCGCATAGAGGCATTGCGATCTCATAGAACAAGGCGTCAGTGACAGAACATTTTAAGTTAAAATTTCTGACACGAACCCCATTATTTTTACACCACTTTTACTTCGTCAAGGGAGGGTTTTGAGTGCTTTGAAGAGAGAAATCAATGGGTAATTGCAGGAGGTAAGTTTCTTGGCTTAAAAACATGGTTTTATGCTAGAATCAACACCAAACTTCATGAAATTGGGTAGAATTTGGGAAGAACTAGGGCCTAAATTATGAAAACGGGTTTTTGGGTTTTGGAAGGCCATTCAAACTCCGATTTTGATAAATTTTATATGCACGGACTCGTGGCGAGACGAGGAATCCATTTGTATGAATTTCAGAATTTTTCAAGAAGTGGGCCCAGGGCTCGGGTTTTACCAACTTCATGAATTATTGCATTTTTTGAGTAATTTTGATTATGGGTTATGTTTCTTAGGCCCATACTTATGTAATTGTTGTGGTTTTGACAAGATTGGATGCACGAGGCGGTAAATGCGAAGGGAAAAGGCATCGTGGACGAGTCCACGGCTGATTAGAGGTGAGTAGTTAGTGTATATGATAGCCTGAGGGTTTGAAACATCGGCATAGCACATTGTGACACTATTAGGGCGTGACTTGCACCCCATGGCAGGTGAGGGATTGGTTATGACTGGGGATTGAGACTTGGTCCATCCCAAATATGAATAATATTATATTGGCAGTTGAAATGCACCCTGTGTCAAGTATATATGTGGGCTATAAGCCATGTTTGGGGCCTTGTGCCGACCTGTAGTATCCCTAGGGGATAGATATCTATGTGATAGCTTGATTTGTAAAATCATTGATCTCAGTCCTGGATTGAAATCACTATTATGAAATACTAAATCACTTGTTCTTGGAAAATTGAATAAAATTAAAGTATTTCTCTTTGTTAATAAATTGGAACCTGGAAATAAATAAATTGAATTATTGTGTGACTCATTTGCATGTTGTGGACTGAGGATGGATCGGGATACACGCCGCAGCGGATGATATGAATATTGTGCTTGGGCTGAAGGAGCCCCTCCGGAGTCTGTACATACTCCCAGTGAGCGCCGTCGATATTAAACGAATTGGGCTACGCGTTGTAGTTGTCATGTGTATTGCATTGCATTCTTGTTTGTAAATTACCTGTGATGTTTGTGACTTCTTGTTGTTGTTGTTAGTTTGTGGTAGGTATCGGACTGTAGGTTTAGCTTTGCTCTATGGTATTCTGTGGATTTCTTGCTTTCAGCTATTTTATATACTTTTTACTCACTAAGTACTTAGTATTCACCCCTACTCCTTGCACCTTTGTGTGCAAATCCAGGTATACAAGAGGGTTAGACGAGCATTCTAGCTTACTTTAGAGTATATTTGAGTTGCTGAGGTAGTTGCTGGCTTTCGCAGGACCTAGTTTCTCTCTTTATTTCTGTTATTTCTATATATATTCCAAGACTTGAGTATTTTGATCAGTATTCATATTACTATTCAGTTTTGCTTAGAGGCTCTGGAATCGTGACCCCAGATCTTTTGGGAGTGTTATTTCGATCTTCGCACTTCTCAGTATTTAATTATACTATTATTATTGGAGTATTATTGTTGTCTCTTATATTCTTCTTGAAATTTGTCCTTTTGGGACTGGTCTTTAACTGTGGAAATAGTTGTTGGTCTGGCTTGACTAGATTTAGGGTTGGGTGCCATCACGACCGGGTTTGGGTCGTGACAAGTTGGTATCACATCCTAGGTTACTAGGCCTCGCAAGTCATGAGCCAGTTTGGAAGGCTCTCGCGGATCGATACGTAGACGTCTATATCTATCCTCGGGAGGCTACAAAACTTTAGGAAACACTTCACTTACTTGGATTCATATTGTGCAATTTGTGTTATCGTGAAACTAAATTTTTTCGTATTCTATTCTCTCGTAGATGGCGAGAATCCATGCTAACGGATGTAGTGGACGACCACCAGTGGCACCTAGAGGCCGTGGTCGTGGAAGAGGGAGGGTAGCAGCGACAGCACCTGCTGACTCACTAGCTGACCAAACTCAGGGTCAGATCCCAGCGCCAGTGGATCGGGTTCAGGATCAGGCTCCAGCTGCAGGCATTCCAGCGACGTAGGTTCAGGCACCAACAGTGTCTATTGAGATACATGGTCTTCAAGAGACCTTAGCGCAGATCCTTTCAGTGTGTACTGGCTTAGCCTAGGTGGTTGCAGCCTCTACTGCAGTAGCTTCTTCACATGTAGGGGGAGGAAATTAGACCCCCATTGCTCGCACACCAGAGCCGGTAGTTCAGGATTTACAAGCACTTGAGGCAGCTCCAGCTCAGCTAGTTCAGCTGGCTGCACCAGTTGCACCAGCCCAAGCACATGTTGTCCCAGCTATTCCTGATGACGAGCAGCGTCGGTTGGAGAGGTTCAGGAGACTACAGCCTCCGGTGTTCAGCAGTGTTGAGGGCGAGGATGCCCAGGGTTTTCTGGATAAGTTCCAGCATATGCTTCGTACTACGGGTATTATGGAGTCTAGCGGTGTTGCTTTCACTACCTTCCAGTTCACAGGACCAGCATTTCATTGGTGGGAGGATTTCCAGAGGCGTAGGACTATTGGGGCAGTGCCCCTCACTTGGAAGCAGTTCTCCACGGTATTTCCGGAAAAGTATGTGCCCCAGTCTCAAAGAGAGGAACTGCGTCGTCAGTTCGAGTGGTTGAATCAGAGAGATATGACAGTGACTCAGTACGAGTTGATGTTAACACACTAGCTCGGCATGCCGTGTGGATGATTCCGATAGATCGTGAGAGGATCGGGAGATTTGTGGATGGTCTCAATTATCCTATCCATATATTGATGACGAGAGAGAGGGCTACAATAGTTACTTTTGAGGACGTGGTTGATGCGACTAGTCAGATTGAGATAGACCACCATCGAGAGTGTGAGGAGCGGGAGGCTAAGAGGCCTCGTGATGCAGGTAGTTAGAGTGGTGCTCTGTCTAGGGGCCAGTCTCAGCACAACAAAGGTTGTTCCTTCAAAGCTCCTCAGTCGGGCCGAGCAGAGTCTAGTGGAGCGTTGTCAGACCGTGGTCGTCAAGGTCATCAAGGCCATTAGGGCCAACAGGGTCATCAGCAGGGCCAGCCCACACTGAGCGCCCTTCCAGCTCAAAGCTCTGCTCCTGCTCCTTCAGCTCAGGGTTCATCTGTAGCGAGGGGTTCTCAACAGTCCCTTTCTCCAGCTTCAGGTCGTTGCTTTGAGTGTGGTGAGTTGGGCCATATCAGGAGGGAGTGTCCCCACTTGCTTCGTAAGTGGTCTCAGTAGAGGGATCAGCATTCGTCTTCTACTCATGTTTCTTCAGCACCCGCTGAGTCAGCTAAAAGTGGTGGTCAAGTAGCTAGAGATCGCCCTAGGGGTGAGGATCGTAGTAGCGGAGGTCAGGCTCGCCTTTATGCTCTTCCAGGTAGGAGGGATTCTAGTGCATTAGATGTAGTCATCACAGGTATTATCTCAGTCTACCACAGGGATGCTTCAGTCTTATTTGATCCCGGATCTACCTATTCCTATGTATCTTCATATTTTGCGCATCATTTGGGTATGACCCATAGTATTCCTGCCTTGCTCGTGCATATGTCTACCCCGGTGGGTGATACAGTTATTACGGATCATGTATACTGATTCTGCCTTGTTACTATTGGGGGTCTAGAGACCCGAGATGACTTATTATTATTGGGCATGGTGGATTTCGACGTGATTCTAGGCATTGATTGGTTATCTCCTTACCATGCGATTCTAGACTATTATGCTAAGACAGTCATATTAGCTATTCCAGGTAATCCGAGGATCGAGTGGCGAGGCGTGACTGATTATGTATCTGACAGGGTGATTTCCTTTCTAAAAGCCCAACGAATGATTGGGAAGGGTTGTTTATCTTATTTGGCTTTCATTAGAGATGTTGAGGCTGAGACTCCCAGTCATGATTAGGTTCTCGTTGTGAGGGATTTCCTGGATGTATTTCCAGCAGACTTGCCGAGCATGCTGCCGGACAGGGACATTGATTTCAGTAGTGACTTGGTGCCGGGCACTTAGCCCATTTCTATTACTCCCTACTGCATGGCACCAGCTGAGTTAAAAGAGTTGAAAGAACAGTTTCAGGAACTCTTAGATAAGGGGTTTATTCACTTGAGTGTGTCACCTTGGGGTGCACCGGTATTATTCATAAATAAGAAAGATGGCACAATGAGGATGTGCATTGATTACAGGCAGTTGAACAAGGTGACAGTAAAGAATAAGTACCCGCTACCTCGTATTGACGACTTATTTGATCAGCTTCAGGGAACAAGTGTATTCTCTAAGAATTGACCTTCGATCGGGTTATCACCAGTTGAAGATTAAGGATTAAGACATTATTAAAACGGCTTTCAAAACGAGATATCGGCACTGTGAATTTCTGGTGATGTCTTTTGGGCTAACTAATGCCCCAGCTGCATTCATGCACTTGATGAACAGTGTGTTTCTGCTGTATCTAGATTCTTTTGTGATCGTATTTATTAATGATATTCTGGTGTACTCGCGCAGCCAAGAGGAGCATGCACAGCCCTTGATGGTGGTATTGCAGAGATTGAGAGAGAAAAAGTTGTATGCAAAATTTTCTAAATGTGAGTTCTGGCTTGACACTGTGACTTTTTTGGGACATGTAGTGTCCAGCGATGGTATTCGATTTGACCCACAAAAAGTCAAGGCGATGCAGAATTGGACCAGACCGTCCTCACCTACGGAGATCCGGATTTTCCTCGATTTGGCAGGCTATTATCGCAGGTTTGTTCAGGGTTTTTCGTCTATTGTTTCACCTTTGACGAAGTTGACACAGAAGAATGCTCCATATGTGTGGTTAGATGAAAGTGATGAGAGCTTCCAAAAGCTCAAGTCGACCTTGACCACAGCTCCGGTACTTGTTTTGACATCAGCTTCAGGGTCTTATACGATGTATTGTGATGCTTCGAGAGTTGGGATCGGTTGTGTATTGATGTAGTAGGGAAGAGTTATTGCATATGCTTATCGTCAGTTAAAGCCCCATGAGAAGAACTACCATGTTCATGACTTAGAGTTAGCTACTATTGTTCATGCCTTGAAGATTTGGAGGAATTACTTGTATGGTGTATCTTGGGATGTATATACAGACCACCGCAGCCTTCAACACTTGTTTAAGCAGAAAGATCTCAATTTGAGGCAGCGAAGATGGCTTTAATTACTCAAGGACTATAATATTACCATCTTGTATCATCACGGGAAGTCCAATGTAGTGGCCAATGCGTTAAGCCGGAAGGCTATTAGTATGGGCAGCTTGGCATACATTCCAGTTGGGGAGAAGCCCCTTGTAGTTGATATTCAGGCATTGGCCAATCAGATGGTGAGGCTGGATATTTCTGAGCCCAATCGGGTAATGGCTTGCGTGGTATCTCGGTCTTCCTTATATGACCGTATTCGAGAGCGCCAGTATGATGATCCACACTTTCTTGTCCTTAAAGACAGAGTTCAGCATGATGATGACAGAGATGTCACTATTGATAGTGATGGTGTGTTGCGGATGCAGGGCCGGATATGTGTGCCCAATGTTGATGCCTTCGTGACTCGATATTGGAGGAGGCCCACAACTCGTGGTATTCTATTCACCCAGGTGCCACAAAGATGTATCAGGATTTGAGGCAGCATTATTGGTGGAGAAAGATGAAGAAGGATATTGTTAAATCATGTAGCACGGTGCCTCAACTGTCAGCAGGTCAAGTATGAGCATCAGAGGCCTGGTGGCGTGTTCCAGCATATGGATATTCCCAAGTGGAAGTGGGAAATGATCACTATGGACTTTGTTAGTGGACTCCCTCGGACATCGAGGAAGTTTGATTCAGTTTGGGTGATTGTGGATAGACTAACCAAGTCAGCTCATTTTCCTGTATGCACTACATACTCCTCGGAGCGGTTAGCAGAGATATTCATCCTTGAGATCGTGAGATTGCATGGAATTCCAGTTTCTATCATATCAGACAGAGGTACACAGTTTACTTCACAGTTTTGGAGGACATTTCAATGAGAATTGGGTTCATAGGTAGAGTTGAGCACAACATTTTACCCACAGACGGATGGGCAGTCCGAGCGTACAATTCAGATACTGGAGGACATGTTGCGTGCTTGCGTCATTGATTTAGGAGGTTCTTGGGCTGATTACTTGCCTCTTGCGGAGTTTTCTTATAACAATAGCTATTGTCACACCTCCCTTTTTACTACCCCACTTTAGGAAAAAGCATATAAATACGTTGGTAGGGTATACCTCGACGCTCAAATACCCGAAACGGATATAATAGCATAGAGGAAAGCATTTTTCCAATTAAAGGACAATCGGTACGGGATTTTGTTGAGATTAATCAGAGTCGCCACCTAGGAAGATAATGGTGTCCCAAGTCACCGGTTAATCCTGAATCCGAGGAAATTGACTCTTTTCAAAATGTCTGCGAAACAAAGATCTGGATAAGGAACTCTGTTAACCCGAGAGAAGGTGTTAGGCATTCCCGGGTTCCGTGGTTTTAGAACGGTCGCTCAATTGTCGTTCCCGACTCTTGTTTGACTCAACGTAGATTTTTAAACAACAAATGGTGCTTTTTACTTAAATATTTTTTATGGAATTTGCGACATCGCGAAAACACGCCTCGACTCACACCGTAACCAGTACGCCTGTGACTTTCGGTGTATTTCAGCTTTGCCGGGATTTGGATTTGAGTCGCACTAAGTGCACACTCATTCATAGGAAAGTACGTTAAATCGTGCCCTAAATACGTCTATCGGCTTTTAATTCTTTAGGGAGAGGCTATGGAATTTGCTATTAGCCTTCCCAAGTCTAATTATGTTATGCCATTACTAAAGGGGTCCCCGCTATTTAATGTCGGGCGAGGCTCGTACCAATTTAATTTTAAAAGTTCAATCCTAAGAAGTGTATACTACGTTTCTCTAATTGTGTTTTTCCCTTAATCATAGTGCTAACACTATGCATTCCAGGCCTGTCGAGTTTCTATTAGTTATTGGGGCTTGGTCTTTCTTTCTTTGAGTTAGACATACATTTGAACTGCCCAGGCCTTTGAGGCCCAGGCTACTATTGAACCTTGGATCATCAGCCAATTGGCTATATACCATAGTTCGGGCTCACACCAGGTATCGAGCCCAAACCGAGATAGAACAACATTGTAAAGAGATAAATGAAAATACACATTTGGGAGCAATAAAAAATCAATAAGCATTTTTATTTATAACCAGAGACATCAGTACATAAGATAATAATTCCAACTCAATTGTCTTTGTACAGGCTTAACAAACTATCACTACTATCAGTTCATGGCTAAGAATTCATATTAACATATCTAATTACTGTTTAAAGGGTTGAATATCAAAGCTTGATTATCTAGGCTAAGTGATCTGATATATACACAATATTATTATTGATTCTAACACGATTTAGCTTATGTAGTAACACAGACTCAGTTGCAAACGTGCTATAAAATCCTCTAATTATTCTTCCCCTTTTTGAACTTGTTTGTATCTGCCTACTACACACGCATGATTACATTACTAGCTTTACTATGATTTGAACTCATCCAGTGTCACGTGAATTATTACTTATTCTAACTATTTTTGCTCTTTTGGAACTTGCTGATTCATAAATCCGATTAGCTAGGTGAACATGTTTTATGAAACTACTGTGAACGAGTAACTAACGATTTGAAATTGTGATTAATTTACTTGTATTTTAATGTTTACCTAATTAAACTAGGTGTGATATATTTAGCTACACTACACTACTTACTATTATGTTATTACAAAAAGTTTTGAATCTGTTTCTTCTATGACTACGTTTCATACTACTACTAAAGCTAATCTAAACTACTAAAGCATTAACGCAAAATAACTAGTAAATTAAAGCAGAATCTCCATGCTATTTCATCAGGATCATCATTACAGCTTCATTGAACAAAATAGTACCTCGATCAACAAAAGGAAAACCGGTGAGTTCTAAGGGATAAAGCAAGTAATCAGCAATAGATCCAAACAGCAATGCAACAGTGAAGGATTGAATGGCAATGAACAAGGAAAACCATAGCAACAACAACACCAGTAGAAACCCAGGCAAATAATCGAGCAGAAGACCCAAAGAACCAGATTAAAATCAACAGATTCTCACTCAAAAAATCCCAGAAAAACCTATTGCTATGCTAATATTTTTTCTCTGAACTTTCTCTTCAAAAGCCAGCCCCTTAATCAGCCTTTTTAGGGGATATTTATAGGTGTGGGAAAGGGCTGAAACTTGGGGAGAAAGTATGGGATTAATCCCACTTCTCCCCCCTCTAAAATTTATACCATTTACACTTTGGCCCTATTTCAGTTAACAGAAACCTTTCCAGCATGTGCTGGAAGGTTCCAAAGATTCCTTTTTATGGGCTTTTACCAATGTAGCCTTAAGGGTTAAGGATTTTTACTGATTTTCCTTTTTAGAGAGACCATTATACCCTTAAATCTCTGCAAAATTGCAGAAATCGGGGGTACAAATGACTCCCTTACCCTTTTAGGTTCTAACCTACTCACTGTTTTACCAAATTGGTTTCCAATTGTGCCTGTAAGGACACTGCTGATTTACCCGACCTACCTAGGTCAGGTTTCAGCCTTTTGGGACTTATTTCACTAATGGCCAGCCCTTGCATTGGTATTTAAGGGCTGACTAATTCTACCTTTGCAATTTCAGCCTCTTTTATCTTAGTTCCAGTTAATTAAGACCATATTATTTCAATTTTAAGCTAATTGCAGGACTAGCCTGCCTTATTATTGAAATTAACTATTTAAAACCTAGCCAGTCTCAAGTTGAGACTCATCTTGGGTAATTAAACCCAATTGCTGAATAGTTGGGCCCAAAGCCTTTACAGGCTTGGCCATTTTAATGTTCAGGGCTCAAAAGAAAGCCTGGCCAAGTCTGCATTTGCAGACTTAGCCTTTTTGCACAACCAGTCCCTTTTTAAGGTGGACTAGTGTGTTAGGACCTTATAGAGTTGGTCAACCTTTTGCAAAGTTGACCACTCTTAGGTCAATTATTGCTTAATGACCTACTTTTGTTCATTTTAAGTTAATTAAACTAATTTGCAGGATTAGCCTGCTTTATTAAAGCACTTAAGCTACTTAACTAATAGCTAGTCTCAAGTTGAGACTTAGCCTGGGCAATTGAAGCCCAATTAGTGAACATAGGCTGGGCTAAGGTCTTTGCAGACCTAGCCACCTAAGGTTCAGGGCTCAAACAGAGCCTAAGCAAGTCTGCATTTGCAGACTTAGCCCATTTTGACACAATTAACCTACTTAAGTGTTGGCCAATGTGTGACAGACCTAACAGAGTAAGTCAATTGCAAAATTGACCACTCTTGGTCACTTATTTAACTTGTAGCCTGTTTTTGTGATTTTCAGTTTTAACCTATTTAAAAACTAGCCATTTTCATGGAACCTAATACTAGCGGCTATAACCAATCCCCTAAGGTATGATAAGTATTTAACAGTGTTCACACTAACATAAAACTATTGCAAACTTAGCCATTTCAACATACAATTGCACACATAACCATATGAAACCAAACATGTTTATCAACTAATCAAAATTCAGAGGTGAAGTTGGATAATGTTGAATTTTAATCAATCGGACTCACAAACTCAATCTCACATAGCAAAGTGTCAATTAACATCAAATAGGCTTAGTTACAATCAATTCATGTCAGATGACATACTGGAAAAACCCCAACACACTTAGAATTCATGGGCATAGACACATAGACACTAAATTCTCATAAAACAATCAGCAAGGAATGAAACATGGCTCATCTAGATATAACAACAATGAACTTTAACAGAATATGGCAATCAGAATTCAAAATACTACTCCTAGCTTGATGTATGCATGTGAGGAGTGAAGATGAGGAATAGGAAAGGCATGAAGGAGCAATGAATAACATCCCTAAATCTATTATGCAAAAGTGACAGAAGAAAGATCATGGGTATGTATGTGAGGGTGCTATTTGAAGTAGTAATCCTTAAGCAGACATGAGAGTCTAATGGCTAATTCTAAATTTATTCTAAAAGGAAAACAGTGAACACATGGAAAACTGGAGTAGAGCCAACTCAGATATGAAACTAATATTTAGTCCTAACAGTATAACTAAACATGAAAAGACCAGAAAAAAAGGACTCATTTCAAACTAATGAAAGCTAGATGCAGACTAAGAGTCAAAGTTTAAACATGTGATATTGAAGACCAACAGAGACACTTATAGACGAAAAATGAAAAACACACAGAAAGGACTTGACATGAAGAAAGAAAAGATGACAGAGTATGCAAAATAATAAAAGAGAAGTTGTGCTATAGGAACAGATCAGAACTATGTGACTTAGTCGATAATGAAGAGAAGAAAAGAATCAAAGCTACTTTTGACTTACTAAACATATGAGAGAAACGAGAGATAAACAAAATCAACAGTCATGAATCAAAAACCCCAAATGAGAAATAAAAGAGAACAGACAAGATCATGATAGATAGAACAAGAAAATAGCAAACAGAAACCCTAGAACTTAACAGGCTCAAAGAAATAGCGGCAAGATGTAGGAGATGAACACAGGTAATCAAAGAAACAGACAAAAGTAAGATGTGACATATGGGGTAGATGAACAGAAACGGGAAAGAGAGCAAAGAAAACCCTAAAACTAACATGTAAAGCACAACATCAGAAAAAAACATGCAAAACATGAAAACATGAAGAACAGGCGAAGAAAAAATTAAACACAGAAGGGAAAGGGACTTAGCTTTGCGGGGTCTGTCCCCCAAGCTTTCCTAACCCTTTTATTCACTCTCTTTTCAGACTCTTTTTCTCTTCTTCTTTGCTCATTTTCTTTATTTCTTTTTCATACTTTCTTTTCTGTTTTCCATTGTTTGGCTTCAAGATGAAGCCTTTTGGTCTTTGGTTTGCAGAGGGGTGTTTGGGGAAGGTAAAAGGTAAGGTCTTTGGGAGGTTCGAGTTTTGGAGTCGCCGGAGTTAGGGTTCCGGCGACCTTCTTTGGGATATTCGAGAAATTCAAGGGATATTCGAGGGGTGTGGGTGGTATGGTTGGATAGATCAGGTGAAGAGGAAGCGATTGGCATTGGTTTGGGAACGGTTCTCGTTGTTTTAGTGGTCACCGGTGGAGTTCCGGTGACCGGAGTTCTGAGGAAAGGGTCTATTTTCTGGAGTTTTGATGGAGAAGAAGGAGAAGAGGACGAAGGAGATGAAGAGGATGGCTGGAGACCACCGTAGGAGGTGGTGGCCTCCACGATGTGATGAAGATGATGAAGAAGAAGAGGGGCGAGGGAGAGGGCGGCTAGGGTTGGAGTGTTCGAGAAAATGGTTGGCCGTTCAGACACAAGCCTTTTATAGGCGATGTGTCACATGTAATCCAGGCCGTCCAATTGATAGAGATCAACGGTTGTCATTAGCGTTACTAAAACGACACCGTTTGGGCCCTTATGAGACCAAAGTCTCTTCCGTCGGATCAATTCGAATGAACGGTTGAGATTAAACCACTTATTTAATTAACTAATTAATTCGATCAAATACCTCAGGCCGTAGGATTCAACTTCATTGAACGGTGAGGATTGATTCTCACAGGGTCGGACCGGCCAACTCATTGGGCCAAAGCAGATTGGGCCGCTATTTTTAATTATTTTTGGCCCCAAATCAATTATACCTATACATATCTCTTTTTTTGTATTTTCTGCTATTTAATCATTTTTTATGTACTTTGTTTTGTATTTTTTTTTTATGGAATATTATAAAAACCTAATTTCCTACTTACCCTAATTATCTAATATTTTTTGCAATTTTCTACTATTTTTACCTAATTTCCGCTATTTTAAACTATTGTTGGTGATTTTCTTCTTAAACTTAACTAATTAAAACAAAGTAATTACCTAGCCTAATTTTTTTTTTATTTTTCCTAATTTCTAATTATTTAAACACATAGAGCATAGCTAACTTCAAACAAAGCATAAAAAAACATATTTATTTTAATTTTGGAATAGTTTGCCCGGTGCAAAAATCACGTGCTCGCAGCTGCCCCTCTTTGCTCGGGAACACGAAGAGTTTCAGTGCAAAGATAAGTGAGCAGTAATGAGAGATTTTTGCACATTGACACATTTCGTAAAAGCATTTTTTGAAAACCTTTTGACCGCACCCTGCTTTAGAGGTTGCCTACATATCCTGGGCTAAACAGGAATCAGGTCAGTGTAGTTCGGGAAGGTCTGGCAGTTTAAAAACTACCGGACTCACTGTTGCATTGACACTGTTGAGACCTGCCGACTTACTCCTTATTACACCGGGGGGGAAAATGTAAAATGAAGAAGCTATTTTAAACTATGATCCTACAATTACAATTGTTCCTAATCTAGCCTTTGTTTGCTTCTTCTTCTCTTTTCTTGATTTTCTGTAATGCCGACTCTCTTTTTGTTGATTTTCTTTTCTTGCTTTCCTCTTTTTTGTTGATTTTATTTTCTTGCTTTCCTCCTTTTTTCTTGATTTTCAATGATACTTCATGTCCTCGAGCTGAAACCTGCTCAAAACAAAACAACAAAATTTTCTTCTGCCCCAGTGTGGGCTTTTTTTTTTCGTTAACATAAAACCAAAATTACAGGAAGTAAATATGCAGAAATGTATTCCCTTGTTCGAAGGTGGGCGCCTAACAGAAATTAAATATGCTATGCAGAAAAGTATTCCCTTGTTCGAAGGTGGGCGCCTAACAGAAATTAAACGTGCAATGCAGAAAAGTATTCCATTGTTCGAAGGTGGGCGCCTAACAGAAATTAAACGTGCAATGCAGAAAAATATTCCCTTGTTCGAAGGTGGGCGCCTAACAGAAATTAAACATGCAATGCAGAAAAAGTATTCCCTTGTTAGAAGGTGGGCGCCTAACAAAAATTAAACGTGCAATGCAGAAAAGTATTCCCTTGTTCGAAGGTGGGCGCCTAACAGAAATTAAACGTGCAATGCTGAAATGTATTCCCTTGTTAGAAGATGGGCGCCTAACAGAAATTAAACATGCAATGCTGAAAAGTATTCCCTTGTTCGAAGGTGGGCGCCTAACAAAAATTAAACATGCGATGCGAAAAGTATTCCCTTGTTTGAAGGTGGGCGCCTAACAGAAATTAAACATGATATGCAGAAAAAGTATTCCCTTGTTTGAAGGTGGGCGCCTAACAGAAATTAAACATGATATGCAGAAAAGTATTCCCTTGTTCGAAGGTGGGCACCTAACAGAAATTAAACATGATATGCAGAAAAGTATTCCCTTATTTGAAGGTGGGCGCCTAACAAAAATTAAACGTGCAATGCAGAAAAGTATTCCCTTGTTCGAAGGTAAGGGCCTAACAGAAATTAAACGTGCAATGCAGAAAAGTATTCCCTTATTCGAAGGTGGGCGCCTAACAAAAATTAAACGTGCAATGCAGAAAAGTATTCCCTCAGCCTGATGACTGGGGAGTGGATTTCAAAAGATGCTACCTTCCTCTTTTTGGTATTTTCTTTTACCAATTGTATCTCGCCTGTGAATTTCTCCACTTATTGGCAAACTTTCTCTTTTTTGGTGCTTTCTATTTTCCCACATTGGTCACATTCATTTAAAGTGAATAGTGACAATTTGTTCCTACATGAAACAAAATTTATTAGATATAAACTACTGGCAACTGGCATCTGCCGTCCCTGCCTCTTATTGCTTTCATCTTTTTGCTTTTCTCTTGCTGTGTGGCCTTTAGCCGCCTATCTCTTGCAAACTCTTTTTGTATTTTCTTACTTTTCCCTTTTTTGTTTTGTTTTCTTTTCCGTTGGCCACGTTTGCCAAACTTCTTTATTTCCTTCCCAACTCTTCTTTCTTTCTGATTTAGTGTTGTTTCAGCTTTTGTCATCAGGAGCTGGTAGTTAGCTCTAAAAAGGGTAAACAATGAAATGCAGAAAAATGAAAGAAAGGTAAAGGGTGTTTTGGAGAGATGATAGAACTTATCTGGGTATTTGCTGGCTGATTTCGCTGACCATGCCATGTATTTAAACTCTGACCCAGTCCGCTCCAATCATTATTCTAACACCAAATTGTTTTGAACCCAAACACGATACTATTTTTGTTGCCTTTTCTCTTTTTCTGGCAGTCCTCACGATCGCCCTACAGTGGCTCGAAAGGTTTTCACCAATAGGACTCTCTCATTTATTCTCTCATCCTCACAATCGCCTCACAGTGCCGGTTAAGGTTTTCACTGATGAGACTCTCTCATTTTATTTCTCTCAAACTCACAATCGCCTCACAGTGCCGGTTAAGGTTTTCACCGATGAGACTCTCTCATTTTTTTTCGTTTTTCATTTTTCCTTTTGTATTTTGTTTTTCTGTACCACGGGTATTATCCGATGTCTTGCTCCTCCTCCATCGTATTTGTTATCATTCTGGAATTGATCAGAAGGTCTTTCTTTGGACTGTAACGTGGCCTTTGGATGGGTTGAGAAAGAAAGGTATAAAGGCTCAAAATTTCACGAGGGTTCAAAAGTATTTACAACTCTCGGAATTATTAAACATAACTTCTGCCCCAGTTTCAATATGTGGGAAATTTTTTGGATTTTTCTTTATTGTGACTGAACCTCAGAGAGGCTGCCTACGTACCCTTTCGGGATCAAGTCGAAACGTAGTTCGGAAAGTCATTAACTAATGAATTTCTTTTGACTTTTTCCCGATTTTTGTCTTTTTCTCATTTTTCATTTTTTTTTTTCTTTCTTTTTTTTTCATTTCTTTCTCTTTTTTGTTTTTCTTCATTGTGCCATAAGCGATTCCGAGAGAGGGATATGAAAGAATATATTAATCATTAAGGCTCAAAAAGGGTTGTCAATGGATAATGTGTTTGGATAGAGAATAAAACGCCTTCGTCATTTCAATTCCAAAATCACAACAAAATACAAAACACATAATTGAAAAGGAATCATACATAGTATCTTTTGACTGCATCTGAATTGATAGCAGTCTATATGCACTTTCCTTCAACATCTGTTAAATATAATGCCCCATTGGACAACACCCGTGATACTACAAATGGTCCCTGCCAATTTGGCGCAAATTTGCCCTTTGCCTCGGCCCAATGTGGTAAGATACGCCTCAATACCAGTTGTCCGACTTCAAACTTCCAAGGTCGTACCTTCTTATTGTATGCTCTGGCCATTCTCCGTTGATACAACTGCCCATGGAAAACTGCGGCCAATCTCTTTTCATCAATCAAACTCAGTTGTTCCAGCCGGGCTTTTACCCATTCATCGTCATCTATTCCAGCTTCAGCTATGATCCGTAATGACGGTATTTCTACTTCTGCTGGTATACAGCCTCTGTCCCATACACCAGTGAGTAAGGTGTGGTTCCGATAGAAGTACGCACTGTCGTGCGATAACCCGTGAGAGCAAAGGGTAACTTTTCATGCCATTGCCTGGATCCCTCCACCATTTTTCGGAGAATCTTCTTAATATTCTTATTCACAGCTTCTACTGCCCCATTCGCCTTTGGCCTGTAAGGTGTGGAACTGCGGTGGGTGATCTTGAATCTCTCGCAAACTTCCGCCATGAGATGACTATTTAGATTGGCTCCATTATCTATGATGATCACCTTAGGAATTCCAAACCGGCATATAATATTCTCATGCACAAAGTCTACCACCGCTTTCTTCGTCACTGCCTTAAATGTCTTTGCCTCAACCCACTTGGTGAAATAATCGATTGTAACCAAAATGAATCTATGCCCATTGGAAGCTGCTGGATCTATCGGACCAATAACATCCATGCCCCAGGCGACAAAGGGCCACGGTGCAGACATTGTATGCAATTCATAAGTCGGGGAGTGGATCAGATCTCCATGTACCTGGCATTGGTGGCATTTCCTTACATACCTGATATAATCACGCTCCATAGTGAGCCAATAATACCCAGCTCTCAAAATCTTCTTCGCTAGGACATATCCGCTCATGTGGAGTCCACAGGCTCCAGCATGTACTTCAATCATAATTTCATCAGCTTGTTGTGCATCCACACACCTCAATAACCCCAGATCTGGTGTTCTCTTGTATATAACTCCTCCACTGAGAAAAAATCCATTGGCCAAGTGCCTGATAGTTCTCTTCTGATCTCCTGTGGCCTTCTCCGGGTATTTGCCAGCTTTCAGGTATTCCCTGATGTCATGATACCACGGTTCTCCATCCAATTCTTCTTCCACAGCAAAGCAGTAAGCATTTTGATCACGGACTTGGATCTGGAGTGGATCTATATAGGTCTTGTCCGGATGATGCAACATAGAGGACAGCGTGGCCAAAGCATCTGCGATCTCATTGTGCATTCTTGGGATGTGCTTGAATTCTATAAATTGGAATCTTTGGGATAACTCGTGCAAACAATACCAGTAAGGTATCAATTTCAAATCTCGTGTCTCCCATTCTCCCTGGATTTGGTGTACCAAGAGATCCGAGTCACCCGTGACCAAAATATCTTGAATACCCATGTCAATTGCCATCCTTAATCCCAAGATACACGCCTCGTATTCGGCCATGTTGTTGGTACAGAAAAATCGAAGCTGAGCTGTGACGGGATAGTGTTGACCCGTACCTGAAATGAGTACCGCTCCGATACCAACGCCCTTGCTGTTGACGGCTCCGTCGAAGTACATTTTCCATCCTGGCTTCTCATCTTGTTCTATTTCCTCGACATTCATAGCCTTCTCATCTGGAAAGTACGTCTTTAAAGGCTCATAATCATCATCCACTGGATTCTCTGCTAAGTGGTCCGCAATTGCTTGCGCCTTCATTGCAGTACGGGTCACATAGATAATGTCAAATTCTGTGAGCAGAATCTTCCATTTAGCAAGTCTCCCTATAGGCATAGGCTTCAGAAATATGTACTTCAAAGGATCCAGTCGTGATATCAAGTATGTGGTGTATGCTAACAAATAATGCTTCAATTTCGGAGCCACCCAGATCAACGCACAACAAGTTTTTACAAATTGAGTATATTTCACCACGTAAGATGTAAACTTCTTACTGAGGTAATATATAGCTTGCTCTTTCTTGCCCGTCTCGTCGTGTTGCCCTAGCACACAACCAAAGGAGTTGTCAAGCACTGTCAAGTACAGAATCAGAGGTTGCCCTGGCTCTGGAGGAACTAACACTGGAGGATTGGCCAAATATTCCTTGATCCTGTCGAAGGCTTCCTAACACTCGTCGGTCCATTTCACTGCTGCATCTTTCTTTAACAACTTGAAGATTGGCTCACATGTTGATGTCAACTGAGCGATGAACCGGCTAATGTAATTCAACCTCCCCAGTAAGCTCATTACCTCCTTCTTGTTCTTCGGCGGAGGTAGACTTTAGATGGCCTTGATCTTTGAGGGATCTAGTTCAATACATCGTCGACTCACTATAAATCCCAACAATTTCCCTAAAGGTACTCCAAATGCGCACTTTGCAGGATTGAGTTTTAGATTATACCTCCGGAGTCTTTGGAAAAACTTTCTCAGATCCCTCACGTGATCAGGTTGCTTTTTGGACTTGATGATGACATCGTCCACATATACTTCAATTGTGCATCATGTCATGAAACATCGTGGTCATTTCCCTCATATCAGTTGCCCCGGCATTCTTCAATCCAAACGGCATTACTCTGTAACAATACGTTCCCCAAGGTGTAATGAAGGCAGTTTTCTCAGCGTCTTCTTCGTCCATCAGGATCTGGTGGTAACCGTCATAACAATCTACAAATGAACCAATCTCATGCTTGGCGCAATTGTCGATCAATATGTGAATGTTTGGCAATGGGAAGTCATCCTTTGGACTGGCTTTGTTGAGGTCTTTGTAGTTCACACACACTCTGGTCTTTCCATCTTTCTTTGGGACCGGCACAACGTTCGCCAACCAGGTGGGGTATTTGGTGACTCGTATGACCTTTGCCTCGAACTGCTTATTCACCTCTTCTTTTATCTTTACACTAATGTCCGTTTTGAATTTCCGCAACTTTTGCTTTACTGGCCAGCATTCAGAGTAGATAGGCAACTTGTGTACAACCAAATCAGTGCTAAGTCCGGGTATGTCATCATAGGACCAGGCGAAAATGTCCTTAACTCATGCAACAACCTTAGCAATTCATCCCTAAGGGGTGCCTCCAAATAAACACTAATTTTAGTTTCCCGGACATTATCTTCGCTCCCCAAATTGATAGATTCTGTAGCACTCAAATTCAGTTTGGGCTTTTCCTCATATTGTTTCATGTCCTTACTTATTTCCTCCAGGGCTTCCTCATCCTCACATTCTATCTCACTATCTTCCTCAATTTCTTGTATAGTAATGTGACTGTCAGAACTGGGTCTAGAATCCTTCACGCATGACATGGCATCAGAATCAACACATGCAGAACTGTACCAAAGAAAAAATAAAGAAAATAAGGCAAAAAATGAAGAAAATGGAAAACTGCATTTCATTGATAAAAAGATGAACAAAGTTCGGGATACATTTTGATTTTCTTTTCATGAGGGGAATGGGAGAACTACAAAAAGTAACAATTATTTTTCTCGGAAAGCAATGATGAAATTTTCGGAGCTAACTACCAGGACTCCTTCTTGATAGGGAAAGGAGTGGCTTCCCAATTGTTCAACATGATGCCAGGTCCCACAAATTGCACATCCATTTTGCTAGTGCCTTCCCCTACTTCAACCATATTCACATCTCCAAATATCTTCTCAAGGCTCAGAATTTCCTCATCAGGTAGGGTCTCGATGTACTTTGACACAGCAGATGTCTGATATTTAGTACCAGGCTTGATGAAGGTGTCGGACAGTTTGGGTATGGGCTTAGGCAAGGTCCAGTTCTTTTTGTCTTTGGAGGCTCTCTGGATGTCGGCATAGGTGGGTTTGAACCCTAAGCCGAAAGTACCTTTGTTTTTTGGAAGTTGAACCGGTTGGATAACTCCTTGCAATGCTTTGCCCAATCCCTTTCCTGGCGCAAACCCGTTTTTGAGCATTTCCTTGGCCACAATCACAGCAGTTGGTGCCACCATAGGGATCGGCAATTTTTCTCCTTCAGCAATTTTGTTCACTGCTATGGCATCTGTCACTTGGTAGACCCAAGGACCCCTATCTCCGTCGGCACCATCAAACGGCATCACAGCATTGCAAGTACTTTCTTCTCCATGCACCACAATTTCCTGCTGCTCCCACTCGAATTTGACCATCTGATGTAAAGACGACGACACTGCCTTGGCCGCGTGGATCCAGGGTCGGCCTAGCAACAAATTATAGGACACAGCAATGTCGAGCACCTGGAATTCCATAGTAAAATCCACAGGACCAATGGTCACTTCTAAGATAATGTCTCCCAATGTGTTCTTACCTCCACCATCGAATCCTCTCACATTTATACTGTTCTTCCGGATTCTGTCCGGACTGACATTCAGCTTCCCCAAAGTTGACAGCGGGCAAATATTTGTGCTTGAACCATTATCAATCAATACTCTAGTCACTACCGACTCCTCGCTCTTCACCGTAAGATAAAGTTCCCTGTTATGCTCGATTCCCTCAACAGGCAATTCATTATCTGAGAACGTAATTCTATTAGACTCAAAGATCTTATTGGTAATCTTTTCAAGGTGGCAGACTGAGATCTTCTCTGGAACATGAGCCTCGTTCAGTATCTTTATCAGAGCTTTCCTATGTTCTTCTGAGTGTATTAGCAACAAGAGCAAAGAGATTTACGCAGGGGTTTTCTTCAGCTGCTCCACTACAGAGTAATCCTGTGATTTCATCTTTTTGAGGAATTCCTCCACCTCTTCTTCTGACACTAGCTTCTTTACCTGATTTTCTTTCACTTTTTTCATTCTTCTCAACTCTTCTAGGGCAAAGCACCTCCCAGACCGAGTCAGACTGTGGGTTTCATTAATTTCCCCAGATACCTCTTTCCCTTTATAGATCACTGCTACCTTGTTGTAATTCCAAGGTACACTCTTTGTGTTTACTACCGGCATCTGCACCACCGGTCTTATGATCACTGGTTCCACATTCGTGCCTTTCACAATCAATATCGGCTTCACGCCTGATACTATAACCTTCAAACTCTCCACCACTACTGGCCTTTTTAATGGTTCCTCAACAATCACTTTTTCTTTCTCGGCTTCCTTTTCCGTTCTGCTACTTACCTTAATCATCATAACAGACTGAGACAGCTTCCGACTACTCTCATCCTGCGCCATTTCTATCATATGCGTTTCATGGTGAGTTAGCAGTGGGTTCTACGTGATGTTTGGAGTTTCCGGAGCTTGCACTTCAATTCTCTGACTATCAATAAGATCCTGGATAGCATTCTTCAGATGCCAGCACTTTTCGGTATCGTGTCCTGGTGCTCCTGAACAATACTCACATCTGACAGATTGATCAATGTTTTTCGGAGGTGGGTTTGGAAGTTTAGACTCAATCGGGCTCAACATCCCCAATTCTTTTAATCTGTGATAGAGGCTGGTATATGACTCCCCCAACGGGGTAAATGTTTTCTTTGTCTTATTCCTCCATTCTGGGTCAGGCCTAGGTCTGTTTGGGTTTCTGTAGGTTCTAGGAGCACGGTATGTGTTTTGTATGTGGTAGACATTACGTGGAGCTTGGGCTCTCCACACATGTGGCGGTGGTGGTGGTGAGTAGGTTTGGGCTTGTGGGTGGTGGTAGTGCGGGACAGTCGGTGGGTAATATGGTAGCGGTGGGTTATATGTGACTGGTGCATTGTATGGGGTTGGTGGGCTATATGTGGTTGGTGGGTTATATGGACTTGACGGGTTTGGTAAGTATGGACGGTATGGTCTTGGTGGTTGTTGGTACTGGTTACGGTTCCAAGGCCCGCTTTCCACAATTGCTACTTCTTCATTTTTCTTCTTTCCAATTGCTCCTCTGTTCTCAGTCTGTATTGCTTGATTCGTGGCCTTAATGGCCGAAAAACTCATGATCTTGTTTGTTTTTAAACCTTCCTCAACAAAGCTTCCCATCTTCACGACCTCATTGAAACTTTTTCCAATTGCTGACACTAAATGACCATAATAAGTAGGCTCCAAAGCCTATAGGAAACAATCCACCATTTCTCCTTCCTTCATCGGCGGGTCTACTCTTGCAGCCTGCTCCCTCCATCTGAAACCGAATTCCCTGAAGCTTTCTCCTGGCTTTTTCTCTATCTTCGTAAGGGATAATCTATCTTATATGATTTCCAGATTGTATTGAAAATGATTTGCGAAGGCTTGAGCAAGATCGTCCCAGACGAACCACCTGGTGTGGTCCTGGCGAGTATACTACTCCAAAGCTGAACCGCTTAAACTCTGGCTAAAATACGCCATCAACAGCTCATCCCTGCCTCCTGCACCTCTCATTTTGCTGCAATAACCCCTGAGGTGGGCCACCGGGTCTCCATGTCCGCTATACATATCAAACTTTGGCAACTTAAATCCAGCAGGAAGTTGCACTTCAGGGAACAGACACAAATCCTTGTATGCCACGCTCACTTGCCCTCCCAATCCTTGCATATTGCGGAAGGCATTTTCCAAACTTTTCACCTTCCTAGCCATCTCTTCTTGCCCTGCATTCTTAGCAGTTCTCTCTTCACTTGTCTCCATCAGCGGAGTATGAGATTCGTGCTGTCGGAAAGTTGGTTCGGGCGGGTAATAATGGGGATCTTGTATGTGGAACATTGGTTCACTAGATGATTTGTGCAGGGCAGCAGGTGGAGGTGCCACATACACTGGAGCAACTTGTGGTACATGAGGTGGTACTTGTTTTACCGGAGGTGGTGGTACTTGGGAAGTGGAGGCATAATAGTGATGGTAGTCAGGGTATGTGGAGGATGAATTCATCGTGGGTGGTTCAGGATTGGGGTTAGCTGAAGGGATGTATGTGGGATTGGCAGGGTAAGTTGGCAGGGGTAGACCTCTAGACCAAGCCTGATACATTTCGTCCATCTGCTGCTTTAATTTGTACATCTCTTCCTTCATCCCTGCTACGTCCACAATCTCTTCCTCTTGAGCGGGATCCACAATAGTTGCCTCAATTTCTTGCGACACAGCTTTTGTCATCTTCTTGTATCTCGTGTTGTAAGGGTGAGTAGCCAGAATGCCAGTTGCCACTAAAATCTGAAGCTCACAAACATCAACACCCATTAGTTGTTAGCGCATGAGGAGATAAAATGCAACGACTTTAAAACAAACACATTTTCCTCGAGTCGTCATGCATCATCTCGGCCTTTACCAATCATCTCTTTTTCTTCTTTTCTCTTTTTTTTTCTTTTTTTTTCATTTTTTTCTCTCTCTCTTGTTTTAATTTTCATTTTCATTTCCTAATCGCGTTCCTTTTTATTTGCCTATCGAAATTAAAAGAAAATATCATAAAGCAAAAGGATTGACAACAACACTTGATTTTGATTGATGATTCAAAACATTGGTTTACAAGATGATGTTGTAATGCTAATGCAAAGAAATATAAAAAATAGAATGCATGGCCTATGAATACATTAATGCTCCTAGTGCCCGCGAGACATTGTTCGGTCTTGCCGCGGGCCTATATGCTAATCCCCTTTGGAGCCTATCTAGGTCAGACATGACTTGTTGCATGAAGAACTTCACCACTGATACAAAGGTTCCTCGGGACATATCTTCACACAGTTGACTCTTCCGGGTGATGTATTGAGCAATGCGAATAATCTTCTCTCGAATAACCCCTTTCTCTTGGAGAAATCGGCTTATCTGTTCAGTACGAGCATCCAAGGTATGTTGGTTATCTTTCTGTACTTGTTGTAGCTCCAACTCTAATCGAGCCATTGTTGTGTAACAATGCTCTCTCTCTTCTTCAAGATCCTTGATAATCTTGTCACTTTTAACCATGGTTGAAATCATTTTCTTTTTGAGCCGAGCTACCTCAAATTCGTGCTTATCTTGTAACTGCTGAACCAACTTGGCTCTTTCCTCAGCATCTCTGGTTATTTGCTTCCGAGCCCTAACTAATTCCTTTTCGGCCTTATCCAAGTCAAAGTTGTAGTCATTTACTTTGTGCCAGAGAGTCTCAATCAATTTCTCATCCCGGGCTAAGCGAATCGGGGTCTCGGATGCAATTTTCATTTGAGCAATCTGAGCCTTCAACATTTCATTTTCTTTCTTCAGCTGCTTTTTTTTCTCCTTCATCAGATGCTGCCTATAAACCACTTTCAAATTGGAGATTTCTCAACTGTTCCTCCAACGAGCTGATTTTGGCCTTGTATTCTCTTTCTTTGGCCGCCCAGTTCTGATTTTCTTTGGACTGCTCTACCAAATCTTGCAGGTGAGGTCTTTTCGAAAGACATTCATGCTCAACACCCCGCCGGTACCATGTGGAGTATCCAGATGATACTTCTTCCCGAGCTCTATTTTGCACGCAAGTATCCACTTTCAGGTTTTGGCACTCATTCCAAATTTGTCGGATCTTTGCTTCCGGGAGACCAATTTCTATAGCTTGCGAACTGAGGTCCCCGTCTCTCGGAACAACTTGACATCTACCCAACTGTCGCAAGGCCCTGTATGAGGCGTAAGGTTGGATGCTCTTTAAACCCATGATCAAAAAAGGTGACCCTTCTGTCGGCATATATATTACCTCGTCAAAAGGTAGCCAATCATATGTCCAATCGATCTGGCCATCAGTTAATGATCGAAGATGCAAAATCCAATTTTTTGACTCCCTCCGGCGATTTCACTTCTTTTGTTCTCGTACAGAATTCCTCCAAACATGTTCGTCCAGTCGGACCATAACTAGAGAACGAAAGATTGTGGCATAGATGTTCAATTAACCAAATCTGCAAAATCAACTTACACCCTTCAAAGAAGTTGGCTCCAGCTTTGCACGCAGTCAGAGCACGGTATATGTCAGCTAAAAGCATTGGAGCTAAAGTACAATTGTCTTGTACTATCAGTGTGCTCGCTACCCCGGCAACCTTTATGCTGATGTTCCCATCTTTTCTCGGAAATATGACAATTCCGAGAAATGCCACTAAGAAAGCAAACCTTCAGTGCTCCTCCCATTTTGCTCGGTTGGACTTGCTGCATAACTTGTTCGTGGAGTCGTTGAAGCCCCCAATGTGTCCATACCTACTATAGATGAAATTCAAGGAGCAAAACCCGTTGGCTAAATCTTCGTTGTGAATATTCCTGGCAATTTTCAAAGAATCCAGAAAACGATGCACCGTTACCGTCCTTGGAGATACTGGGTATTTTCCTTTTAAAGGGACCTCATTCCTCCTGATATAAAAAGCAATTTCCTCTAGAGTAGGAGTGAATTCAAAATCCGGGAGATGTAATACATTGTGTGCCGGATCCCAAAACGTGACCAATGCTCTAATCACATCACCTCGGGGGATTATGTCCAATAACCTCGTAAGATCTTTCAAGTAACCTTTGACCCAGTCCTGACTTTCTGATCCCATGTCTTGCCACCACAGTTTCAGTTCCAAAGGGATTTTATTTAAGGAGAAATGTTCATTCAACATCGTGCTCGTCCTGCACATTTATTAAGGCGATTTTATTTAGAAAAGAGGAAAATCTTTTGCAAATTTTCATTTTTTTTTAAAGAATCATGACTCTCGAAGTGGCCATTTTTGCCAAAACAGCCTTCCGGCGTCCTTTCGGAACATTCGGCCATTTCCAAAAATAGCGATCACTTCGATTATTTAAAAATGAAAATCTTTTTGGTCTTTTTCTAAAAGTGTGGTTGGACCCGTTTAAGGGTTGCCTACGTATCCTACCTAACGGCGAGAATCAAACCTGCGTAGTTCGGTCAGATTAATCGACAAATTTTATTTAACAACAAAACCATCATTTTTTCATTTTTTCGGATTTTTTGGATACCCAATTTTCACTAACTATTATTTCCCTCTTTTTTTTCAACAATTTTTCTATCTCGTGATTTTCGCCGATCAGCATAACGATCAAGGACAATAATAATGCAACACATAATATGCTCGGTCTTTTTGAATACCGGGTCACCTGTCCTAGACGGACCCAACCCCTGTGTTGAGTCCCCTAAGTCAAATATGATGCAAATAATCGTCCTAGACCTATGTTCAAAAATCTTACGGTTTCATAGAATGCTAGACCGTGTACCCGAGCGGACAACTCGAATCGAGGAGGGGGCTACGTACCGGTGACTCGCGGAGTCAATCGGCTTTGTAACTTATCCGGCCTCTATTTTCTTAATTTTGGATGACTTAACAGAAAGGGGAGTCTCAACCAGTAAGCACATCCCCGGGGGTGAAGAGAGAAGGGTTTTTCGGCACAATTTTTATATACAATCCACGTAATATCAAAGCGATAAAGCATATAGCATGTTGTTCAAATCATATAATGAAGTCAAACAATATCACGAACGGAAATTCTAAGGAGCTCGAGTTCTTAAACCCTGAAACCGAAGTTCGGGGTTGGATTCCCCAACAGAGTCGCCAGAGCTGTCACACCTCCCTTTTTACTACCCCACACTAGGAAAAGCATATAAATACGCTTATAGGGTATACCTCGACGCTCAAATACCCGAAACGGATATAATAGCATAGAGGAAGGAGTTTTTTCTAATTGAAGGACAATCGGTTCGGGATTTTGTTGAGATTAATCAGAGTCGCCACCTGGGAAGATAATGGTGTCCCAAGTCACCGGTTCATCCCGAATCCGAGGAAATTGACTCTTTTCAAAATGTCTGCGAAGCAAAGATCTGGATAAGGAACTCTGTTAACCCGGTAGAAGGTGTTAGGCATTCTCGGGTTCCGTGGTTTTAGCACGGTCGCTCAATTGTCATTCCCGACTCTTGTTTGACTCAACGTAGATTTTTAAACAACAAATGGCACTTTTCACTTAAATATTTTTATGGAATTTGCGACATCGCGAAAACACGCCTCGAGTCACACCGTAACCAGTACGCCTGTGGCTTTCAGCGTATTTCAGCTTTGCCGGGATTTAGATTTGAGTCGCACCAAGTGCACACTCATTCATAGGAAAGTACGTTAAATCGTGCCCTAAATACGTCTATCGGCTTTTTATTCTTTAGGGAGAGGCTATGGAATTCACTATTAGCCTTCCCAAGTCTAATTATGTTATGCCATTACTAAAGGGGGCCCTGCTATTTAATGTCGGGCGAGGCTCGTCCCAATTTAATTTTAAAAGTTCAATCCTATGAAGTGTATACTACGTTTCTCTAATTGTGTTTTTTCCTTAATCATATTGCTAACACTATGCATTCCAGGCCTGTCGAGTTTCTATTAGTTATTGGGGCCTGGTCTTTCTTTCTTTGAGTTAGACATACATTTGAACTGCCCAGGCCATTGAGGCCCAGGCTATTATTGAACCTTGGATCATCAGCCAATTGGCTATATACCATAGTTCGGGCTCACACCAGGTATCGAGCCCAAACCGAGATAGAACAACATTGTAAAGAGATAAATGAAAATACACATTTGGGAGCAATAAAAAATCAATAAGCATTTTTATTTATAACCAAAGAAATCAGTACATAAGATAATAATTCCAACTCAATTGTCTTTGTACAGGCTTAACAAACTATCACTACTATCAGTTCATGGCTAAGAATTCATATTAACATATCTAATTACTATTTAAAGGGTTTAATACCAAAGCTTGATTATCTAGGCTAAGTGATCTAATATATACACAATATTATTATTGATTCTAACATGATTTAGCTTATGTAGTAACACAGACTCAGTTGCAAACGTGCTATAAGATCCTCTAATTATTCTTCCCCTTTTTGGACTTGTTTGTATCTGCCTACTACACACGCATGATTACATTACTAGCTTTACTATGATTTGAACTCATCCAGTGTCACGTGAATTATTACTTATTCTAACTATTTTTGCTCTTTTGGAACTTGTTGATTCATAAATTCGATTAGCTAGGTGAACGTGTTTTATGAAACTACTGTGAACGAGTAACTAACGATTTGAAATTGTGATTAATTTACTTGTATTTTAAGGTTTACCTAATTAAACTAGGTGAGATATATTTAGCTACGCTACACTACTTACTATTATGTTAGTACAAAAAGTTTTGAATCTGTTTCTTCTATGACTACGTTTCATACTACTACTAAAGCTACCAATCTAAACTACTAAAGCATTAACACAAAATAACAAGTAAATTAAAGCATAATCTTCATGCTATTTCATCAGGATCATCATTACAGCTTCATTGAACAAATTAGTACCTGGATCAGCAAAAGGAAAACCGATGAGTTCTAAGGGATAAAGCAAGTAATCAGCAATAGATCCAAACAGCAATGCAACAGTGAAGGATTGAATGGCAATGAACAAGCAAAACCACAGCAACAGCAACACCAGTAGAAACCCAGGCAAATAATCGAGCAGAAGACCCAAAGAACCAGATTAAAATCAACAGATTCTCACTCGAAAAATCCCAGAAAAACCTATTGCTATGATAATATTTTTTCTCTGAACTTTCTCTTCAAAAGCCAGTCCATTAATCAGCCTTTTTAGGGGATATTTATAGGTGTGGGAAAGGGCTGAAACTTGGGGAGAAAGTATGGGATTAATCCCACTTCTCCCCCTCTAAAATTTATACCATTTACACTTTGCCCTATTTCAGTTAACAGAAACCCTTCCAGCATGTGCTGGAAGGTTCCAAAGATTCTTTTTTATGGGCTTTTACCAATGTAGCCTTAAGGGTTAAGGATTTTTACTGATTTCCCTTTTTAAGGAGACCATTATACCCTTAAATCTCTGCAAAATTGCAGAAATTAGGGGTACAAATGACTCATTTACCCTTTTAGGTTCTAACCTATTCACTGTTTTACCAAATTGGTTTCCAATTGTGCCCCTAAGGACACTACTGATTTACCCGACCTACCTTGGTCAGGTTTTTGCCTTTTGGGACTTATTTCACTAATGGCCAGCCCTTGCATTGGTATTTAAGGGCTGGCCAATTCTACCTTTGCAATTTCAGCCTCTTTTATCTTAGTTCCAGTTAATTAAGACCATATTATTTCAATGTTAAGCTAATTGCAGGACTAGCCTGCCTTATTATTGAAATTAACTATTTAAAACCTAGCCAGTCTCAAGTTGAGACTCAGCTTGGGTAATTAAACCCAATTGCTGAATAGTTGGGCCCAAAGCCTTTACAGGCTTCGCCATTTTAATGTTCAGGTCTCAAAAGAAAGCCTGGGCAAGTCTGCATTTGCAGACTTAGCCTTTTTGCACAACCAGCCCCTTTTTAAGGTGGACTAGTGTGTTAGGACCTTATAGAGTTGGTCAACCTTTTGCAAAGTTGACCACTCTTAGGTCAATTATTGCTTAATAGCCTATTTTTGTTCATTTTAAGTTAATTAAACTAATTTGCAGGATTAGCCTTCTTTATTAAAGCACTTAAGCTATTTAACTAATGGTCAGTCTCTAGTTGAGACTTAGCCTGGGCAATTGAAGCCCAATTACTGAACATAGGTTGGGCTAAGGTCTTTGCAGACCTAGCCACCTAAGGTTCAGGGCTCAAACAGAGCCTGGGCAAGTCTGCATTTGCAGACTTAGCCCATTTTGACACAATTAACCTACTTAAGTGTTGGCCAATGTGTGACAGACCTAACAGAGTAAGTCAATTGCAAAATTGACCACTCTTGGTCAATTATTTAACTTGTAGCCTATTTTTGTGATTTTCAGTTTTAACCTATTTAAAAACTAGCCATTTTCATGGAACCTAATACTAGCAGCTATATCCAATCCCCTAAGGTATGATAAGTATTTAACAGTGTTCACACTAACATAAAACTATTGCAAACTTAGCCATTTCAACATACAATTGCACACATAACCATATGAAACCAAACATGTTTATCAACTAATCAAAATTCAGAGGAGAAGTTGGATAATGTTGAATTTTAATCAATCAGACTCACAAACTCTATCTCACATAGCAAAGTGTCAATTAACATCAAATAGGCTTAGTTACAATCAATTCATGTCAGATGACATACTGGAAAAACCCCAACACACTTAGAATTCATGGGCATAGACACATAGACACTAAATTCTCAGAAAACAATCAGCAAGGAATGAAACATGGCTCATCTAGATATAACAACAATGAACTTTAACAAAATATGGCAATCAGAATTCAAAATACTACTCCTAGCTTGATGTATGCATGTGAGGAGTGAAGATGAGGAATAGGAAAGACATGAATGAGCAATGAATAACATCCCTAAATCTATTATGCAAAAGTGACAGAAGAAAGATCATGGGTATGCATGTGAGGGTGCTATTTGAAGTAGTAATCCTTAAGAAGACATGAGAGTCCAATGGCTAATTCTAAAATTATTCTAAAAGGAAAACAGTGAACACATGGAAAACTGGAGTAGAGCCAACTCAGATATGAAACTAATATTTCGTCCTAACAGTATAACTAAACATGAAAAGACCAGAAAAAAAAGGACTCATTTCAAACTATTGAAAGCTAGATGCAGACTAAGAGTCAAAGTATAAACATGTGATATTGAAGACCAACAGAGACACTTATAGACGAAAAATGAAAAACACACAGAAAGGACTTGACATGAAGAAAGAAAAGATGACAGAGTATGAAAAATAATAAAAGAGAAGTTATGCTATAGGAACAGATCAGAACTATGTGACTTAGTCGATAATGAAGAGAAGAAAATAATCAAAGCTACTTTTGACTTACTAAACATATAAGAGAAACGAGAGATAAACAAAATCAACAGTCATGAATCAAAAACCCCAAATCAGAAATAAAAAAGAACAGACAAGATCATGATAGATAGAACAAGAAAATAGCAAACAGAAACCCTAGCACTTAACAGGCTCAAAGAAACAGCGGAAAGATGTAGGAGATGAACATATGTAATCAAAGAAACAGACAAGAGTAAGATGTGACATATGGGGTAGATGAACAAAAACGGGTAAGAGAGCAAAGAAAACCCTAAAACTAACATGTAAAGCACAGAATCAGAAAAAACATGCAAAACATGAAAACATGAAGAATAGGCAAAGAAAAAATTAAACACAGAAGGGAAAGGGACTTAGTTTTGCGGGGTCTGTCCCCCAAGCTTTCCTAACCCTTTTATTCACTCTCTTTTCAGACTCTTTTTCTCTTCTTCTTTGCTCCTTTTCTTTATTTCTTTTTCATACTTTCTTTTCTGTTTTCCATTGTTTGGCTTCAAGACGAAGCCTTTTGGGTCTTTGGTTTGCAGAGAGGTGTTTGGGGAGGGTAAAAGGTAAGGTCTTTGGGAGGTTCGAGTTTTGGAGTCGCTGGAGTTAGGGTTCCGGCGACCTTCTTTGGGATATTCGAGAAGTTTAAGGGATATTCGAGGGGTGTGGGTGGTACGGTTGGATAGATCAGGTGAAGAGGAAGCAATTGGCGTTGGTTTGGGGATGGTTCTCATTGTTTGAGTGGTCACCGGTGGAGTTCCGGTGACCGGAGTTTTGAGGAAAGGGTCTGTTTTCTGGAGTTTTTGATGGAGAAGAAGGAGAAGGGGACGAAGGAGATGAAGAGGATGGCCGGAGACCACTATGGGAGGTGGTAGACTCCATGGCCGGCGATGTGATGAAGATGATGAAGAAGAAGAGGGGCGAGGGAGAGGGCGGCTAGGGTTAGAGTGTTCGAGAAAATGGTTGGCCGTTCAGACACAAGCCTTTTATAGGCGATGTGTCACGTGTAATCCAGGCCGTCCAACTGATGGAGATCAACGGCTGTCGTTAGCGTTACTAAAACGATGCCGTTTGGGCCCTTATGAGACCAAAGTCTCTTCCGTCGGATCAATTCGAATGAACGGCTGAGATTAAACCACTTATTTAATTAACTAATTAATTCGATCAAATATATCAGGCCGTAGGATTCAACTTGATTGAACGGTGAGGATTGATTCTCACAGGGTCGGACCGGCCAATTCATTGGACCAAAGCAGACTGGGCCGCTACTTTTAATTATTTTTGGCCCCAAATCAATTATACCTATACATATCTCCTTTTTTGTATTTTCTGCTATTTAATCATTTTTTATGTACTTTCTTTTGTATTTTTTTTTATGGAATATTATAAAAACCTAATTTCCTACTTACCCTAATTATCTAATATTTTTTGCAATTTGCTACTATTTTTACCTAATTTCCGCTATTTTAAACTATTGTTGGTGATTTTCTTCTTAAACTTAACTAATTAAAACAAATTAATTACCTAGCCTAATTTTTTTTTATTTTTCCTAATTTCTAATTATTTAAACACACAGAGTATAGCTAACTTCAAACAAAGCATGTAATTGCACAAAAAAAACATATTTATTTTAATTTTGGAATAGTTTGCCCGGTGCAAAAATCACGTGCTCACAGCTATCATTCTAGCATTTAGATGGCGCCGTATGAAGCCTTATATGGGAGATGGTCTAGGTATCTAGTTGGTTGTTTTGAGCCTGGCGAGGCTTGACTATTGGGGACAGAGTTAGTTCAGGATGCCTTAGACAAAGTGAAGGTGATTCAGGAGAGACTTCGCACAGCTCAGTCGTGTCAGAAGAGTTATGCGGACCGGAAGGTCCGAGATGTGTCTTATTCAGTGCGCGAGAAGGTGTTGCAGAAAGTGTCGCTTATGAAGGGTGTTACGAGGTTTGGGAAGAAAGGAAAGCTGAGCCCAAGGTTCATCGGACCTTTTGAGGTGCTTAGGAAAGTTGGGGAGGTGGCCTATATGCTTGCCTTGCCACCCAGCTTGTCGGGAGTTCACTTGGTGTTCCACCTTTATACCTAAAATTGTAGATTCCTCCAATAATTTAGGTGTGGTGTTGTTCAACAATTTACCTAAATATGCAATCTTTTCCAAGTTATGCATACTAAATAGGCACACCTAATTAGGGATCCTACCAATTAACTACAACAAGAAAGAAGCTGAACAAATAGAAATCTAGCTAATAATTTGTAATCACATAACCCAGAAGTTCATCACTCAATAGGTTCCATCAAAACCTTAGATAAAGAATTAGCTACTCATAATCAAAGAAACAAGAATAATAATTGAATTCATAGTCGAAGATTCAATGTAAAATAAAGAAAGATGTTAAGAGAGTTCTCTCTTACTAATTTACTTGCAAAAGTAATGAATAATACAATATGTGCCTCTCTTGGGCGAATCCTACAATTATATAGAGGGTTTAGGTTACAAAAATTGCATATTGACAAGTTTATCCTTCAAATTTTTGGCCTCGCCCGCGGTCCGTCTGTGGTCGCGGATGAACCGCGGAAAATCCACTCCTCTGAACTTCAAAATCTTCCGCAGGCCTCTTTTGCTGCGGTTCCACTGCGGTCGCAGTGAAACTGCGGTATTTCACCCTGTTTCATTTGTAACTTGGAACAATTCAAAACATGAAAGTTGTAGCACATTGTGTTAGATTTCCAACAATATATTACAGAGCCAAAATGGAGTTCTGAGAAAACAGTTGTGTCCAATTTACTAGATAGTGTGCAATATGCCTCATCGAGTCTTCGTTTGTACTAGACTATCAAATTTGACCCCCGAACATGATCTAGGCTTAATTCCTTGAGCTTTTACTCAGACTTCAAAGCTCCAAATCACTTAAATTCATGCCATAACATCTATATAGCTCGGAATCAGACCTCCCCAAATATGTTCAGCATAATTTCTTGACTTGTACCAACTTTGGCCTTTTTCACCATCTTTTGACTCCAAAACTTGCTCTTTTAGTTTTCATTAGCTCATGTGTACCTATAACACACTAAAATACTAATAAAAGCATTTTGTCATCATAAACAATATCAAAACAATAATAAAGTTTGATTATTTAGGGCATAAATATAGTCAAATTCACCTATTATAAAGATGCAGGCCAGATATCCACATTTATTTGAGACTCCAGGTATGTTTCTTAACCCGCTCATGGACGAGCGTTCGTTTAAGTTGGGGAGAATCTAATGACCCAACCCATTTTTATGGGAATTACCGCCCATTTTCTCCATTTTATACTTTAATATGTTCATTTATATGTGTTTGGGGAGTTAGAAGTAAATCGGGTAGAATCCGGTTAGAAATAAGGCAATAAACCTCTTTATGGGAAGGTTAGTTTGGAAAAGTCAATTGGATGTTGTTCGATGAGTTAGAAAGCTTGAAATGGATTTCTGATGATTCGACTAGTTTCGGGGGACAAATTATGACTTAGGAGAGGAATCAAAATCGAATTCGGAGGTCCGGTGTAGATTTAGGCTTGAATTGGCTAAAGTTGAATTTTGGCAAATTTTGGATGGTAGGTGAGATTTTGATCCAGGGCTTGGAATGAAATTCTGAGAGTTGCAGTAGCTCCGTTAGGTGATTTTGGATATGCGTGCAAAATTTTAGATCATTCGGAGGTGTTTAGGTCGGGTTTTAGATCAAATGTTAGTTTCAGAAGTTTTAATGAAACTTAGGATTGAATCCGTAAGAATTTGGCGACTTTGATGTGTATGATGGTGTTGTTATGTTGTGAGAAAGTTTGAATGAAGTAATGTGACATATTTGTGAATTTGTTTGAGGTCTCGAGGGTCTCGGTATGATTTCGGATGCCCAATAAAAGGTTTTGAACTTTGATGTTGCAGTACAAATATTGCAGTCAGATATTGCTCTATGTGATCGCTGTCACACCTCCCTTTTTACTACCCCACACATGCGTAAGGTGTATAAATACACTTGTAGGGTATACCCCGACGCTCAATTACCCGAGACGGGTAAAATAACGTAAGGGAAGGAGTTTTTCCAATTTAAGGACAATCGGTTCGGGATTTTATTAGAGATTAATCAGAGTCGCCACTTGGGAATGATAATGGTGTCCCAAGTCACCGGTTAATCCCGAATCCGAGGAATTTTGACTCTTAAAATGTCTGCGAAGCAGAGGTCCGGATAAGGAACTCTGTTAATCCGGGAGAAGGTGTTAGGCACTCCCGGATTCCATGGTTTTAGCATGGTCGCTCCACTGTCGTTCTTGACTTTTGTTTGACTCGGTTATAGATTTTAATAACATAATACGCTTTTAAATATTATTTTTAGGAATTTGCGGTATCGCGAAAACACGCCTCAAGTCATACCGCAACCAGTACGCCTATGACCTTTGGTGTATTTCGGCTTTACCGAGATTTGGATTTGAGTCGCACCAAGTGCACACTCATTCATAGGAAGATATATTAAAACCGTGCCCTAAAATAATGTCTATCGGCTTTTAAATATTTTAGGAGAAGCTATGGAATTGGCTATTAGCTTTCCCGGATCTATTTGTGTTTATATCATTACTAAATGGGGGCCCCGGTGTTATTCGGGCGAGGCTCGTCCCAATTTTAATTTTTAAAGTCCGGTCCTATTTGGTTCAACTACATTTTTTGCTACATTGTTTTTTCCTTACTCGTTTTGTAACATTCCAGGCCCGTCGAATTTTGTTATTGGGCCTGGGTTTTCGGCTTAGTACCAGATGTGTCCCAGCAGTCTTCGGATTTGTATTTGGGGCGGCCCAGTCGAATAAAACCATAGTTCAGGCCCACGATATATTTGGACCCAAACCAAATGAATTTGCAGAAAACAGAAACAGTATGATAATACACATAATTAAGAGGTAAAAACTTTGAACATTTTATTAATCAGAGAAAGAAGATATTCAATACATGAGACACTAGCTTTAAACTTAATAACTATACACAAGGATTTTAGCCAGCTACTTTTAACTTTTAAAACTAACCAACAAAGTTCATACTAATTCTGGGTAGACATATCGATTGAGGATTAAGTCTAAATGTCAACATTATTTCTAAATTAACCGCTCATGAAGGATTATACTACTGATTACTTTCACTTTCATTTCGGTTGAATTGACATTGATAGCTTTTAAACTAGGAAATCAACCAACTGTATGAAATGAGATCTATAGTTTATAACTTACTAATGGGCACCGATATTAATACACTAAGTGGCTGTGAAATGTACACTGGGATTTTATCACTGGATTTCTACCGTTTGCTTCTATTTTGTATCACATTACTCATTCACAAGTGAGTTGATTGAATCTGATTTTTAACGTGATTCCTATTTCACTAAATGGTAAGTGATCTACAATCATGCTATTATTACACTACTGATTTCTTCATGAAGTTCGTTATCAGATCATTAATATTGCAAGTTATTACTAATTAACTTATGTTTTAAGTTTTCCTAATTAATCTAAGTGACAGGCTATTTACACTATATTATTACTATACTACTGCTAGTACTACATTATTACAGTATTTGTTTTTTGTTTTCATACTACTACATTCTTCACTACAAGTTAAAAAATGAAATTAAATTAACTACTCGACAGCACACAGAATCCGAAGCTCCATTTCTATTTCAATTAAACCAGCATTACATCTTCAAGTGTAAGAGTAATGTACCTGAATCAAAGCCAATAAAACCGATGAGTTCTAGGGATAGGCAAGTAAGTAACAGCAGTCAACTCAGAGCAATGCAACAGGAAGATTTGAATGCTAAATGACCGAGACCAAACAGCAACCAGCAAAGCAGGAAACCCAGCAAAATCCGAGCAGAAGAACCCAGCAAAACCAATAAAACCAACAAATTCTAACTCGAAAATTCCAGAAAATCCTATTACTCTATTGCTATTTTTATCTCTCAATGCTTTTGTATGAATTTCAGCTTAAGTGTTTTCAGATTATTCCCCAATGGAACCCCCTTTTCAGCTCTTTGAAGGTGTATTTATAGTTATCCTAAGGCTGAAACTTGGGGAGAAAGTTATGGGATTTTCTCCCACTTCTCCCCCTCCTAAATTTATTAAATCTACACTTAAGTCCCCATTTCAGTTATCAAAACCCTTCCAGCATGTGCTGGAAGGTTCCAAAAGATTCCTTTTAGGGCCTTTTACTAGTATGACCTTAGGGGTTAAAGATTTTTACAGATTTCCCATTTTTAGGAGACCATTATACCCCTAAATCTCTGCAAAATTGCAGAAATCGGGAGCATGAATGTCCCTATTACCCTCCTAAGTTCTTACTAGTTACTATTTTACCTTTTTAATACCCAATTGTGCCCCTAAGAGCACTGCTGATTTACCAGCTTGCCTAGGGCAGATTTTAGCTAGTTTTGAACCTATTTAACTAATAGCCAGCCATGGCATTAGTATTTAAGGGCTGGCCAGATTTATTTTAAGAACTATTTCAATTTTAGCCACTTTCAAACTAATTCCAGTCAATTAAGACCAATTTATTCTTAATTAAAGCTAATTGCAGGCATAGCCTATTTTATTGTTATGTTAACCTATTTAAAATTTAGCCAGTCTCAAGTTGAGACTTAGCTTGGGCTATTAAAGCCATATACTGAACAGCTGGGCCCAAAACCTTTACAGGTTTGGCCACTTTGCTATTCAGGGCTCAGTATAGAGCCTGGGCTAGTCTGCATTTGCAGACATAGCCCCTTTGCACAACCAGCCACTGTTTAACAGTGAGCTGTGTGTTAGGGCTCACAGAATTGGTCAACCCTTTGCAGGGTTGACCATTCTTAGGCCAATTATTAAACCTATAGCCTAATTATGATCATTTTCAGTGTTTTATCCTATTTAAAAACTAACCATTTTTATGGAACCTAATGCTAACAGCTATAACCAATCCACCTAAGGTCTAGATGATCAATCAAACATTCATAAGAAGCCAAATCTAGCAAAACTTAAGCATTCTTAACATGAATTGCACACGGAAACACATATGATCTAAGAAGCATGCATTAACCAACTCAAATTCAGAGGGAACAGTAGATATGGTTGAATTTTAGTCAACTAACTCATCCTATCAGATTGTATGTGATGCAGTGTGAATTTGTGTCAATTCATACCTAGTTATTACTAATTCCAATCATATGAAAGTTTGATCAATTTCAGAACCTTTAGAATTCATGGCACAATTACACATATAAGCACAGGCTTTCATAGAGATGACAATTAGGATCCAATTTCAAACTCTAAACCTAGAATCATGATAACCCAATGAAACAGGAAAAGTATGAGACTAAAGCCAGACATGTGAAGAATCCTAGTCATGCTCTCAATATGAATCAGGAACTAACAGTCAATAAGTCAAAGAAAGATTTAAACTTAAGACAAAGCATCATAATAGGACCTCAACATAACAGGCTAAAGATGAGCCAACTAAGAAGCCTCAAGACTAATTATCAGAGCAACTTGCACAAAGATATGAAATAAACTATGGAATGATGGGAAGATAATCAACCAGAACCAAATCATGGACAAGTGCATGGCAGATAAGATAAAAAAATGAAGTAAAGAAGAGCATGGAGATGAAGAAAAGAAGGATGTGTAGAAACAGTAGAAAAGCTAGACCATGAAAGCCAGAAAGAAACCTAGTTCTATGAATCATTACAGTCAAAGGCAACAAGAGTAGTTAAAATGACACAGAAAAGCTGAACTTCTCAATATTAGAGTGAAAAGCCATGTGATCAAAACAAAGCATATAACAGATAAAATCCTATCACTAACAGATTAAGCAACCACACAGGAGATGAACAAGTTAAGGAGTCAGGGTGGCCACAGAGAAATAGATAAAGACTCACAACCTGAGAAGATAAGCAGAAGGGTCCTAGACTAGCATGATAACAAGAGATAAAAAATCATAAAAACAACATAAACCCTATGACTAACATGTTCAAAGGAACTAGTCAAGAATTTAAAAAGAAACAGGTTGGCAGATAAGGGTATACAGGATCCTATACTAGCATGCGAAGCTCAAACTTGAGATAAGAACAGAGTTACCAAAAGAGAACCAAGAATAGCCTTACAACTAACATATGAAACGCAAATCAATCAGAACATGCAAGGCAAGGATATACAGGGCATATTAAAACAGAACTGAAATAAACAAAAAGAAAGGAACAGAATATCAACAAGAACAATCTATACTTATCATGCGAACACAAAAATCATAGAAGTCAGGACCCAAACATGTAAGAAATCACAGACCTATCCTAATAAACTAAAGAAAACTAAAGGGTGAGGGACTTAGCTTGCGGGGCCGGTCCCCCGAGCTTCCTATTCTCTTTTCTTTTCCTTTTTATTCTCTCATACTCTCAGGCTCCTTTTTATTCCTTCTTGTTTTCTTTTTCTTATTCTTTTCCGGATCTTTTTTTTAATCTTTTCTGATTCTTCTTTCAAGGCTTAAAGACGAAGCCTTTTTTGAGATTTGGGTTGCAGGGGGTGTTCAGGAGTGTAAAAAGGGTGGATCTTGGGGTGGTTTTGATTTTGGGGTCACCGGAGTTAGGTTTCCGGTGACCTTATTTTGGATATTTGAGGCGATACGGGGAGATTCGAGGGTAGCTAGTGGTATGAGTGGATAGATCTAGTGGAGAGGAATAGAACGGCATTGGTTTCATGTGGTTCTTCATACTTTGGGTGGTCACCGGTGTAACTCCGGTGACCGGGGTTTTGAAGAGCAGGGTATTTTCTGGGTTCTTTCTGGAGCAAAGAAGAAGGAGAAGAAGAGGGAAGGGATGTTGAAAGGCCGGCGACCACCGTGGAGGGTGGTGGCCGCCATGGCCGCCTAGGGTTTTCTGAGGTTGAAGAAGGAGATGAAGAAAGAAAGGAGAGGCGGCTGATATTAGGGTTGTGAAAATGGCTAAAATGAAACGGTCGTTCAGACAAGGCCTTTTTATAGGCCAAACGTCCCAGATAATCTCGACCGTCCATTTGATGGAGATCAACGGTCTGAGAAGGGCGTTACTAAAACGACGTAGTATTGTCGTTTATGAGACTAAGGTCTCACACCCTTGGATCACATTGAATGAACGGCTGAGATTAAATCTCAGCATTAATTAATTCTCTTATAATTCAACCATTATTCTCAGCCGTTGATTTGAGGAGACGAACGGCTGAGATCACTTCTGCTCACAACCTTTGGACCGGGTCTGTTTGGGCTTAAGGACTGGGCCAACGATTTGGACCACAATTGGCCCAAATTCATTTACACAGCATATATATTTTTTGTATTTTCTGATTTTAATAATTTTTATGCATTTTCTTTTATTCTTTTTTTTTTCTTTTATGAAAAAATATAAATCCTAATTTACTACCTACTCTAATTTCCTAGTATTTTTGGTAATTTTCTGCTATTTTTTCTTTATTTCTACTACTTAAGCTATTTTACTAATTTTCTAATTAACTAGACTAACAAATTAATTACTACTATGTTTGATTTTTTCTAATTTTTACTTATTCAAACACACAAAAATATAACTAATTTCAAGCAAAGCAAGCAATTGCACTCAAAAACATATTTATTTTAATTTTGGAATTATTTGCCTGGTGCAAAAATCATGTGCTCACAGCTGCCCCTCTTTGCTCGGGAACACGAAGAGTTTCAGTGCAAAGATAAGTGAGCAGTAATGAGAGATTTTTGCACATCGGCATGTTCCGTGAAAGCATTTTTGAAAACCTTGTGACCGCACCCTGCTTTAGAGGTTGCCTACATATCCTGGGCTAAACAGGAATCAGGTCAGTGTAGTTCGGGAAGGTCCGGCAGTTTTAAAAACTACCAGACTCACTGTTGCATTGACACTGTTGAGACCTGCTGACTTACTCCTTATTACACCGGGGGGGGGAAATGTAAAATGAAGAAGCTATTCTAAGCTAAGATCCTACGATTACAATTGTTCCTAATCTAGCTCTTGCTCTTCTTCCCTTCCCGGTGATGCAGAATCTTCCTCTTTTTTGTTGATTTTCTTTGGTGCTGACTCTCCTTTTTTGTTGATTTTCTTGTTTTTCTTGATGACTCTCTTTTTGTTGATTTTCTTGTTTTTCTAGATCTCGAAATGAACCTGCTTAAAAACAAAACAAAACAAAAAACTACCTCTTTTTTTTTTTTTCTGCCCCAGCGTGGGCTTTTTAACTGTATAAACCATGATGTGCAAAAATATTCACGTGTTTGAAGGTGGGCGCCTAACAGAAATTAAACATGCGATGCGATGCAGAAAATATTCCCGTATTAGAAGGTGGGCGCCTAACAGAATTGAAACGTGCAATGCGAATGCAGAAAATATTCCCGTATTTGAAGGTGGGCGCCTAACAGAAATTAAACGTGCAATGCGAATGCAGAAAATATTCCCGTATTTGAAGGTGGGCGCCTAACAGAATTGAAACGTGCAATGCGAATGCAGAAAATATTCCCGTATTTGAAGGTGGGCGCCTAACAGAATTGAAACGTGCAATGCGAATGCAGAAAATATTCCCGTATTAGAAGGTGGGCGCCTAACAGAATTGAAACGTGCAATGCGAATGCAGAAAATATTCCCGTATTTGAAGGTGGGCGCCTAACGGAATTTAAACGTGCAATGCGAATGCAGAAAATATTCCCGTATTTGAAGGTGGGCGCCTAACAGAATTTAAACGTGCAATGCAAATGCAGAAAATATTCCCGTATTTGAAGGTGGGCGCCTAACAGAAATTAAACGTGGAATGCGATGCAGAAAAATATTCTCGTATTTGAAGGTGGGCGCCTAACAGAAATTAAACGTGCAATGCGATGCATAAATGTATTCCCGTATTTGAAGGTGGGCGCCTAACGGAAATTAAACGTGCAATGCGATGCAAAAAAGTATTCCCGTATTCGAAGGTGGGCGCCTAACAGAAATTAAACGTGCAATGCGATGCAGAAAATATTCCCGTATTAGAAGGTGGGCGCCTAACGGAATTTAAACGTGCAATGCAAATGCAGAAAATATTCCCGTATTAGAAGGTGGGCGCCTAACAGAATTTAAACGTGCAATGCGATACAGAAAAGTATTCCCGTATTTGAAGGTGGGCGCCTAACGAAATTAAACGTGCAATGCGATGCAGAAAAGTATTCCCGTATTTGAAGGTGGGCGGCTAACAGAAATTAAACGTGCAATGCGATACAGAAAATATTCCCGATTAGAAGGTGGGCGCCTAACAGAATTGAAACGTGCAATGCAGAAAATATTCCCTCAGCCTGAGGACTGGGGAGTGGATTTCAAAAGATATTACCTTCCTCTTTTTGGTATTTTTCTTTTTACCAACTTATCTCTTGCCTGTGAATTTCTCCACTTATTCGGCTGACTTTCTCTTTTTGGTATTTTAAATTTTCCACATTGGTCACATTCACTTTAAAGTGATTAGTGACAATTGGTTCCTGCATGAAACAAAATTTATTAGATATAAACTGCTGGCAACTGGCATCTGTCGTCCCCACTTCTTGTTGCTTCCTTTGTTTTTGCTTTCTCATGTTGCATGGCTTTTGACTTCTTGCCCCTTGCAGACTCTTTTTGTATTTTTCTCATTTCTTCATTTTTGTTTTGTTTTTCTTTTTTCTTTGGCCATGTTTGCCAAGCTTCTTTATTTTCCTCCCCGATCTTCTATCCTTTCTGATCCAGTGTTGTTTCAATTTCCGTTATCAGGAGCTGGTAGTTAGCTCTCAAAAGGGTAAACAATGAAATGCAGAAAAAAAATGAAAGAAAGGTAAGGGTATTTTGGAGAGATGACGGAACTTATCTGGGTATTCGCTGGCTGATTCCGCTGACCATGCCATGTATTTAAACTCTGACCCAGTTCGTTCCAATCATTATTCTGACTCCGAATTGCCTTTGACCCAAACCGATGCTCTTTTTCGTTGCTTTTCTCCTTTCTGATGATCGCCCTACGGTGCCTCGAAAGGTTTTCACCAATAAGACTCTCTCATTTATTCTCTCAACCTCACAATCATCTCACAGTGCCGATTAAGGTTTTCACTGATGAGACTCTCTCATTTTATTTCTCTCAACCTCACAATCGTCTCACAGTGCCGGCTAAGGTTTTCACCGATGAGACTCTCTCATTTTTTTTTATTTTTTTCCATTTTTCCTTTTTGTATTTTGTTTTCTGTTCCACGGGTATTGTCCGATGCTTCGCTCCTCCTTCGTTGTATTCGTTGTCATTTCAGAATCGATCAGAAGGTCTTTCTTTGGAGTGTAACGTGGCTTTTGGACGGGTTAAGAAAGAAAGATATAAAGGCTCAAAATTTCAACGAGGGTTAAAAATATTTACAACTCTCGGAATTATTAAAACAAAACTTCTGCCCCAGTTTCAATATGTGGGGAATTTTTGGATTTTTTCCTTTATTGTGACTGAACCTCAGAGAGGCTACCTACGTACCCTTTCGGGATCAAGTCAGACGTAGTTCATCCAACTTCAAAAGTTAGATGGATTTCTTTTTTACTTTTTCCCGATTTTTGTCTTTTTCTCTTTTTTTTTTTATTTTTCATTTCATTTTTTCATTTTTTTTTCATTTTTCATTCTGGCAATTTCGATCTTATTGCATTAGAGCGATTCCGAGAGAGGGATATGAAAGAATTCATTCATTAAGGCTCGAAGGGGTTATCAATGGATAAAGTGTTTGGATAGAGAATAAAATGCCTTCGTCATTTCAATTCCAAAATCACAACAAAATACAAAACATACAATTGAAAAGGAATCATACATAGTATCTTTTGACTCTGCATCTGAATTGATAGCAGTCTCTACGCACTTTCCTTCAACATCGGTTAAGTATAATGCTCCATTGGACAACACCCGTGATACCACGAACGGTCCCTGCCAATTCGGTGCAAACTTGCCTTTTGCCTCTGCCCAATGTGGTAAGATACGCCTCAATACCAGTTGTCCAACTTCAAACTTTCGAGGTCGCACCTTCTTATTATATGCTCTGGCCATTCTCCGCTGATACAACTGTCCATGGCAGACTGCGGCCAATCTCTTCTCATCAATCAAATTCAACTGTTCTAACCGGGCCTTTACCCATTCATCGTCATCTATCTCAGATTCAGCTATAATTCGCAATGACGGTATTTCTATTTCTGCGGGTATAACAGCCTCTGTTCCGTACACCAATGTATAAGGTGTGGTTCCGATAGAAGTACGTACCGTCGTGCGGTAACCCATGAGAGCAAAGGGTAACTTTTCATGCCACTGCCTTGATCCCTCCACCATTTTTCGAAGAATCTTCTTGATGTTCTTATTTGCCGCCTCTACTGCACCATTCGCCTTTGGCCTGTAAGGCATGGAATTGCGGTGTGTGATCTTAAACTTTTCACAAACTTCCGCCATGAGATGACTGTTTAAATTGGCTCCATTGTCCGTGATGATCACCTTGGGGATTCCAAATCGACATATAATATTCTCATACACAAAATCCACCACCGCCTTCTTCGTCACTGCCTTAAATGTCTTAGCTTTAACCCACTTGGTGAAATAATCAATTGCAACCAGAATGAACCTGTGCCCATTAGAAGCGGCTGGATCTATTGGGCCGATGACATCCATACCCCAAGCAACAAAGGGCCAAGGCGCTGACATTGTATGTAACTCATAAGGCGGGGAGTGAATCAGATCCCCATGTACCTGGCATTGATGGCATTTCTTTACATACCTGATACAATCACGCTCCATCGTGAGCCAGTAGTATCCAGCTCTCAAGATCTTCTTTGCTAAAACATATCCACTCATGTGGGGTCCGCACACTCCAGCATGTACTTCAATCATAATTTCATCTGCTTGTTGTGCATCTACACACCGCAATAAACCCAAATCGGGTGTTCTTTTGTATACCACTCCTCCACCGAGGAAAAATCCATTGGCTAGACGCCTGAGGGCTCTCTTTTGGTCTCCAGTAGCTTGCTCCGGGTATTTGCCAGCTTTCAAGTATTCTCTAATATCATGATACCACGGCTCTCCATCCGACTCTTCCTCCACAGCGAAGCAATAAGCATTCTGATCTCGGACTTGGATCTGGAGTGGATCTATATATGTCTTGTCCGGATGATGCAACATAGAGGACAATGTGGCCAAAGCATCCGCAATCTCATTGTGCATTCTTGGGATGTGCTTGAACTCTATAGACTGGAATCTTTGAGACAACTCGTGCAAACAATACCGATATGGTATCAATTTCAAATCTCGTGTCTCCCATTCCCCCTGAATTTGGTGTACCAAGAGATCCGAGTCACCCATGACCAAAATCTCTTGAATACCCATGTCAATTGCCATCCTTAATCCCAAGATGCACGCCTCATATTCGGCCATGTTGTTGGTACAGAAAAATCGAAGCTGAGCTGTGACGGGATAGTGTTGACCCGTACCTGAAATGAGTACCGCTCCGATACCAACGCCCCTGCTGTTGACGGCTCCATCAAAGTACATTTTCCATCCTGGTTTCTCCTCTTGTTCTATCTCCTCAACAATCATTGCCTCTTCATCCGGGAAGTACGTCTTCAATGGTTCATACTCATCATCTACCGGATTCTCCGCTAAGTGGTCCACAATAGCTTGTGCCTTCATTGCCGTACGAGTTACATAGACAATGTCGAATTCTGTGAGCAGAATCTGCCATTTGGCCAGTCTTCCCGTAGGCATGGGCTTCTGAAATATATACTTGAGAGGGTCCAGTCGAGATATCAAGTACGTGGTGTATGCTGACAAATAATGTTTTAACTTCTGAGCTACCCAAATCAATGCACAACAAGTCCTTTCCAGTTGGGTATACTTCACCTCATAGGATGTAAACTTCTTGCTGAGGTAATATATGGCTTGCTCTTTCTTGCCTGTCTCATCATGTTGACCCAGTACACAACCGAAAGAATTATCTAGCACCGTCAAATACAAAATCAAAGGTCGCCCTGGTTCTGGAGGAACTAACACTGGAGGATTAGCCAAATATTCTTTGATCTTGTCAAAGGCTTCCCTGACACTCGTCGGTCCATTTCACTGCTGCATCTTTCTTCAACAACTTGAAGATTGGTTCGCATGTTGATGTCAATTGAGCAATGAACCGACTAATGTAATTCAACCTTCCTAATAAGCTCATGACCTCCTTCTTGTTCTTCGGCGGAGGTAGACTTTGAATAACTTTGATCTTTGATGGATCTAGTTCAATACCTCGCCGGCTCACAATAAACCCCAGTAGTTTCCCTGAAGGTACTCCAAAAGCACACTTCGCCGGATTGAGTTTTAGATTGTACCTCCGGAGTCTTTGGAAAAACTTCCTCAAATCTTTCACATGATCAGGTTGTTTTCTGGACTTTATGATGACATCATCCACATATACTTCAATTTCTCGATGCATCATATCATGAAACATTGTGGTCATTGCCCTCATGTAAGTTGCCCCGGCATTCTTCAATCCAAACGGCATTACCCTATAACAGTACGTTCCCCAAGGTGTAATGAAGGCAGTTTTCTCAGCATCTTCTTCGTCCATCAGGATCTGGTGATAACCTGCATAACAATCCACAAACGAACCGATTTCATGCTTGGCGCAATTGTCGATCAATATGTGAATGTTTGGCAATGGGAAGTTATCCTTTGGACTGGCTTTGTTGAGGTCTCTATAGTCTACACACACTCTGGTTTTGCCGTCCTTCTTCGGGACCGGCACAACATTTGCCAACCAGGTGGGGTATTTGGTAACTCCTATGACCTTTGCCTCGAACTGCTTATTCACCTCTTCTTTTATCTTCACGCTAATGTCCGTTTTGAATTTTCTCAGCTTTTGTTTTACTGGCCGGCATTCCGAGTAGATAGGCAACTTGTGTACCACTAAATCTGTGCTAAGCCCGGGCATGTCATCATAGGACCAAGCAAAGATGTCCTTAAATTCATGTAACAACCCTATCAATTCATCCCTGAGGGGTGCCTCCAAATGCACACTAATCTTTGTTTCTCGGACATCATCTTCGTTCCCCAAATTTACAGATTCCGTATCACTTAGATTCGGTTTGGGTTTTTCCTCGTATTGTTTCATGTCCTTACTTATTTCCTCCAGGGCTTCCTCATCCTCACATTCTATTTCACTATCTTCCTCGATTTCTTGTATAGTAGCGTGATTGTCGGAACTGGGTCTAGAATCCTTCACGCATGACATGGCATTGGAATCAACACATGCAAAACTGTACAAAAGGAAAAATAAAGAAAAATAAGGCAAAAGTGAAGAAAAAGGAAAAACCGCATTTCATTAATAAAAGAAACGAACAATGTTCGGGATACATGGTGATTTTTTTTTTTTTTTTCATGAGGGGGAATGGGGAAATTATAAAATAACAACTTTCGGGGAAACAATGATGAAATTTTGAGCTAACTACCAAGACTCCTTCCGGATAAGGAAAGGAGTAGCTTCCCAATTGTTCAATGTGACTCGGGGCCCCACAAATTGCACGTCCATGTTGCTCGTGCCTTCCCCTGCTTCAATCGTATTCACCTCCCAGAACAATTTCTTAAAACCAAGCATTTCTTCATCAAGTTGGGTCTCAATGCACTTTGCTGCAGCAGATGGTTGATATTTTGTACCAGGCCTGATAAAGATGTCGGATAATTTGGGTATGGGTTTGGGCAAGGTCCAGTTTCTCTTGGCTTTAGAGGCTTTTTGGATATCGGCAAAGGTGGGTTTGAACCCTAAGCCGAATGTACCTTTATTCTCCGGAAGCTAAACTGGTTGAGTGACTCCCTGCAGTGTTTTGCCTAATCCCCTCCCCGGTGCAAATCCGTTTCTCGGCATTTCTCTGGCCACCATTATAGCAGTTGGTGCCATCATCGGGGTTGGTAACTTTTCTCCTTCGGCAATTTTGTTTACTACAACAGCATCCGTCACTTGGTAGACCCAAGGACCCCTATCCCCATCAGTACCATCAAAAGGTGCTACCACATTACAAGCATTTTCCTCTCCGTGTACAACAATCTCTTGCTGCTCCCATTCAAACTTGACCATCCGGTGTAGAGAAGATGGTACCGCTTTGGCCACATGAATCCAGGGTCGACCTAACAGCAAGTTATATGATACGGCAATATCGAGCACCTGGAACTCCATCGTAAAATCAACGGGACCGATGGTCACTTCCAAAATAATATCCCCCAACGTGTTCTTGCCTCCGCCGTCAAACCCTCTCACATTGATACTGTTTCTCCGGATCCTGTCCGGGCTAATGTTCAGCTTCCCTAAGGTTGACAGCGGGCAAATGTTGGCACTCGATCCATTGTCAATCAGTACCCTGGTCACGACCGATTCTTCACTCTTTACTGTGAGGTACAATGCTTTATTGTGTTCAGTTCCTTCCACCGGCAGCTCCCTATCAGAAAAGGTGATCCTGTTAGACTCGAAAATTTTGCTTGTGATCTTCTCCAAGTGACACACTGAAATCTTCTCCGGAACATGAGCCTCATTTAGAATTTTCATAAGAGCCTTCCGGTGCTCTTCTGAATGTATCAACAAAGATAACAAAGAAATCTGGGCCGGGGTCTTTCTTAACTGTTCAACCACTGAGTACTCTTGTGACTTCATTTTCTTAAGAAATTCCTCTGCTTCCTCCTCCGACACTGGCTTCTTCAGTTGACTTTCTTTTACCGTTTTCATCTTTCTCAGTTCCTCTGGAGCAAAACACCTTCCAGATCGAGTAAGTCCATGCGTTTCATTAATTTCACCAAAAATCTCTTTTCCCTTGTAAACTACTGTTACCTTATTATAGTTCCAAGGCACAGTCTTTGTATTCACCATCGGCATTTGCACTACTGGTTTTATGATTACTGGCTCTGCACTTGCTCCTTTCACGGTTACGATCGTCTTTGCACCTGGAACTACCACCTTTAAACCTCCCATCACTACTGGCTTTGGTTTCTCAACAATTGCTTCTTCTTTCACAATTTCTTTCTCTAACTTGTCACTCGACTTTATCATCATGACGGCCTGAGATGGTTTTTGATTGCCATCACCCTGCACCAGTTCTATCATATTCGTTTCGTGGTGATTCGGCAATGGATTCTGGGTAATGTTTGGGGCCTCGGGAGCCTGCACTTCGATTCTCCTCTCATCGATAAGATCTTGAATGGCATTCTTTAATTGCCAACACTTCTCAGTATCGTGGCCCAATGTTCCTGAACAATATTCACATCTGACAGAAGAATCAAGATTTTTCGGGGGTGGGTTTGGATTTTTTGGTGCGATTGGCCTCAACATCCCCAATTCTTTCAACCTGTGGAAAAGACTGGTATATGATTCTTCGAGAGGAGTGAATGTCTTTTTTGCTTTGTTTCTCCAATCAGCGTCCGGCCTGGGTCTATTCTGGTTTCGGTAAGGTTTAGGGGTTGGGTATGTATTTTGGGTGTGGTAAACATTGTGTGGAGCTTGAGCTCTCCACACGTGGGGTGGTGGTGGTGGGTAGGCTTGTGCTTGAGGGTGGTGGTAATGTGGGACAGTTGGTGGGTATGGTGGTGGTGGTGGGTTATATGGGCTTGGTGTGTTGTAGGGGTTTGGCGGGTAAGATGGTGGTGGTGGATTATATGGAGTTGGCGGGCTTGGTGGATGTGGGCGGTAGGGTCTTGTTGGGTTATAGTGGGGGTTGCGACTCCATGACCTACTTTCAATGGTTGATACTTCTTCTTTCTTCTTCTTTCCCATCACTCCTCCACTTCCACTCTGTATAGCTTGATTGGTGGCTTTGATAGCCGAAAAACTCATAATCTTGTTTGTCTTCAAACCCTCTTCTACAAAACTTCCCATTTTCACAACTTCGTTGAAACTTTTCCCGATTGCCGACACTAGATGGCCGTAGTACGTTGGCTCCAAAGCTTGCAGAAAACAATCCACCATCTCACCTTCTTTCATTGGTGGATCCACTCTAGCGGCCTGTTCCCTCCATCTAAAACCGTATTCTCTAAAGCTCTCTCCTGGCTTTTTCTCCAGCTTGGTAAGGGATAATCTGTCGGGTATGATCTCCAAATTGTACTGAAAGTGACTAGCGAAAGCTTGCGCTAAGTCATCCCAAACGAACCATCTTGTATGGTCCTGTCGAGTATACCATTCCAGAGCTGATCCACTCAAACTTTGGCTGAAGTACGCCATCAACAATTCATCTCTTCCTCCCGCGCCTCTCATCTTGCTACGGTATCCTCTTAGATGAGCTACCGGATCCCCGTGTCCGTTGTACATGTCGAACTTTGGCAACTTAAATCCCGCAGGAAGCTGCACCTCAGGGAACAAACACAGGTCTTTGTAGGCTACACTTACTTGCCCTCCTAGCCCTTGCATATTGCGGAAAGCGTTCTCAAGACTCTTCACTTTCCGAGCCATCTCTTCCTGCCCGGCATTTGCTTCTATCATCGGAGCGTGAGACTCGTGTTGTCTGAAGGTAGGCTCCGGAGGGTAGTAGTGAGAATCCTGGATATGAAACATTGGTTCACTAGAGGACTTGTGGATAATAGCGGGCGGAGGTGCCACGTATACAGGAGCAACTTGTGGTATAGGAGGTAGTGCTTGCTTGGTTGGAGGTGGTGGCATTTGGGAGGTGGAAGCATAGTAGTGAGGGTAGTCGGGGTAGGTGGAGGATGAGTTGATTGTTGGTGGCTCAGGGTTAGGATTGGATGGAGGGACATATGCAGGGTTAGCAGGATAGGCTGGTAGTGGTTGACCTCTCGACCAAGCTTGGTACATTTCAGCCATCTGCTGTCTTAACTTGTACATTTCTTCTTTCATCCCTGCCACATCCACGATCTCTTCTTCGTGAGCGGGGTCTACAATGGTTGCCTCGATCTCCTGGGACACAGCCTTTGTCATCTTTTTAGATCTGGTGTTGTATGGGTGGGTAGCCAGTATGCCAGTTGCCTAGAAAATCTGGACTCACAAACATCAACACTTGTCAGTTGTTAGCGCATGAATAAGATATAACGACTTTAAAAACAAACACATTTGCTCGAGTCGTTATGCATCATCCCGGCTGCTGCTTACTTTAATCATCTTTTCTTTTCCACTCTTTTGTTTTCTTTCTTTTCTTCTTTTCTTTTCTTTTTTGCTTTTTTCTCTTTTCTTGCTTTTCCCTCTTTTTTTTTCTTTCTTTTTCTTGCTTTTTCTTTCTCTCTCTCTTTTCATTGTCGTTTTCATGATTACGTTCCTATTTATTTGCCTAGCGGATTCAAAGAAATGACATAAAGTAAAAGAATTGGTAACAACACTTTTGTTTTCTCATTGATAATTCAAAACCTTGATTACAAAGTGATGTTTAAGAAAAGAAAAATAAAAGATGATGCATGACCTAAGGGTACATTAATGCACCTAGTGCCCGCGAGGCGTCGTTCGGCCTTGCCGCGGGCCTATATGCTAAACCCCTTTGAAGCCTATCCAGGTCGGCCATGACTTGTTGTACAAAAAACTTTACTGCAGATACAAAAGTCCTTCGAGACATCTCTTCACAAAGCTGAGTCTTCTTGGTGATGTACTGGGCGATGCGAACAATCTTTTCTCTGATGACCCCTTTTCTTGCAATAACCGACTTATTTGTTGATTGCGAGCGTCCAAGACATGTTGGTTGTCCTTTTGCACCTGTTGTAGCTCCAATTCTAATCTAGCCATGGTCGTGTAGCAATATTCTCTTTCTTCCTCAAGATCTTTAATAATCTTGTTGCTTTTGGCCGTGGCTGAGATTGTTTTCTTTCTAAGCTGAGCTACTTCGAAATCATGCTTGTCTTGCAGCTGTTGAACCAATTTGGCTCTCTTCTCAACATCTTTATCCATTTGCTTCCGAGCCATGACTAACTCTTTCTCTGCTTTATCCAAATCGAAGCTATAGTCATTTACTTTTCGCCGGAGAATCTCAATTAAATTTTCATCCCGGGCCGAGCGAATTGGGGTCTCGGATGCAACTTTCATTTGAGCCATTTGAGCTCTCAACATCTCATTTTCTTTCTTCAACTGCTTCTTCTCCACTTCATCGGATGCTGCTTGTAAACCGCTTTCGAAATGAAGATTTCTTAGTTTATCCTCCAACAGACTGATTTTAGCCTTATATTCCTTTTCCTTGGCCGCCCATTTCAGATTTTCCTCGGATTGCTCTATCAGGTCTTGCAAGTGAGGTCTCTTTGAAAGACGTTCGTGTTCAACCCCTCGTCGGTACCAGGTGGAGTATCCAGGTGATATCTCCCCTCTTGCTCTATTCGGCACACAAGTATCAATCTTCGGATTTTGGCATTCATTCCATATTTGCCGGATTCTTGCTTCCGGGAATTGCCCGTCTGGACCAATCTCCACGGCCTGCACACTGAGATCCCCATCTCTCGGAATAATCTGACACCGACCCAACTGTCGCAGGGCTCTGTAGGGTGCATAAGGTTGTATACTCTTCAAACCCATGATCAAAAATGGCGATCCCTCTGTTGGCATGTATATCACCTCGTCAAGAGGTAACCAGTCATACGTCCAATCAATTTGACCGTCGGTTAGTGATCGAAGATACCCAATCCAACCTTGGACTCCCTCTGGCAACCTTTCTTCTTTTGTTCTCGCATTGAACTCTTCTAAACATGTCCGATCGGCCGAACCATAGCTCGAGAATGAAGGGTGGTGGCACAGATGCTCAATTAGCCAGATTTGCAAGATCAAATTACACCCTTCGAAGAAAGTAGCCCCCGCTTTGCACGCAGTCAGAGCACGATAGATATCCGCAACAATCATCGGGGCCAGAGTACAGTTTTCTTGTACTATCAGTGTGGTAGCTACCCCGGCGACTTTTACATTGATATGTCCATCTTTCCTCGGGAATACAACAACTCCAAGAAATGCCACCAAAAATGCAAACCTCCGGTGTTCTTCCCATTTCGCCCGGTTGGACTTGCAACATAGCTTGTTGGTAAGATCATTGAAACCCCCAACGTGTCCAAACCTATTGTAGATGAAGCTTAAAGAACAAAACACGTTGGCCAGATCTTCATTATGAACATTCCGGGCAATTTTCAAAGAGTCGAGGAAGCGGTGTACTGTCACCGTCCTTGGAGATACCGGGTATTTTCCTTTCAGTGGAACCTCGGTCTTCCCAATGTAAAAGGCAATCTCCTCCAAAGTTGGGGTAAGTTCAAAATCTGGAAAAATGAAATACGTTATATGCCGAATCCCAAAACGTGACCAACGCTCTAACCACATCACCTCGAGGAACTATTTCGAGTAACCCCGTAAGGCCTTTCAAGTACCTTTTGACCCAGTCTTGACCATCGGATCCCATGTCCTGCCACCATAATCTCAGCTCCAAAGGGATTTTATTTAGGGAAAATTGTTCATTCATCATCGTGCTCGTCCTGCACATTTATTAAGGTGATTTTATTTAGAAAAGGAAAAATCTTTTTTTTAATGCAAGTTTTCAATTTTTGAAAGAAAAGGAAAATAATTTTCGAAGTGGCCATTTTTGCAAAAACAGCCTTCCGTCGTCCTTTCGGAACATTCGGCCAATAGCAATCACCTCGATTATTTGAAAAGAAAATCTTTTTGGTCTTTTTCTAAAAGTGTGGTTGGACCCGTTTAAGGGTTGCCTACGTATCCCACCTAATGGCGAGAATCAAACCTGCGTAGTTCGGTCAGATTATTTGACCAGTTATTTCAAAAAATGCTCCAACTATTTTTGCAAATTTTCAAATTTTCCGGATACCTATTTTCTATAAATCATTATTTTCCTCTCTCTCCTTTTTTTTTTCTTTTCAACAATTTTTCCAATCTCGGGATTTTCGCCGGTCCGCATAACGGTCAAGGACAATAAAATGCAACACATAGCATGCTCGGTCTTTTCAATACCGGGTCACCTATCCTAGACGGACCCAACCCCTGTGTTGAGTCCCCTAAGTCAGACATGATGCAAATAATCGTCCTAGACCTATGTTCAAAAATCTTACGGTTTCATGGATTGCTAGACCGTGTACCCGAGCGGACAACTCGAATCGAGGAGGGGGCTACGTACCGGTGACCCGCGGAGTCAATCGGCTTTGTAACTTATCCGGCCTCTATTTTTCTTAATTTAGGGTGACTTTAACAGAAAGGGGAGTCTCAACCAGTAAGCACATCCCCGGGGGAAGAAGAGAGAAGGGTTTTCGGCACAATTTTATATACAGTCCACATAATATCAAAGCGATAAAACACATAGCATGTTATTCAAATCACATAATGAAGTCAAACAAAAAACACGAACGGCAGTTCTAAGGAGCTCGAGTTCTTAAACCCTGAAGTCGAAATTCAGGGTTGGATCCCCAGCAGAGTCGCCAGAGCTGTCACACCTCCCTTTTTACTACCCCACACATGCATAAGGTGTATAAATACACTTGTAGGGTATACCCCGACGCTCAATTACCCGAGACGGGTAAAATAACGTAAGGGAAGGAGTTTTTCCAATTTAAGGACAATCGGTTCGGGATTTTATTAGAGATTAATCAGAGTCGCCACTTGGGAATGATAATGGTGTCCCAAGTCACCGGTTAATCCCGAATCCGAGGAATTTTGACTCTTAAAATGTCTGCGAAGCAGAGGTCCGGATAAGGAACTCTGTTAATCCGGGAGAAGGTGTTAGGCACTCCCGGATTCCATGGTTTTAGCATGGTCGCTCCACTGTCGTTCTTGACTTTTGTTTGACTCGGTTATAGATTTTAATAACATAATACGCTTTTAAATATTATTTTTAGGAATTTGCGGTATCGCGAAAACACGCCTCAAGTCATACCGCAACCAGTACGCCTATGACCTTTGGTGTATTTCGGCTTTACCGAGATTTGGATTTGAGTCGCACCAAGTGCACACTCATTCATAGGAAGATATATTAAAACCGTGCCCTAAAATAATGTCTATCGGCTTTTAAATATTTTAGGAGAAGCAATGGAATTGGCTATTAGCTTTCCCGGATCTATTTGTGTTTATATCATTACTAAATGGGGGCCCCGGTGTTATTCGGGCGAGGCTCGTCCCAATTTTAATTTTTAAAGTCCGGTCCTATTTGGTTCAACTACATTTTTTGCTACATTGTTTTTCCCTTACTCGTTTTGTAACATTCCAGGCCCGTCGAATTTTGTTATTGGGCCTGGGTTTTCGGCTTAGTACCAGATGTGTCCCAACAGTCTTCGGATTTGTATTTGGGGCGGCCCAGTCGAATAAAACCATAGTTCAGGCCCACGATATATTTGGACCCAAACCAAATGAATTTGCAATAACAGAAACGGTATGATAATACACATAATTAAGAGGTAAAGGCTTTGAACATTTTATTAATCAGAGAAAGAAGATATTCAATACATGAGACACTAGCTTTAAACTTAATAACTATACACAAGGATTTTAGCCAGCTACTTTTAACTTTTAAAACTAACCAACAAAGTTCATACTAATTCTGGGTAGACATATCGATTGAGGATTAAGTCTAAATGTCAACATTATTTCTAAATTAACCGCTCATGAAGGATTATACTACTGATTACTTTCACTTTCATTTCGGTTGAATTGACATTGATAGCTTTTAAACTAGGAAATCAACCAACTGTATGAAATGAGATCTATAGTTTATAACTTACTAATGGGCACCGATATTAATACACTAAGTGGCTGTGAAATGTACACTGGGATTTTATCACTGGATTTCTACCGTTTGCTTCTATTTTGTATCACATTACTCATTCACAAGTGAGTTGATTGAATCTGATTTTTAACGTGATTCCTATTTCACTAAATGGTAAGTGATCTACAATCATGCTATTATTACACTACTGATTTCTTCATGAAGTTCGTTATCAGATCATTAATATTGCAAGTTATTACTAATTAACTTATGTTTTAAGTTTTCCTAATTAATCTAAGTGACAGGCTATTTACACTATATTATTACTATACTACTGCTAGTACTACATTATTACAGTATTTGTTTTTTGTTTTCATACTACTACATTCTTCACTACAAGTTAAAAAATGAAATTAAATTAACTACTCGACAGCAACAGAATCCGAAGCTCCATTTCTATTTCAATTAAACCAGCATTACATCTTCAAGTGTAAGAGTAATGTACCTGAATCAAAGCCAATAAAACCGATGAGTTCTAGGGATAGGCAAGTAAGTAACAGCAGTCAACTCAGAGCAATGCAACAGGAAGATTTGAATGCTAAATGACTGAGACCAAACAGCAACCAGCAAAGCAGGAAACCCAGCAAAATCCGAGCAGAAGAACCCAGCAAAACCAATAAAACCAACAAATTCTAACTCGAAAATTCCAGAAAATCCTATTACTCTATTGCTATTTTTATCTCTCAATGCTTTTGTATGAATTTCAGCTTAAGTGTTTTCAGATTATTCCCCAATGGAACCCCCTTTTCAGCTCTTTGAAGGTGTATTTATAGTTATCCTAAGGCTGAAACTTGGGGAGAAAGTTATGGGATTTTCTCCCACTTCTCCCCCTCCTAAATTTATTAAATCTACACTTAAGTCCCCTTTTCAGTTACCAAAACCCTTCCAGCATGTGTTGGAAGGTTCCAAAAGATTCCTTTTAGGGCCTTTTACTAGTATGACCTTAGGGGTTAAAGATTTTTACAGATTTCCCATTTTTAGGAGACCATTATACCCCTAAATCTCTGCAAAATTGCAGAAATCGGGAGCATGAATGTCCCTATTACCCTCCTAAGTTCTTACTAGTTACTATTTTACCTTTTCAATACCCAATTGTGCCCCTAAGAGCACTGCTGATTTACCAGCTTGCCTAGGGCAGATTTTAGCTAGTTTTGAACCTATTTAACTAATAGCCAGCCCTGGCATTAGTATTTAAGGGCTGGCCAGATTTATTTTAAGAACTATTTCAATTTTAGCCACTTTTAAACTAATTCTAGTCAATTAAGACCAATTTATTCTTAATTAAAGCTAATTGCAGGCATAGCCTGTTTTATTGTTATGTTAACCTATTTAAAATTTAGCCAGTCTCAAGTTGAGACTTAGCTTGGGCTATTAAAGCCATATACTGAACAGTTGGGCCCAAAACCTTTACAGGTTTGGCCACTTTGCTATTCAGGGCTCAGTATAGAGCCTGGGCTAGTCTGCATTTGCAGACATAGCCCCTTTGCACAACCAGCCACTGTTTAACAGTGAGCTGTGTGTTAGGGCTCACAGAATTGGTCAACCCTTTGCAGGGTTGACCATTCTTAGGCCAATTATTAAACCTATAGCCTAATTATGATCATTTTCAGTTTATACCTATTTAAAAACTAACCACTTTCATGGAACCTAATGCTAACAACTATAACCAATCCACCTAAGGTCTAGATGATCAATCAAACATTCATAAGAAGCCAAATCTAGCAAAACTTAAGCATTCTTAACATGAATTGCACACAGAAACACATATGATCCAAGAAACATGCATTAACCAACTCAAATTCAGAGGGAACAGTAGATATGGTTGAATTTTAGTCAACTAACTCATCCTATCAGATTGTATGTGATGCAGTGTGAATTTGTGTCAATTCATACCTAGTTATTACTAATTCCAATCATATGAAAGTTTGATCAATTTCAGAACCTTTAGAATTCATGGCACAATTACACATATAAGCACAGGCTTTCATAGAGATGACAATTAGGATCCAATTTCAAACTCTAAACCTAGAATCATGATAACCCAATGAAACAGGAAAAGTATGAGACTAAAGCCAGACATGTGAAGAATCCTAGTCATGCTCTCAATATGAATCAGGAACTAACAATCAATAAGTCAAAGAAAGATTTAAACCTAAGACAAAGCATCATAATAGGACCTCAACATAACAGGCTAAAGATGAGCCAACTAAGAAGCCTCAAGACTAATTATCAGAGCAACTTGCACAAAGATATGAAATAAACTATGGAATGATGGGAAGATAATCAACCAGAACCAAATCATGGACAAGTGCATGGCAGATAAGATAAAAAAATGAAGTAAAGAAGAGCATGGAGATGAAGAAAAGAAGGATGTGTAGAAACAGTAGAAAAGCTAGACCATGAAAGCCAGAAAGAAACCCAGTTCTATGAATCATTACAGTCAAAGGCAACAAGAGTAGTTAAAATGACACAGAAAAGCTGAACTTCTCAATATTAGAGTGAAAAGCCATGTGATCAAAACAAAGCATATAACAGATAAAATCCTATCACTAACAGGCCCAAAAGGACACAGGGACACACAGGAGATGAACAAGTTAAGGAGTCAGGGTGGCCACAGAGAAATAGATAAAGACTCACAGCCTGAGAAGATAAGCAGAAGGGTCCTAGACTAGCATGATAACAAGAGATAAAAAATCATAAAAACAACATAAACCCTATGACTAACATGTTCAAAGGAACTAGTCAAGAATTTAAAAAGAAACAGGTTGGCAGATAAGGATATACAGGATCCTATACTAGCATGCGAAGCTCAAACTTGAGATAAGAACAGAGTTACCAAAAGAGAACCAAGAATAGCCATACAACTAACATATGAAACGCAAATCAATCAGAACATGCAAGGCAATGATATACAGGGCATATTAAAACAGAACTGAAATAAACAAAAAGAAAAGGAACAGAATATCAACAAGAACAATCTATACTTATCATGCGAACACAAAAATCATAGAAGTCAGGACCCAAACATGTAAGAAATCACAGACCTATCCTAATAAACTAAAGAAAACTAAAGGGTGAGGGACTTAGCTTGCGGGGCCGGTCCCCCGAGCTTCCTATTCTCTTTTCTTTTCCTTTTTATTCTCTCATACTCTCAGGCTCCTTTTTATTCCTTCTTGTTTTCTTTTTCTTATTCTTTTCCGGATCTTTTTTTTAATCTTTTCTGATTCTTCTTTCAAGGCTTAAAGACGAAGCCTTTTTGAGATTTGGGTTGCAGGGGGTGTTCAGGAGTGTAAAAAGGGTGGATCTTGGGGTGGTTTTGATTTTGGGGTCACCGGAGTTAGGTTTCCGGTGACCTTATTTTGGATATTTGAGGCGATACGGGAAGATTCGAGGGTAGCCAGTGGTATGAGTGGATAGATCTAGTGGAGAGGAATAGAACGGCATTGGTTTCATGTGGTTCTTCATACTTTGGGTGGTCACCGGTGTAACTCCGGTGACCGGGGTTTTGAAGAGCAGGGTATTTTCTGGGTTCTTTCTGGAGCAAAGAAGAAGAAGAAGGAGATGAAGAAGGAAGGGATGTTGAAAGGCCGGCGACCACCGTGGAGGGTGGTGGCCGCCATGGCCGCCTAGGGTTTTCTGAGGTTGAAGAAGGAGATGAAGAAAGAAAGGAGAGGCGGCTGATATTAGGGTTGTGAAAATGGCTAAAATGAAACGGCCGTTCAGACAAGGCCTTTTTATAGGCCAAACATCCCAGATAATCTCGACCGTCCATTTGATGGAGATCAACGGTCTGAGAGGGGCGTTACTAAAACGACGTAGTATTGTCGTTTATGAGACTAAGGTCTCACACCCTTGGATCACATTGAATGAACGGCTGAGATTAAATCTCAGCATTAATTAATTCTCTTATAATTCAACCATTATTCTCAGCCGTTGATTTGAGGAGACGAACGGCTGAGATCACTTCTGCTCACAACCTTTGGACCGGGTCTGTTTGGGCTTAAGGACTGGGCCAACGATTTGGACCACAATTGGCCCAAATTCATTTACACAGCATATATATTTTTTGTATTTTCTGATTTTAATAATTTTTATGCATTTTCTTTTATTCTTTTTTTTTTTTTCTTTTATGAAAAAATATAAATCCTAATTTACTACCTACTCTAATTTCCTAGTATTTTTGGTAATTTTCTGCTATTTTTTCTTTATTTCTACTACTTAAGCTATTTTACTAATTTTCTAATTAACTAGACTAACAAATTAATTACTACTATGTTTGATTTTTTCTAATTTTTACTTATTCAAACACACAAAAATATAACTAATTTCAAGCAAAGCAAGCAATTGCACTCAAAAACATATTTATTTTAATTTTGGAATTATTTGCCTGGTGCAAAAATCATGTGCTCACAATCGCATAGGGCTATTGTGATAGCATAGAAGACCTGGAGGGGGGTAGATTTTAACTCTATGTGATCGCATAGAGTCAAGTGCGATCGCATAGGCTGAGGAAGTTACACAGTGCAATCGTATGAGGGTCATTGCGATCGCATAGAAGGAATTTGGAGCCCAGCAAGATTGCTTTGTGCGATAGCATAGAGGTCTTGCGATCGCATAGAAGGAAAAATGGCTTGGAAGATTTTACTCTATGCGATCGCATAGAGGCATTGTGATCACAAAGAACAAGGCGTCAGTGACATAACAGTTTAAGTTAAAATTTCAAACGCGAACCCCATTATTTTTACACCACTTTAGCTTCGTCAAGGGAGGATTTTGAGTGCTTTGAAGAGAGAAATCAACGGGTAATCACTGGAGGTAAGTTTCTTGGCTCAAAAACATAATTTTATGCTAGAATCAACACCAAAATTCATGATATTGGGTAGAATTTGTGAAGAACTAGGGCCTAAGTTATGAAAACGATTTTTTGGGTTTTGAAAGGCCATTCAAACTCCGATTTTGATAAATTTTATATTCACGGACTCGTGGCGAGACAAAGAATCCGTTTGTATAAATTTTTAAATTTTTTGAGAAGTGGGCTTGGGGCTCAGGTTTTACCAACTTCGTGAATTATTGCATTTTTTGAGTAATTTTGATTGGGTTATGTTTCTTAGACCCATATTTATGTAATTGCTGTGATTTTTACTAGAGGTGAGTAGTTTGTGTATATGATAGCCTGAGGGTTTGAAACCCTAGCTTAGCACATTGTGATGCTATTACGGCGTGACTCACACCTCTTGGAAGGTGCGGGATTGGTTATGACTGGGGATTGAGACTTGGTCCATCCCGAATATGAATAGTATTATATTGGCAGTTGAAACGCACCATGTGTCAAGTATATATGTGGGCTATAAGCCATGTTTGGGGCCTTGTGCCGACCTGTAGTATCCCTAGGGGATAGATATCTATTTGATAGATTGATTTGTAAAATCATTGATCTCAGTCCTGGATTGAAATCACTATTGTGAAATGCTAAGTCATTTGTTCTTGGAAAATTGAATAAAATTAAAATATTTCTCATTGTTAATGAACTAGAACCTGGAAATAATTGAACTGTTGTGTGACTCATATGCATGTTGTGGACTGAGGATGGATCGGGTTGCACGCCGCAGCGGATGATATGAATGTTGCGCTTGGGCTGAAGGAGCCCCTCCGGAGTCTGTACACACCCCTAGTGAGCGCTGTTGACTTTAAACGGATCGGGCTACGCGTCGTAGCGGTCATGTGCACTGCATTGCATTCTTGTTTGTAAATTACCTGTGATATTTGTGACTTGTTTTTGTTGTTAGTTCGTGGTAGGTATCGGACTGTAGGTTTAGCTTTGCTCTATGGTATTCTGTGGATTTCCTGTTTTCAACTATTTTATATACTTTTTACTCACTGAGTACTTAGTACTCACCTCTACTCCCTGCACCTTTGTGTGCAGATCCATGTACATAGGAGGGTTAGACGAGCATTCCAGCTTACTTCAAAGTATATTTGAGTTGTTGAGGTAGCTGCTGGCGTTCGTAGGACCTAGTTTCTCTCTTTATTTCAGTTATTTCTATATATATTCCCAGACTTGAGTATTTTGATTAGTATTCATATTACTATTCAGTTTTTCTTAGACGCTCTAGACTCGTGAACCCAGATCTTTTGGGAGTGTTATTTCGATGTTCGTACTTCTGAGTATTTAATTATACTATTATTATTGGAGTATTATTATTGACTCTTATATTCTTCTTGAAATTTGTCCTTTTGGGACTGGTCTTTAACTATGGAAACAGTTGTTGGTCTGGTTTGCCTAGCTTTAGGGTCGGGCGCCATCACGACCGAGTTTGGGTCGTGACAATAAGACTGATTGGAGTTGCTCTACGATCTGGTGAATCATTGGCATATACTTTGGCATTTGTCACATTTTTGAATGAACTCCTTTGCATCCTTCTCCGTATCAGTCCAGTAGTACCCTACTCTAATTACTTTTTGAACCAATGATTCGACACCGGAATGATTTCCACAAGTACTTCCATAAAATTCCCGTAGGAAGTAGTCAGTATCTCTCGATCCTAAGCATATTGCCAACGGTCCATCGAACGTCCTTCTAAACAGCGTTCAGCCTTTAGACAAAGTGAACTATGTTGGCTTTGTACGCAGAGCTCTCGACTCATTCGGATATGATGGAAGCTTCCCATTCTTTAAGTACTCTATATATTTCTTTCACCAATCCCAGGTCATTTTGCGTGGCCTTTTTCGATCACCAATCTCATGAGCTGTACGATAGTCCCCGACTTGAGTTCATTGTCTTCGACCGATAAACCTATATTGGCAAGAGCATCTGCCTTGTTGATATGTTCTCAAGGTACATACTGCAATGTCCATTCTTTAAATCGATGTAGAGTCATCTGTAGTTTATCCAAGTACATCTGCATTCAGTTTTCTCTAACTTCAAAAGTCCTGTTAACTTGGTTTACCATGAAGAAGGAATCACACTTGGCTTATATGGCCTGGCTTATATGGCCTGCTCTCCCAAACGTTTAGCTATTTCGAGACCTGCAATCATGGCTTCATACTCGGACTCATTGTTAGTCAATTTTGTAGTTCTGATAGACTATCTAACTATATTACCCGTGGGTGATTTAGCACGATGCCTAGTCTGAACCCATTCACATTCGATGTACCGTCCGTAAAGAGGGTCCAATATTCGGAAGGTGTACCCCATTTTATCAACGGTTCTTTTTAAACCTCGGGTACGAGGATCGGCATAAAGTCAGCCACAAAGACTGCCAAGATTTGAGACTTGATGGCGGTTTGGGGTCGATACTCAATATCATACCCACTGATTTCCACAACCTATTTGGCCGAAGGCTCGGGTTTGTGTAAAATATTTTAAAGAGCATAAGTTGACACAACACATATTGGATGACATTGGAAATATAGTTTTATTTTCCTAGAGGTGCTTATTAAAGCAAGCGCTAATGTTTCTAAGTGTGGATATCAAGTTTCATTGTCACGACCCAAAATCCGGTCGTGATGGCGCCCAGCACATTGCTAAGCCAGCCTGACCAATCAATATCAACAACGGAGCTAGAAGCTCTCTTTAACCCATTTAAGCATTTCAAAATATGAAACAATAGTAATACTTATACCAACGGCGGGGAGACCAAGTCCCAAAATATACTAACTCCCGTAGACCGAAGGGTCAAGAGTCATGAGCCTCTACTGAACATGAATGTATAAAGGTTTACAAGATACCAAGTGCGGAAAGAGATGTCAATACAAAATCAAAAGACGGTAGAAAAGAATATCGGGTCCTGCGGACTCGCGGCTTCCTCGTATATCCCACGAGATGTCGCCTCGCATAGCCTACTGGATCAGCTGCCGAGAGGTACTCGGATGCGCACACAAGGTGCGGGGAGTAAAATGAGTACTTGCCGGACTCGGTGGTAATAAACAAAGGTAAGACGAGCGTAGATAAGAAATCCGCAATAAAGCACTATGTAAAACTATAATCAGCTACCCTGTCATAGAATCAATATTCATTGTACACCTGTACCAACAAATACCAATAAATAGCATAACAGCTAGCGGATGTAGCTAAATGCAATGCAATGCATGATATGACCGCTACGGCGCGTGGCCCGACTCCAATTTTGGGTACCCGTGCTCACTGTGGGGGTTCAGACTCGGAGGGGCTCCTACAGCCCAAGCACATCTCATAGAGATATTCTGCGGCGTGCAGTCCGATCCAACATATATCTCGCTGCGGCGCGCAGCCCGATCCACTACTAGTCAGCTAATATGCAGATACAGCCTCACAGGCTCAAAAGTAGTTTTGGAAAACTCTTTTATCATTTTTCAGTTGGAAAACAGTAATATCAAGTTCCAGAGATTGGAATTAGCATAATAACAGAAATATCTGCGGACTAGTAGTAAACTAGCATGTCTATATGATAAGACAATGGTAACGATCCTCGCGGGATCCAATAACTAGCTCACGGCCCACATGTATACTCAACCGCCCAAGAAGGGGGTTCCTCGGCTCAAGAGTGGCCATTATTACAATATATAATATGCAACCATCCGAGAAGGAGGTTCGACGGCTCAAGAATAGCCTAATATCATAATATCAACAGGTCGGACTAATTTATAGTCTCCAGTTCATGATCGACCCCGCACTCTCAAGAGTGTGCGTGTCTCGCCGCTATACAGCGTCACAAAGTGGTATACCGGGGTTTCGAACCCGCTGGTCATCACCCATATCTATTACTCACCTCAATACGGTGCGACGACTACTCCGCAATGCCCTTTCCACGAGAATCAAGCTCCGCACGCATAGAATCTGATCAAATACAGTAGAAATACAACAAATTAGGCCAATGGGACGATACCCAATCAATACAACTCGATTTACATCAAAATTCCCAAAGTTGTCAAAACCCGACTTTCGGTACGCTTGTCGAAAAATTACAAAAGTTACATATTCGGAATCCTCGTCTCGATACGAGTCTAGGCATATAAAATTTACCAAAATCGGACTCCATTTGCCCACTCAAATCGGTGTTTTTCTTTAATTTAGGCCTAGGGCTCAAACCCACCTTTAATCTTCCATTTACAGAAATTTAACCCATGATTTCATGTTAAAATGATGTAATTAAGCCACAAAACTTACCTCCAACGAATCCCCGATGAATTACCAGCAATTCCCGTGAGTTTCTCTCTCTAGAACTCAAAAATGGCATTTTTGGGTATTAAACCCGCGACTAGTTCTGTTCTGAACTTAACTTCACTGCCAGCCTATTTTCTTCATCGCGTTCGCGACGCCTCTCACGCGAACGCGATGCCTTTTTCCTCTTCTTCATCGCGAACGCGTCACTCCTTCACGCGTCCGCGAAGACCATTCTCCCCAGCCCGGACTTTTCCTCTACGCGAACGCGACATGCCTCACGCGTTCGCGATGCCTTGCGAATTCCTTATACGCGAACGCGGCCCAGACCATCGCGAACGCGATGCTTCCCAGCTTCCTCTTACGCGAACGCGACGCCAACCCTCGCGAACGCGGTAGTCACCTGATCCCGGCCTACGCGAACGCGGCATAGCCCTCGCGAATGCGAAGGCCAAAAGTTTGCCCAGTGATCTGCAGATTACAGCAGGTCTTTTCTTGCTTCAAAATGCCGGATGATGGTCCGGATTCACCCCGAGGCCCCCGGGACCCCAACGAAAACCACCAACATACCCCAAAACACGATACGAACTTGTTCCAATCATAAAAACACCATCCTAAACATCAAAATCACCCATTACACACGGATTCAAGCCTAAATTTCTTAAAACTTTCCGAATTACACATTCGATCAAAAACCCGACTAAACGACGTCCGAATGACCTGAAATTTTGCAGGCACATCCAAAATCACCTAACGGAGCTATTGTAACTGTCAGAATTCCATTCCGACCCCCGGATCAAAATCTCACCTACCGTTCGGATTTCGCCAAAATTCAACCTTAGCCAATTCAAGCCTATTTCTACACCGGGCCTCCAAATTCAATTTCGATCGCTCCCCTAAGTCACAAATCACCTCCCGGAACTAACTGAATCATCAGAATCCGATTCCGAGCCCTCTAACCAAATAGTCAACTCCGGGTTGACTTTCCTTATTCAAGTTTCCTTCACAAAGGCTATATGCCTCATTTTCAATCCAATTCACTCCTAACTCACCCGATAGACTTTAACAACTGATATAAAAGTATAAAACATACAATTTCAACATAACGGGGTGGTAATTCCCGTAACAACGGGCCGGGTCGTCACATTCTCCCCCTCTTAAGCAAACGCTCGTCCTCGAGCGGGTCAAGAAACATACCTGAAGTCTCAAACAAGTGAGGATATCTGCTCCGCATCTCCCGCTCGATCTCCCAAGTGGCCTCCTCCACGGGTCGACCTCTCCATCGAACCTTAACTGATGCAATCTCCTTAGAACTCAATTTTCTCACCTGCCGTCCCAAAATGGCAATAGGCTCCACATCATAGGATAGATCACCATCAAGCTGAATGGTGCTGAAGTCTAATACATGAGATGGATCTCCGATGTACTTTCGGAGCATAGACACATGGAATACTGGATGGACGCTAGATAAGCTGGGCGGCAAGGCTAACTCATATGCCACCTCTCCAACTCTCTTGAGTATCTCAAAAAGACCAACGTACCTAGGACTCAACTTTCCTTTCTTCCCAAACCTCATGACACCCTTCATAGGTGAAACCTTCAACATTACTCTGTCACCAACCATGAAAGACAACTCTCGAACTCTACGGTCCGCATAACTCTTCTGACGAGACTGTGCTGTACGAAGCCTCTCCTGAATCAACTTTGCTCTATCCAGAGCATCCTGGACTAACTCAGTCCCTATCAATCTAACCTCACCAGGCTCAAACCATCCCACGGGGGATCTACACCGCCTGCCATACAATGCCTCATACGGGGCCATCCGAATACTCGACTGATAACTGTTGTTGTAGGCAAACTCAGCAAGTGGTAGGAACTCATCCCACGAACCACCAAAATCAATCACACAAGCTCGCAACATATCCTCCAAGATCCGAATAGTGCGCTCAGACTGTCCGTCTGTCTGGGGGTGAAATGCTGTACTCAACTCAACCCGCGTACCCATCTCTCGCCGAAATGCTCTCCAAAACTGAGAAGTGAACTGAGTACCCCTGTCGGATATGATAGACACTGGGACTCCATGCAACCGAACAATCTCTCGAATAAAGATCGACGCCAACCGCTCCGATGAGTAGGTAGTACTAAGTGGAATGAAGTGACCTGACTTGGTCAGTCTATCCACAATCACCCATACAGAATCAAACTTCCTCGCCGTCCAAGGGAGTCCAGTAACAAAGTCCATAGTGATCCTCTCCCATTTCCACTCAGGAATAACAATGCTCTGAAATACACCGCCGGGCCTCTGATGCTCGTACTTAACCTGCTGACAGTTGAGGCATCGTGCTACATGTCCGACAATGTCCATTTTCATCTTTCTCCACCAATAGTGCTGTTTCAAATCTTGATACATCTTCGCGGCTCCTGGATGGATAGAATACCGCGAGCTATGGGCCTCATCCAGAATCAACTCACGAAGGCCATCAACATTGGGCACACATATCCGGCCCTGCATCCTCAATACGCTGTCACTATCAATGGTGACATCTCTAGCATCATCATGCTGAACTCTGTCCCTCAGGACAACCAAATGTGGATCATCATACTGGTGCTCACGAATACGATCATATAGAGATGACCGAGATACAACACAAGCCAATACCCTGCTGGGCTCCGAAATATCTAACCTCACTAGCCGATTGGCTAGCACCTAAACATCATAAGCAAATGGCCTCTCCTCAGCTGGAATATATGCCAAGCTCCCCATATACTGACCGCCTTCCGGCTCAAAGCATCGGCCACCACATTGGCCTTACCCGGATGATATAATATAGTAATGTCATAATCCTTCAGCAACTCTAGCCATCTCCGTTGTCTCAAATTAAGGTCTTTCTGTTTGAACAAGTGTTGGAGACTACGATGGTCGGTATACACCTCACAAGACACACCGTACAAATAGTGCCTCCAAATTTTCAAGGCATGAACAATGGCGGCTAGCTCCAAATCATGGACAGGATAGTTCTTCTCATGTGGCTTCAACTGCCGAGAAGCATAAGCAATTACCTTACCTTCCTGCATCAACACACAACCTATCCCCACTCTCGAGGCATCACAGTAAACAGTATATGAACCTGAAGCTGATGGAAATACTAACACTGAAAGCTCCCCTCGCACTCATCCGACCACATGAATGGTGCACCCTTCTGGGTCAATTTAGTCAATGAAGAAGCAATGGATGAAAATCCCTGAACAAACCGGCGATAATACCCCGCCAAGCCAAGAAAACTCCCGATCTCTGTAGCTGAGGTCGGTCTAGGCCAACTCTACACCGCCTCTATCTTCTTCGGATCAACCTGAATACCATCACGAGACACCACATGTCCCGGAAATGCTACGGACTCGAGCCAAAACTCGCACTTGGAGAATTTAGCATATAGCTTCTCCTCCCTCAATCTCTGCAACACAATGCTCAAATGCTGAGCATGCTCCTCCTGAGTACGGGAGTAGACTAGAATGTCATCAATGAACACAATCACAAATGAATCCAAATAAGGCATGAACACACTGTTCATCAGATGCATAAATGCTGCTGGGGCGTTGGTCAGCCCAAACGACATCACAAGAAACTCATAATGACCATATCGGGTCCTGAATGCAGTCTTCATAATATCTGAGTCTCTGATCTTCAACTGATGATAGCTCGAACGAAGATCGATCTTAGAAAACACCCTCGCACCCTGTAACCTGATCGAACAAATCATCTATGCGCGGTAGAGGGTACTTATTCTTCACTGTCACTTTGTTCAATTGTCGATAATCAATACACATTCGCATGGAACCATCTTTCTTTTTAACAAATAATACCGGCGCACCCACGGGGACACACTAGGACAGATGAAACCCTTATCCAGAAGCTCTTGAAGCTGCTCTTTTAGTTCTTTCAACTCAGCTGGTGCCATCCGATAAGGAGGAATGGATATGGGCTGAGTGCCGGCACCAAGTCAATGCCAAAATCAATATCCCTGTCCGGCGGCATGCCCGGCAGGTCTGAGGGGAATACATATGGAAAATCCCTCACAACAGGTACAGAATCAATGTTAGGAGACTCGGCTCCCACATCTCTCACAAAAGCTAAGTACGATAAACACCCTTTTTCAACCATTTTCTGAGCTTTTAAGAATGAAATAACACGGCTAGGGACGAAATCGGTCGAACCCGCCACTCGATCTGAGAAATACCAGGAATGGCCAACGTAACTGTCTTAGCATGACAGTCCAATATAGCATGGTACGGAGACAACCGGTCCATACCCAATATAACATCAAAGTCCACCATCCCCAATAATAACAAATCTGCCTGGGTCTCCAGACCCCCAATAGATATAACACGGGATCTATAGACATGATCCACAACAATCGTATCACCCACGGGGGCGGATACATGAACAGGTAAATCAAGACTACCACGAGTCGCACCCAAGTGATGTGCAAAATAAGAGGACACGTAAGAATATGTGGACCCTGGATCAAATAGAACAGAGGCATCTGCATCAGAGGCAACTGCATCACGCCTGTCAGGAAGAGCATAGAACCATGCCTGGCCTCCACCAGATCTCTCCTCGCCTCTGGGGCGACTACGAGAAGACTGATCTCCACCTCTACTAGACTGAGATGGTGCTGAAGAGGAGGGCTGATCCCTCTGCTGTGTCCTGTCCTTACGGAGTCGAGGGCACTGTCTCCTCATGTGGCCAAACTCACCACACTCATAACATGCACCTGGTGCTGGAGAAGTAGGTGCTGCACTCTGGGCTGGGAGGGCACTAAGTGATGACTAACTCTGCTGAAACCCCGGTCGACCACGACCATAAGAACCTCCGCTCTGCTCTGGACGGCCTGAATAAGAAGGTCTAGATGAGCGACCTCTGCCCTGCTGAGAATGCCCTCTAGATGGAGCACCACTGAAACTGCCATAACCACGAGGCCTCTTGGCCTCCCGCTGCTCTCTCTCTCGGCGATGATCCGCCTCAATGGAGCGTGCCATGTCCACAACCTGCTCAAATGATGATGACAAAACTCTCTCTCTGGTCATAAGAATGCGGATAGAGTAGTTGAGGCCATCAATGAACCTCCCGATCCTCTCCCTGTCGGTGGGGATCATCCATGTGGCATGCCTAGCCAAGCCTAGTGAATCTAAGCTCATATCGGGTCACGGACATGTCGCCACGAATCAACCACTCGAGCCGGCAACGTAGCTCCTCGCGACGAGGCCGAGGTACATATTTCTCTAGAAAGAGAGTAGAGAAGTGCTGCCATGTGAGAGGTGCTGCTCTTGCAGGCCTACGCCTCTCAAACTCCTCCCGCCAATCAAATGCGGGACCAGTGAACTGAAATGTAGTAAATGAAACTCCGCTGGACTCAAGAATACCAGCCGTACGCAGCATCTTCTGACACTTATCCAAGAAACCCTGGGCATCCTCGCCCTCAGCGCCACTGAAATGGGGTGGTCGAAGTCTACCAAATCTCTCAAGATGACGCTGCTCGTCGTCGGGCATAGCCTGAACCATATGCTCTGGAGCTGGTGCAGTTGGAGGAATGACTGGTACAACCACCTGAGCAGGGACCGCCTCTAGCGTCTGAAGTCCCTGAACAAACTGCTCAGGTGTGCGAGCTGCAGGGGTCTGCTGACCACCCCCTGTCTGAGATGTCGCTGCAGCAGCAGTAGCTGAGACTACCTGAGCCAAACCGGAACACACCGATAATATCTGAGCAAGAGTCTCCTGAAGACCAGGAATAGCAATAGATACAGTCTGGCCCTGAACTGGGACTGCTGGAGCATCAACCACTGGGGGCTGCTCCTGAACTGGTACAACGGGCGGGTCAGCTGGCACTGCCTCAGCTGCTCTACCTCTACCTCTAGCACGACCGCGCCCACGGCCTCTAACAGGTGGCAATAGAGGTCGTCCACCTCGTCCTGATGCTCGTGTTCTCGCCATCTGTGAGAGAATAGAATATAGAAGTTCGGTTCTCGGAACAACAAGATCGCACGACAGAGTTCAAGAAAAGTGAAGTGTTTCCTAAAGGATCGCAGCTTCCCGAGGATATATACAAACGTCTACGTACCAATCCGCGAGAGCCTACTAAACCGGCTCATGACTCGCGAGGCCTAGTAAACCTAGGCTTTGATACCAACTTGTCACGACCCATACCCGATCGTGATAGCGCCCCAGCACATTGCTAAGCCAGCCTGACCAATCAATATTAACAACAGAGCTAGAAGCTCTCTTTAACCCATTTAAGCATTTCAAAATATGAAACAATAGTTATACTTATACCAACGAGCGGGGAGACCAAGTCCCAAAATATACTAACTCCCGTAGACCGAAGGGTCGAGAGTCATGAGCCTCTACCGAACATGAATGTATAAAGGTTTACAAGATACCAAGTGCGAGAAAGAGATGTCAATACAAAATCAAAAGACGGTAGAAAAGAATATCGGGTCCTGCGGACTCGCGGCTACCTCGTATATCCCACGGATGTCGCCTCGCACGGCCTGCGGATCAGCTGCCGAGAGGTACTCGGATGCGCACACAGGTGCGGGGAGTAAAATGAGTACTTGCAAGACTCGATGGTAATAAACAAGGGTAAGACGACGCGCGAGATAAGAAATCCGCGATAAAGCTCTATGTAAAACTATAATCAGCTACCCTGTCATAGAATCAATATTCACCGTACCTGTACCAACAAATACCAATAAATAGCATAACAGCTAGGAGATGTAGCTAAATGCAATGCAATGCATGATATGACCGCTACGGCGCGTAGCCGAACTCCGATTTTGGGTACACGTGCTCACTGTGGGGGTTCGGACTCGGAGGGGCTCCTACGGCCCAAGCACGTCTCATAGAGATATTCTGCGGCGTGCGGTCCGATCCAACATATATCTCGTCTGCGGCGCGCAGCCCGGTCCACTACTAGTCGGCTAATATGCGGATACGGCCTCGCGAGGCTCAAAAGTAGTTTTTTTGAAAACTCTTTTATAATTTTTCAGTTGGAAAACAGTAATATCAAGTTCCAGAGATTGGAATTAGCATAATAACAGAAATAGCTGCGGACTAGTAGTAAACTAGCATGTCTATATGATAAGACAATGGTAACGATCCTCGCGGGATCCAATAACTGGCTCACAGCCCACAATATACTCAACCGCCCAAGAAGGGGGTTCCTCGGCTCAAGAGTGGCCATTATTACAATATATAATATGCAACCATCCGAGAAGGAGGTTCGACGGCTCAAGAATAGCCTAATATCATAATATCAACAGGTCGGACTAATTTATAGTCTCCAGTTCATGATCGACCCCGCACTCTCAAGAGTGTGCGTGTCTCGCCGCTATAGAGCGTCACAAAGTGGTATACCGGGGTTTCGAACCCGCTGGTCATCACCCACATCTATTACTCACCTCAATACGGCGCGACGACTACTCCGCAATGCCCTTGCCACGAGAATCAAGCTCCGCACGCATAGAATCTGATCAAATACAGTAGAAATACAACAAATTAGGCCAATGGGACGACACCCAATCAATACAACTCGATTTACATCAAAATTCCCAAAGTTGTCAAAACCCGACTTTCAGTACGCTTGTCGAAAAATTACAAAAGTTACATATTCGGAATCCTCATCTCGATACGAGTCTAGGCATATAAAATTTACCAAAATCGGACTCCATTTTCCCACTCAAATCGGTGTTTTTCTTTAATTTAGGCCTAGGGCTCAAACCCACCTTTAATCTTCCATTTACAGGGATTTAACCAAGGATTTCATGTTAAAATGATGTAATTAAGCCACAAAACTTACCTCCAACGAATCCCCGATGAATTACCAGCAATTCCCGTGAGTTTCTCTCTCTAGAACTCAAAAATGGCGTTTTTGGGTATTAAACCCGCGGCTGGTTCTGTTCTGAACTTAACTTCACTGCCAGCCTATTTTCTTCATCGCGTTCGCGACGCCTCTCACGCGAACGCGATGCCTTTTTCCTCTTCTTCATCGCGAACGCGTCACTCCTTCACGCGTCCGCGAAGACCATTCTCCCCAGCCCGGACTTTTCCTCTACGCGAACGCGACATGCCTCACGCGTTCTCGATGCCTTGCAAATTCCTCATACGCGAACGCGATCCAGACCATCGCGAACGCGATGCTTCCCAGCTTCCTCTTACGCGAACGCGACGCCAACCCTCGCGAACGCGGTAGTCACCTGATCCCGGCCTACGCGAACGCGGCATAGCCCTCGCGAATGCGAAGGCCAAAAGTTTGCCCAGTGATCTGCAGAAAACAGCAGTGCATTTGGCACAAAATGGTCCGTTTGGACCCCCGAATTCATCCCGAGGCCCCGGGACCCCAACGAAAACCACCAACATACCCCAAAACACGATACGAACTTGTTCCAATCATAAAAACACCATCCTAAACATCAAAATCACCCATTACACACGGATTCAAGCCTAAATTTCTTAAAACTTTCCGAATTACACATTCGATCAAAAACCCGACTAAACGAGGTCCGAATGACTTGAAATTTTGCAGGCACATCCAAAATCACCTAACGGAGCTATTGTAACTGTCGGAATTCCATTCGACCCCCGGATCAAAATCTCACCTACCGTTCGGATTTCGCCAAAATTCAACCTTAGCCAATTCAAGCCTATTTCTGCACCGGGCCTCCAAATTCAATTCCGATCGCTCCCCTAAGTCACAAATCACCTCCCGGAACTAACCGAATCATCAGAATCCGATTCTGAGCCCTCTAACCAAATAGTCAACTCCGGGTTGACTTTCCTTATTCAAGTTTCCTTCACAAAGACTATATGCCTCATTTTCAATCCAATTCACTCCTAACTCACCCGATAGACTTTAACACCTGATATAAAAGTATAAAACATACAATTTCAACATAACGGGGTGGTAATTCCCGTGACGACGGGCCGGGTCGTCACATTCATCCTCACCTAAGGTCCGACTAACATAATAGAGAGGGAATTACATACCTTGCTCTTCTCTAACCAGGACTCCACTTACTGCTATCTCCGAGACTCCCAAGTATAAGTAAAGTTGTTCGTCCGCTTTTAAGGTATGAAGCAGCGGCAGGCTCGATAAGTTCCACTTTAATTCCTCCAAGGCATGTTGGCCCATTCAAAATTGTTCTTCTTCGTAAGTAGTAAGAATAATTGGTGACTCCTATTCGAGGATCTCACAATTAATCTCCCTAGGGAAGCTATACGCCATGTTAGCCTCTGCACGGCTTTTACATTATCTAATATCCTTGATATATTTGATTTTATCGGTTAGGTACGGGTCATAAAGGGACATGTTGAAATTTGGAAAGAAAGTTATGAAGACAGTTCCAGCATTCAGGGTAACTTCGGCAGTACCCAAGTTTGCGTGTTGGTACTCCAAATATCGGGTATCTAGAAGAGAAAGTCGAGCTACAACAGGTTGACCTTTTCTTCCATGATATGTTAAAGCGATTCAGACAGCACCAAAATGGATATGGGTAAAACCATGAGCTCTCCATTGCCTAGGAAAATCATCCGGTATTTGAAGGGTGATAAATTGTTCCTCTCGAGTGGCAAGAATAGGATGCTGGTCAAGTTTTGAGGCAACAACATATTCTTTGACTCCTTTTGGTCTATGTTGGACTAAGGAACGAATTTGGGTCCAGGGTGCAAAGGATTTTTTGGCAAACGCTGAGTAAGGGTTTATGAGGGGTAGTTCGGTGGAAGATACTTTTTGTTCATCGGGTAGGATATCTACTTCATAGAGGTAATCATATTTTTTGGACAAGGTTTTATGTAAAGTAGGAGACATATTCATTTTTGCAAGAGTAGAAGAAGAGGATGATGGAAATGACTCAGACATATTTAGTAAACTGTTCCTCCCTCCGAAAGGATAGGCTGGCTCTGATACCACAGTAGTAAAGAACAGGGCAAGATACCACAAGAAAGCTAACTAGACAATAAATACGAAAGTTTCCCTACAAAAGGGGCTGGCTTCAACAACCCATAAGGGACGGCTTGCCAAGCTACACAAACAGTTAATTTGTTTATAGTCTCAAAAGTTTTCCTACAAACGGGGCTGGCTTCAACAACCCATAAGGGACGGCTTGCCAAGCTACACAACTCGGAAAACTTTTGTACTATAACCAACGTTAGCTGTTTATAACTCAGAAAACTTTCGTACTATAATAAGATAACTTTCTTACAGTATACTTACCCTATTTTTCATACATGGACCAGCCTTTCCATCCATTCGAAAGAAAGAACAAGAGAGAAATTTAGAAAGCACTCATAAGTAGTATTTCACAAAGGATTTTTGAAGATTTACAAGATGATTGCTAGATGATTGCTAGATGATCCTACCAGTACTACAAGGCCTCTTTTATATAGGACTAGGAGGTTATTACAAGACAAACTTAATAGATAAAATAAACCTATCTTACATGGCAAACTTATCTTACAAGTGGGTCCTTCTAAACATGTGAAGGACTTTAGGCAAACAACTAAAAAACAACCGAAAACATGTGAAACGGGTGAAATATACATGGTGTAACATGTGAAAATATGCGGGAGCATGTGACGCCATGTGAAAGCATGATGATGCATGTGACGAAGCATGTGGAGGCATGTCTAAACATGTGAAAACAAGTTGAAGCGGGGCCGGATAGTATGGAAAGATGTGGAAAATTTGTCTTGACATGGGTAGGATATTTTTGAGGTTTTTTGGTGGCTAATTTAGGATTATGGTGGGATTAGTAGGAAATCGGGTAATTATTCTTTGATGATTCCATGATTGTCTTCTAGGCATCTTTTCAATGACCTTGTGTAGTAACGCTTGGAACTTGACGGCCATTCTTCACAGTGCTCTTTCTCTTTTGAATTGAAAGATGTAATCCTCAGCCTTAGTCTGGAAATGTCTTGAGTGATTTTTTCTCGGATGACTTCGTATGGAGTTTGGTATTCTTTTGCTTCTGCCCGGACTCTTTCCCAGTGAGGATGACTGTTTGTATAATTCCAGCTTGCCCAATCTTTTGGCCATATTTCTTTCGGGATGCATCTATTTTGCTGAAAAAGGATTCTTTGTGCCTCGCTATATTCTTCCTCCATTGATAAAATGGACACGGGAAATTTCCACCAAAATGATGCTTCTGCTTGTGCCTGGACTTTTCCATTAATAATCTTTACTGGCCTATGAAACATGAACACCTTCGTTGTGTAGGAATCACTGAAACATTTAATCCAGTATCTTCTAGGTTTGAACCATTGCAAAAATATTCTAAGATCTGGTGCAATGTTATCAAACTCTTTGAAGACGTTGCATTTGAATTCCATGAAAATATAATACTGATGGCATAGGTACCAGAAAAACCATAATAGTTCTTGTGGAAAATCCTTGGCTTGAGCTATGAATATATGGCAGAACGGATATTTCGGATTTACTCCGTAAGGTTTGAGAATAGATCCTCCATGTTGTCGGAAAACCTCGAGCTCATAATAAGTTCTTCTTTCAATAAGAATTGACGGATCAAAGGGATCCATGAGGTTGAACAATTCCGGCGGATGATCTGCTGGCTTTAATGAACTTGTTCCCGGTAAACTGGAAAACATAAAGATGTGACTGATTAGCCTTTCCTTTGACTTCAGTTTTGTTGGGGAAAATCTCCTTGAAAATTCTTCCGGTCGGGACAGAAAATCTGCGAGAATATTATCCTTTCCTTTCAGATGCCTGACTTGAAACTTGTACGGAGAGAACCATTGAGCCCACTTGAGAATCTGAGGATTGGGAATAATTTTTGCATTTAGATGAATCATCTTCGGGAAAGCCTTCATATCCATTTCAATCAGGAATTCTGTATGAATAAGGAAGAAATTGAATTTCTTGATTCCATTCTTTACTGCAAGAATTTCCTTGAAAGTGGAGTGATAATGTTGCTCGGCATCTTTGAACTTTCCACTGGCGTATCCGCATATTTTCCTCTGGCCATCTTTTTCTTCAAATAGAACGACACTCCAATATTCATTGCTGGCATCTGTCTGCAATATCTTCTTACCATCCGAAGGGATATAGAGGAACTTGACATTTTTAGAAATCTCCTTTATTTCCTTGACTGCTTCATCTTGTTTCTTTCCCCATGGAGGAGCATATTTCTTGAGCATCTCTGTAAGTGGAGAAATGTATGTAGAGATATTTGGGATAAAATCTCTTACATAATTTATTATGCCCAGAAATTGTTGGATCTGCTTTGTTGAGAAGTTGGTATCCGGAAATTTGAGTAGTTCCCGACATATATGGGGTCCTGGACTATATTCTCCTTGCACAAAATGCATTCCAAGAAAATCAATTTCCTTTTGAGCAAGAACCATCTTTTTTCCTGAGAGCATGATCCCGTATTGTGTTACCAATTCCTCAAACTGACGAAGCAAGTTGATATGTTCTTCAAATGTCACACTAAATAGCAGGATGTCATCAATGTAAACTAGGGAGGTATGAAGGATGGGTTGGAATATTTTTATCATGGTTTTTTGGAATAAAGAAGGTGCAGTTTTTAATCCGAAAGGCATAACTTTCCATTGGAAGTGATGATCGGGGATGCAAAATCCTGTTTTGGGTCTTTCTTCAGGGTGAATTCCTAATTGCCAAAATCCCGACTTTAAATCAAACTTAGAAAAATATTTGGCCTTGGCTAGGTGGGAGAAAAGGGTGAGTTTATTTGGGATAGGGAATTTGTCATCTTGGAGGAAATGGTTAAGTGGCTGGTAGTTGATGACTAACCTGAGTTTTCCTCTTGTTTGTTCGGCTCTTTTGTTGACATAAAATGCTTCGCATGCCCATTGTGAATCTGATGGCTCTATCAGATCAAATTCCAAAAACTCTTCACACTCTTTCTTTGCGAGTTGCAGATGATCTGGATTCATTCCTGAATGACCGGCCTTTGTTGGATTGATGTTTTCATTCTTCTTGAAAGGGAGCTTGATAAAAAATTCTTCATTTTTCCATAGAGGGCGTTTTCCTTTCATCATGAAGTCTTTGTGGGAATCGGCACATGATTGTTCAATGAGATTTTGCTCGATCTCCTTGATCTGTTCGTCCTTGGTGATTTGGAATAGCCTCGGGATTTCAGAATAGGGCCTGAACTGCTTTTTAAAAGCTATCCCATTAGCCTTGATATGGAGTTGATCTCTGAGCTATCTGTAGATGTCGAATCCAATAATAAGATCTTTTCCTGGTACATCAGATCCTAGCAGCGCTTCGTCCTGAGCTTCAATCCTGGAAAGAACTCAATGGTGATCGGGTGCTTTGTAATGACAGTTGTGGTCAATATCGCATTTGATGCAGTGTTGAAATCCTTAAAATGCGGTACCCATTGATCTTCAGGAAAAACAGCTGGATTTATAAGTGATGAGGCAGCTCCGGTATCAATGAAAGCAATAACTCGAGTTGGTTTGTCCCACTTGGATGAATAGATTTTGACTTCTACTTGAGGTACAACAGTAAGAGCATTGACCTCCTCTCTAGCCTCGATTATTGGTTCTGAGATTTGGTAATTGCCTTGCTCTTCATAGATATCAAGGGAGAACAAAGTTTCTTCATTAGGTTCATCATCCACAGAGAATATTGATTCAAGGTCCTCCTCCTTTCCGAGATGTATACCAGTGTAATCTTCAATCTCTTGAATGAGTTTGACAGACCTTCTTGATTGTGGACAATTTTTTGCAAAATGTCCAATCTTATGGCAAATAAAACACCTGTTCTTCTTGTGAAAATTTCCTGGTCTTCTCCGTCTGAAATATTTTGTGCGTCTCTTGGACCTTGACTTTCCATCTGGAATTCTTGGCCATTTGAACCTTCTGAATTCTCTCCTTTTCCTAGATGTGCGGCAAGAACATCCTGATCCGGTGATTAGATCAGATTTGCGGCATGCTTTGTCAAGTGCTGGATTGTGTTGGATAATTTGTTTCAGAGCAGAGCGCTTCGTACAAATATCATCCAATGCGACGAAAATAGCTTGCCTGATGTAACCAATTTGTGGGATGGTTATGGACTGGAACTTTTCTTCAATGATGGTCATGGTTCGACTTGCCAACAACTTTGGAAGAGAAGATACAAAGGCTTGCTTTAGATTGATATCTCCTCCAATCTCGAAGTATATCTTTGCCATTTTTTGAAAATGTCTATCAATGTCATTTATGTCGAATGACACGTACTTCATCTCGAAGAGTTGCCTCCGCATTTTCTCCTGTCTTTGGCCAGCATCTCCGCAAAAAACTTCATGTAGGATTCTGATGTTGAAAGCAAAATCCTGGGAAGTAAGAAAAGCATTTTTGTCTTGAATTCCAAGTGCATTCCACCGGTCTCTGAGGATTCCTGAGAATCATGAAGTGAGTTCTGAAAGGATGATATACTTTTCTCGCTCCACTAAATTTCTGGTCACCATCCAAGTATAGAAGTCTTGGATCCGTTGAGGCCATTTTGAAACCTTGACATCATCTAATGTGAAAGTGTGGAAACCAGTTCCAACTGGCTTTGACGCCATAGGCTCATATCTTCTTTCTGGGATTGGTTCATCCGTCATGCCTTCTTGTTCATCATCTACCTCAGATATTTCCGGATCTCTTGGCTGGTTTACAAATATTGGGGGATCATCTCCTTCGGAAGATTCCGTTGTGGATTCATTGCTTGCTTGAGAACTATCTTCTATGGATTCGTCTTCTGATGAGTTTAGCGATTCTGACCATGGGGTATCTTCTTCTGATATGTATCTTGGCTGAGAGATATAGAAGTCTTGGATCCGTTGAGGCCATTTTGAAACCTTGACATCATCTAAGGTGAAAGTGTGGAAACCAGTTCCAACTGGCTTTGACGCCATAGGCTCATATCTTCTTTCTGGGATTGGTTTATCCGTCATGCCTTCTTGTTCATCATCTACCTCGGATATTTCTGGATCTCTTGGCTGGTTTACAAATATTGGGCTCGAGCCAACCCCGAACTCCCACTTTTCTGGGTTGAGCTTCATATTCTACTTCCTCAATATATCGAAAGTTTTACAAATTCTTTAAATGGTCTTCTACTCACAGGGGCTTAACTAGAATGTCATCATTATAGACTTCCACAGATTTCCCTATTTGTTCTTTGAACATTCGATTTACTAGGCATTGATAGGTTGCACCAGCATTGTTTAGTCCGAATGGCATTACATTATAATAGTAGCTACCATACTAAGTGAAGAACAAAGTATTTCCCTGGTCTTTCGGGTTCATTTGTATTTGGTTGTACCTGGAATAGGCATCAAAAAACTTGAGGATCTCATGGTCGGTCGTGGCATCGATCATGCGATCGATGTTAAGAAAAGGAAAGAATCCTTAAGGACTGTTTTATTTAGGTCTTTGTAGTATACTCATCCTAAGTTTGTTTCCCTTTTTAGGGAATACTACTATATTCGCTAATCATTCGGGATATTTTACTTCGCAAATGGTTGCTATTTTGAGCAGTTTGGTTACATCGTCTTTGATGAAAGTGTGTTTAACCTCGGACTGAGGCCTACTTTTTTATTTCACCTGGCAAAACTTCGGGTCCAAGCTTAGTGTATGAGTAGTGAACTTCGGTGGGATCCCTATCATATCAAGATGGGACCAGGCAAAATAATGCATGTTAGCTATAAGAATTGAATAAGTTTTTTCCTAAGCTCCAAAGTTAATCGCGTGACTAGGTGTACCTTTTCATCGGGAAGATTCTCAATCAGTATGATTTGTTCTAGCTCTTCGATCATTGATTTTGTGATGTCAGATTCATCAAGGATTATGAAGGATCGAGGTACCATATAGTCATCATCCTCGTAAGTCATTTGCTCTTGTGGTTGGTTTGAGGCTGGTGTCTGTGGTTGCTATTTAGCCTCATGTTTTCCCTTCCAACTTGACCCCTTTGTTGATGAGATCACCGATATCGGTATTATTTTATTGACGGAAAACATTTCATGGGTAGTGGGTTGCTCCCCATAGACTATTTTGACTCCCTCATGTATTGGAAACTTTAGAACATGATGAAGGTTCAAAGGTACTTCCCTCATGTTATGGATCCACGATCTACCGAGTAAGTCATTATATCTCATATCGCCCTCGATCACATGAAACTTCCTTTCTTGGATAGTTTCAGCCACGTTTATTGGAAAAGTAATCTCGCCATTGGTGATTTCACATGCCATATTGAAGTTGTTTAGAACTCAGGCTAATGATACAGTATGATCCGATAGGCCAAGCTGTTCTACGACCCTCGATCGAATCATGTTGGCCGAGCTACCCAAATTATTCAACTTGGAGCATTTTAATACTGGTCCTTGAGGAATATCGACCCTTCAACGATCATGTGAATCACTTGTTGTTGTGGCTCTTCGTAAGGTGCCCCTCATTAAACAATCGGGCTACTTTCTCCCTTAGCGGTCTACCATCTTCTGTTTTATATCCATGGGCACTATGATATTTGCATATTTGGTTTGGATATTCAAGGCCGGATCGATCTGCAGAGGTCGAGGTCATCGGGTATCTTTGATTCATTTGATGGCTAATATGATGGCAGATGCATCTACATTGAAGTTATATTCTGACAATCGAGGTGCTTCTTTGGTCCCAACATCCCTATCAAAACCACCCTTGCTCATGAGTCCTCGGGAGCTTTATCCTCAATCATTCCTTCTATCATTTCAAATGGGGTTGCATCCAGGTCTGTTGTTTCTCCGATCTACATCGTATGGTTGATATTGATCTCTGTTCGACCGTGGTTCCTAGTCAATATCCCTTTTAAATCTGTCAACCGGCGTGTTTGGATAAATAGACCCGGAAGAAGTCCCCACCTGGCCATCCTCAGCCTTAATCCTTAATTGATACTGACTATGCACATCGATCCAGGGTATAGCTGGATATTCGATCAAATTATTCTTCAATTATTGTGAAGCAATGGAACTCCGAACGTTGAGATCCTGAGAAAACCTTGAATAGCCCAATTGTCGGTGACCGTGGCAGATCCATTCGTTCTATTTGGAATTGAGATACGAATTCCCTGAGCATTTTGTTGTCTTTATGCCTTACCTTGAAAAGGTATGACTTTCTTGTAGTGACCTTAATAGCTCTGGCATGTGCTTTTACTAAAGAATCTGCAAGCATAGAAAATGAATCAATAGAATTAGGTGGTAAGTTATGATACCATATGATGGCACCCTTCGATAGATTCTCCCCAAATTTATTTACTAATACTGATTCAATCTCGTCATCTTCCAAGTCATTCCCCTTGATGGCGCACGTGTATGAGGTGATGTGATCATTTGGATAAGTCATCCCATTATAATTTGGAATTTTAGTCATATGGAACTTCTTGGGGATTGGCTTTGGACACGCACTCAAGGAGAAAGGTTTTTGTAAAAACTTTTTGAAATCTAGTCTTGTCAATATCGATGGTACCCCTGGAATTTGGTCGACCCTGGAGTTGTAAGTTTCCACCTTCTTATTGTTTTCCTCAATCTTCTTTCCCCCCGTCTCGATTCGCTTTGCCAATTCTTTGAGCATATGATAGAAGGATTGGTCTCTGACTACTTTTCATTCGGTTTCCTGGAGATCGATTCAACCCCGTGTATGACTTTCTGGGACGGTTCAAGCTCTCCTCTTCTCAAAGCATGGTTCTGGTTTTGAAGTTGGGCTATCCCTACCTGTTGAGCCTGCAATACTTGAAAGATCACCCGCAAGCTGATCCCACCATCTTCACTGCCAAATGTGTTCTTAGTAGTTGATCGACTACCATTGTAAATACTGCTTTCTAGGTCGATGGACAAATTTCCATTGATGGCTATGTGTGGAGTGACATCGATTGAATCTACAGCCGGAACTCCATCGAGGTCAGTAGGGGGTATAATGTTCCCTAGTGGAATGTTGGCATTTTTGCCATGGTGGCTGAGATATTGTCAATGTGTTGAGGTGGTGACAGAGAGTTTGACATATTTAAATCCTCTAATCAAAGACACTTCAAAGAACAAGTATAAAATAGTGTGTGTTACAAAAGTTTGTACTAGGCTATTACTATTATTCCTAGCCTCATGGTGGAGGCCAAGCTGCTTACCCTCAAAATTGGATAAAATTGATACCACGCGATTACTATTATCCTTATGCCCACGGTTGATACAAGTCGGATGAGCACGCTTAATAAGGATGATTTTTGAGTCAACATCATAGCACTGGAGTGCTTTAAATGAGTCAAGATCAAGAAGGCTATATTGGCAATTTGGCTATTTAGTGTAGTCTTATAATTTAGGTCTACTTAGATTCCTTGATAGGCTAAGGATATTTTAGTCATATAGACTAAATAGCACCCTAGTACAAATAGTCCCTTCCTCTCATTTTGAAAGGAAGCTTTGATGATGGATTGATAAATAAAGACCAAACCTTGAGAGGACTACGACATCTTTTGTTTCTCTTTATTTACCAAGTTTTAGATTATCTATGTTAGGCTTATCAAGTATGAGTTCATGTTCATACTCTTGGATTATCTTTTGTATTTCAATGTTAATTCATTGTTCTAGTTGATATATCTTCTAGGGGCTTTGGATTGCATTCTTTACTTAGCTTAATCCGTATTTTTTATTAGTGATCTTCCTCGATTACTATTTATCATAGTAAATTCAAGGGGTCAAACTAGTTCATAGTTAGGTTCTCGTCTTTCTCTATTTTCGATCGTAAACTTCTAACTTTTTTATTCCATGAAATTTTGCATTATTCATGTTCTCGATACAATTCCGTATCAATGGTGAGCGATCACTGGACTTGGTCATGTCTTTGGATCAAGTTTCGGGTGACCCAGGAGCATTTCGGAGCGTAATGTTAATAGATGGCACATTGAAGGTATCCAAGTTCTTTAAATCTGGTTTAAAGTAAACTTTGGTGTACTTGAGGTGCATTCGGGATTCCTTGCCTTGGAATAGGTACATATGGTGATTTATGACTTATGCGTATAATTTCGTATCATTCTGAGTTGTCTAAGTATGTTTCAATGCGTTCGGAGTTAGTTGAAATGTGTTTGAGGCTTAGAAGTTAATTAATGAGGTTTTGAGGTAAAATTCTTGATTTTGGTATTTTTTATCTGTTATGAGGCTTCGGGTAAGTCCACAATATGCTTAGGGACTTAATGGTTCATTTGGAGAAGGGCCTGAGTGGCTCGAGTGTGTTTCAGAACCATCTAAAGCATGTTGGAATTTGGCTGAAACTGCTTGTGTACTGGTTTTCTTTGTGTGCGACGATGGTTCTACAATCGCAAAAAAGGCAAATTGGAGGGACAGATAATTACCCTATGCGATCATGAGTGACAAAACGTGATCGTGAAGGTTGGCCTGACAATGCTTTAAAAACGCGAAAACCCGACTGCGATAGCGAAGAGGAAATGGAGGAGCTGGGTAATGGTTCATCGTGAATGTGAACACCTAGCCGTGATCACGAGGAAGTTTTTTGGACAGTGGCAACTTTGGCCTTCCCGATCGCGAGGCATTTTTCGTGATCACGAAGAAGGGATCACTGGGCAGACTAGAGTTTAATACGAGACTTAGTCTCTTTTCTCTCATTTTCCACTTGGTCTTCGACGATTTTGAGAGTATTTTGTGGGGGATTTTCATCAACATCAAGAGGTAAGTTATCCCTATCAATTCTTGAGTTAAATACACAGGTTATGAGTAGATTTAACATGATTTTAAGGAAAATTTGGGGGATTTTGTTGGAACATAGGGTTTGGTAAAAATGAGATTTGGCCACGAAATTGATTATTAGGGGTGGGCATTCGATATTTTGGTATAGTATTTAAAATTATGGTTCGGTATTTCAGTATTTATTATATTAATTGTGTATACCAAATACTGTACCAAATTTATTCGGTACGGTTCAGGATTTTCTTGTTAAGTTCGGTGTGGTTTCGGTTCGATTTTGGTATCATTATTAACAAAGAAGTAAACCATCAAATAGTGAATGTTTTGCTTATAAATCTTGATTTGTTGACTAGCGTAGCCAAGCTCTTCTTTTGTTTCTGGTACTCTCCTAGAATAGATGAAAATGTTGTGTAACTTGCTTTTAAATCAATTGAGACATCATATAAGATTGCTTGGCTCAGCGGTAAGCTTGCTTGCCGTGGTGTGTCAGGTCGCGGGTTCGAATCAGCCTCTCTGCAAAAAGCAGGAGGAAGGCTGCCTAGAGTATTCCTTTCCCCAGACACCCACGAAGTGGGTATTGAACTAGGTGGGCCCTTTTGAGACATCATATAAGAAGCTTATGAGCCCTATTTTAGAGTGATCATGTTAAATGAAGAATCATAGAAGCTTCTTCGATTTTATAAGTTGGATAATTTTTGGTTTACTTGGTGGAGTAAAGTAAACTAGAAAAATCCATATGCATGTATCTAATATTTATAATATATATTCTTGCATAAATGAATATTTAATCATGTATAATTAATAGTACACATTTTCAATGTTATAGTGTTTCAACTTTAAAGAAAAATTCATTCTTTAACAAGCCTACATAAAAATATTTAAAATTTTACTCATCTTTAGTCATACGTTTAGGTGCATATTGCGTAGGCCCAGTACACATCTACCTCCTGTTCATTGTATAATTGTAAACCCTAAATATTAAGATTATATTGATTGATTGAAACGGTGAAACTAGAGTCCTTAGTTGGGCTGGACTTGGAATTAATTTTACTGACTAAGGCCTAGGGGTAAGAAGTTGGATTTAGGCTAGCGAAATTGGAAATTGGGCTGGAAAGTGGTGGAAGACTTACTTAAAATATTTTGGAATTTTGGTATTTAGGTATACCGAAGTGTCGAAAGTTCAATTCTGAAGCCGTATCGAAATTCCAAAAATGTAAGACCAAATTAGATTGAAATACCCAAAAACCGAAATTGAAAGTCTAAATTAATTCGGTCCGGTTCAAAATTCAATTTTTTTGGATTTTATGCCTACCCCTATTGATTATGAAATTGGGAATAAATTATTTATTTAAGTTCGTGAAGCCATGGGTAACACTTATCGGCAATTTTCAAAATTAAGGCACGTGAGCTAGGGGTGATTTTTGTAGACTTTCTGGATTGGGTTGAAAAATTGATTAAATAGCTAAAGTATGAAATTTTAAGTATATATTAATTGGTTTATATGGCTTTTGGTTAGTTTCAGAGTCCTCAGCGTCATTTGAGGAATTCTAATGAGGTGAAGAGCAAGATTGAGGACTTGGAATCGAGGTAACTCTCTTGCCCAATTTTATAAGAGGGAACTTATCCCATTAGGTGTATTAAGTATTGTGTTCTACTTGTTTTGGGAGATAAATACGCACGAGGTGACGAGAGTCGGTACGTAACTATATTCATGATATATTCGGGTAGACTTAGATTCATATCATGCCTTTAATTGTTCTATTTGTACAGGGTGCTAGGAAACCTCTCTTCCTTTATCTTTTATAGTGTATCTGAGATCGCACACGACGAATGTACCAGGCGATAGTGGAGCTGCTCCCTCCATTGCTAAAGGTCGAGGTAGGGGCCACAAGAGGGCTCCAGCTCTTGTTAGAGAACGGGGGCGCCCTAGAGTTGCTTCCGTTGTAACACTAGTGGTCTTAGTGGAGGATCCTATTATTGAGGAGCAGGATGAGGAGCCTGCAGCTGAGCTAGCTCCAGCAAATTTCATGATTGCACTAGGATTTCAGGAGGTTATGGGCCATATGCTGCAATTCATGGACTCTATGATGCAGGCTTTTTTACTTCTAGCTAACCCAACCACATCTCAGGTGGGAGGGGGAGCACAAAACCATACTGCTCAGGCTCCAAGACATGTTGTTGTCATTTATCAAACCACAAGTGCACTACCTGTGGGCGCGGTCGAGCCAGTTGCAGCGGCTATGCTAATTTCTATACTAGTCGCGGGCGTTGATCAAACATAAGAGGCCAGACATATAGACTAGGATTCATCCCTTGAACTTTGGGGTTGAGTGGTCAAAGGACCCCCGGGATTTCATTGACCGATAAGTAGGGATTTTGACTACTTATTTGCACACTTTTACTTTCGTTTTAGCTCAAAATTTCTTAAAGGTATTCCCAAAAACTAATGAAATGTACTTTCTTGGAGGAGTGTTGGAATATGAGCCAAAGAAATAAAAATCAACTCAAGAAGGAGTAATTTTGGACAAGGACAAAAACCAGGCTAAAAGGGCACAATGCGGATCGCACAATATTGAGTGTGGCCGCAGAACATATGAAACTCTAATAAAATTCCCATGCAAAATACGGACCGCACAATTCTAGTGCAGCCGCAAAGATGAAGTTCAGAGAGTTGTATTTTTGGGCCATGAAGAAATGCAGACTCCACCATTATTCTGCGACCGCAGGATGTCAAGTGTGGACACACTCGTAATTGTGTGGTCCGAAGAAGAGGATAATTAGAGAACCATGTTATTGGAAGATTAAAGATGTGCACACTGCACTATTATTGTGCGACGGCATAAGGCCAAAATGCGGCTACACTCATAAATGTGCAGTCTGCATACTGAAGGCCAGCTCCAGTCCAAGTTCAAGTGTGAGACCGCACTCATAAATGTGCGACCACACTCATAAATATGCGATCCACCAAAGTGCGATCGCAATCCATTTTGAACAGTCAATCTCAAAATGCGGACCGCACAAAGAATTGTACGGCAGCACAAACTCTGCAAGTGTAATTTTGTAAGATATTTTTAGCTTAGTGTAAATTGAACTTTTGTCATTTTTAGGTAAAGTTGTGTACGTTGGGAGTACTTGCGCCATTTTTAGTAACTTTATTGGGTAACATTGTACTAGCAAGGTTTTAAACACTAGATTTTCTTCCGCACTCAAGTATTATGAATTATATTTCAATTTCCTCTTTAATTTCTTCAATTTTCATGAGTAGCTAAACCCATAGCTAGGGTTGTGACCCGCCCCTAGTATGGATACTTACTGCATAAGTGATTTAGGGTTGATTCACGTCCAAGCAACAGTCATAGTCAATATAACCTGGTCAATTAAGTCCAGAGTCGATCCCACAGGGAATTAACCTATCAACTGCAACTTCCACAACCCAAGAACTTCTAAAGTAGCTTCCCAAACTTTGAATATATTTTTGTAAAGGTTTTCTACTAACTAACTTTTGCAAAAAGTTAAAGACTTGAAAGAAAGAATTGAATGTTGGGTAAAGAATAAAGAGAAAGGCTAAGGTATTGATTTCCCCTATTGATGGAATCCCTTCTGTTTATGCTCATACAAATTGTCAATATTACTCTGTCAATCATGAACGCTATTTCTACTGTAATTCTCTCCCGAGCAACTACAATAATTTACTAGTGCACTCTCCCGAGCTACCCTAGCTAGCTTTTATTTGAATAGTTCACTTTAGATTGCACCCAAAGTTTCGTTATTCCTAATCCCACCTTTACGCCTAAAATTATAGATTCCTCCAATAATCTAGGTGTGGTGTTGTTCAACAATATACCTAAATATGCACTCTTTTCCAAGTTATGCATACTAAATAGGCACAGCTAATTAGGGGTCCTACCAATTAACTACAACAAGAACGAAGTGGAACAAATAGAAATCTAGCTAACAATTTGTAATCACATAAACGAGAAGTTCATCACTCAATAGGTTCCATGAAAACCTTAGATAAGGAATTAGCTACTCATACTCAAATAAACAAGAATAATAAGTGAATTTATAATCAAAGATTCAATAATAAAAAAAGAAATAAGTTGAGAGAGTTCTCTCTTACTAATTATCTTGCAAAAGTAGTGAATAATACAATGATTTCCTCTCTTGGGCGAAATCTATGCTTATATAGAGGGTTTAGGTTACAAAATTTGAGTTTTGACAAGTTTAGCCTTCAAATTTTTGGCGTCGTTCGCGGTCCGTTCGCGGTCGCGGATGGACCATGAACAGTCAGGTTCTCAGAAGTTTGAGAGGTTCCACGAGCCTCTTTTTTCGCGGTTCGTCCGCGGTTGCGGATGGACCGCAGTTTTTCACACTGTTTCGTTGGGAATTTGGAAAAACTCAAAACATGAAAGTTGTAGCCCTTTGTAGGGGTGTGCATTCGAAACGATTTATCGATAAATCGAATCGATTATTTGTTATCGATTTATCGATATCGGTTTATCGATTTATCGATTTCGATTTCGATTTCAAAATTTTTCTTATCGATTTATCGATTTCGATTTCGGTTTGTCCTCTTCGGTTTATCGGTTTATCGATAAACCGATAAAACTAAAAAGAAAAAAAATTATTTTTTTTAAAAAAAATAAATAATTTTTTTTACCCTTATTCCATAACACCATTTCCTTTACCCTAAATCCTAACCCTATTATTTCATCTACCACATTTGAGGAATGATCATATTTAAAGCTCAAGGGAATGAAGTTCAAATTAAGGGAAAACAAAATTAGTCGTGATGATATATTTTTTTATACCGTTGGAGTGTTGGTGGCGTACATTTGATCCCTTAATTTAGTTTCGTTGCATATGCTTGTTGACACAATTTTTAAGTTATAAAGGATGTTTGTCTTATTTTAGCTTCTTTTTGTCCATATTAGTTAGACGTGTTTATAACGTTATACTTTCCGTGGAATCCCGCAAATTTTCTTATTGGTGTAATCGATAAGCCCCAAAAATTGATAAATCGAAATCGAATAAATCGAAAACTTATTGAAACGATAACGATAAGCATATGTACAAATCGATAATCGATAAATAATTATCGATAAGGGTCAAAATCGAATCGATAAATCGAATGCACACCCCTAGCCCTTTGTGTTAGATTTCCAACCGTATATTATAGAGACAAAACGGAGCTCTAACTAAAATGTTATGTCCAATTTACTAGACAGTGCGCAATATGACTCATCGAGTCTTCGTTTGTACTAAACTATCAAATTTTTACCCCCGAACACGATCCCGGCTTAATTCCTTAAGCTTTTACTCAGACCTCAAAGCTCAAAATCACTTAAATTCATGCCATAACATCTATATAGCTCGGAATCACACATTTCTGGCTATTTTTAGCACAATTTCTTTACTTGTACCACACTTGGCCTTTTTTCACCATCTTTGACTCCAAAACTTGATCTTTTAGTCTTCATTAGCTCATGTGTACCTATAACACACTAAAAACACTAATAAAAGTATTTTGTCATCATAAACAATATCAAAACAATAATAAAGTGTGATTATTTAGGGCATAAATATAGTCAAATTCACCTATTATCAATACCTCACACTTAATCCTTTGCTCGTCCTCGAGCAACCTTAATCATGCTTTAGGCCAATTTTTATTAATGTCTCCCCCAAAATATGTCACAAAATCTATCTTTCATGATTAACCTATGGCATGCACAATCCTTACCTAACCGTAAACTCAAATGTCAGCACATTATTGCTTACTCTAGTTATTATCACAGACTTGCAAATTTACCATTTTCTTATTGAGTTACATGCCCTCACACAATCTATTGAGAGAAGTTCCCATACATAAACAATTTAGAATATGGAATTTATAGATATAGAAGAAAAAAATTCACTCACTCTCAACAAAGAACATTCATATGCATACAGACACAACATAGAATTTCCCCTAGTGTAATACTCCACTAATTGAGTTATTCAATCATAGATCAAGAGGTCTTTAAGGGTTGTAATGTTGGCTACGGGACGGGTAGGATACTTTTGGGTATAGTGGCTAACCTCCCTAAGCACTTTTGTTTCTTTTTCACAACTTCCCATTTAGTTTTCTTCCTTATGTCTCCCCTAAACATTCCTTCACTTTTATTTGCTTTCAATCCCCAATTTTCTTTTGTTGGTGTAACTGGCCTTTCTATTTTACATATATACATTGATATTTTTTTTTTATCATTGCTTTATAACGCATTTACATTATTTTGCCAGTTCACCATTATCTATCATTCATTCTTGATTTTTCCTTTTTCAACTTCCCTTCACCCCACACTTAGACTTTTGCATCTTCGTTACAACACAAGTGCTTCTAGGAGGTAAAGTAGAACAATATACGATATCGATTTTTATGAACATTCAAGGGTTATCAAAGAATAGGCTTTAAGCTCAAAGGGGTTAACTAGGATATTATGTACAGGTGAATTCATGTCTTATTGATTTATGGGGTTAGACAAATAAATGCCTTTATCATCTCTGCAACCAAACAACTTCTATTTCGCTTTGCAAACACACAGGGCAAGTTCTAGGTACCATGTAAAACATATAATGTAAGTAAAATCTCACACACACATAGCATGCAGCTCATTTAGAATCAGATTCAACTACAAAGTCCTATCAATGTTCAAGCAAGATGTATTGTACAATTTAAGGCATATCCTAGAGTCTACAGTCAAGCTTAGATAATGCATTCTCAAGTTCAATTAAGTTTTGCTAATGTGCATACTTGGGGTTACATGTTAACCTTTGCCCTCTAATCCTAAAAAAAAGAAAAATCTACCTAACCCGGTTCAAGAAAACCCTTGGAAAAAAACCATGGTCAAAAGAAAAACCAAGGGGGAGGTGATACACTACCTATAAAAAGAAAAGAAAAGAAAGAAAAATTCCTACGTGGACTACTTCCCTCAAGAGTATTTGTCCAAATAGCCCGTCATCAGGAAGAGTCCTCTACTCATATTTTTGGATTTTTTTCAATTTTTGATTTTTTTGTGTTTTTATTCTAACTTAAACCCTTAAGAAACCTGTCGCCAAGTGTCCATCATCGGGCCAAGCCAGCTAATATAATTTATAGTTACATCTACTATATACAATATACAATACAAGATAAGCCTCCCACCCCACACTTAAAATCATCCCATGTCCTCATGGAATAATAATCAATGTACATCACAGAAGGATGAAAAACTTACCTGATACCTACCCCGTGTCTAGACACTTTATCACTTTCTTTTTCACCATATCCTTCATATTCGGGTTAAGCCTTCTTTTGCGTTTCCTAGAAGGTTTGTGTCCCTCTTCCAGGAGAATCTTGTGCATGCAGTATGCGGAGCTGATCCCCTTTATGTCTACCATGGTCCAACCAATGGCATTTTTACATTCTTTGCATACATGTATAAGCTTTTGAGCCTGCACATCTAGCAAACCAGGAGAGATAATAACAGGTAAAGTGGAGTTAGGGCCTAGAAACTCATACCTTAGATGAGCTGGTAGTGGCTTGAGCTCCAGCTTTGGTGGCTCTTCAATGGATGGTTTTGCTGGATGGGTCTCTCTCTTTTCTAAGTGTAGAGGTTCAAACTCCAACTCTCTAT